>LNAC01000167.1:2735769-2906558 GCA_002007465.1 Ailurus styani | reverse complement strand
CTCCAGCCTGTCAGGGGCTCTAAGCACTTTCTAGCATGGTGTGGTTACCACGTGGACAGCAGACCCAAAGAACAATCAGAATATTGGTCTTGGCTAGTTAGTCACTGTGTTTCTAGAAGGGAAGACGGGAAGCCTACTAAATTCTTACTTAATCTTGTTGAAGCAGAAAAGCTGTAAGTCAAGTAGACAAAAGTCTGACCTGAATCATAAAAACAGTCATGGCCTCTCCATCCAACCCCAAGCTTGAAGCAGTTTAGAGACCCAGGACCCCTTCAACGAAGGGGAAGTCAGGTCCCCTTGAGGAAGGACCCTGGTAGACTGCCAAAAATGTACACTGTTAATCGCTCTCCTAGTTTTCATCTGAAGGGGCCGCCAGCCTTTCTTTAAGGGGGGATGTGCTTTGGGGAAAAGGAAATAGACCTTTTGGGGATTACTAGACACCAGCTCTGAATTGACACTAATGCCAGGAGACCCAAAATGTCACTGGTGACCCACCAGCCAGTGAAGGCGCTTCTGGAATTGAGGTGATCAGTGGAGGTTCTTAGCTCCGCTCTATCTCCAGGCCAATCCAGTGGGTCCCGAAGCCCGTCCGGTGGCTACTCTCCAGCTCCAGAACGTATAATCGAAAGAGACACACTCAGCAACTGGCAGAATCCCCACGCTGGGGGAGCAAGTCTTCGCTTGTTTATTTTATTAAGGGAGAAAGGGGCTGTGGAAGATCTGAGAATGTGGTTCCAAAGGCCAGAATATGCTCTACTTTCAGAGTGAACTCAGAACACTGTAGTTTGGGGTTTACTGTGTGTGTGCTATTTGGCTTCAAAGAAATGGGCTTGGCTCAGCACTGGAACATCAGGATTAATCATTCCAGCAATGAAGAGCCATGACACCTATCAAGTTTCAATTGCTAGCTGAAATCCTTGATAGCTGCTAGAAAAATAATGTGCAATTATAGCCTCGACACATAAATTATCAAGGCCACGGTACTCTCAGATTGTAATAAATGAAATGTGGGTAACCACATATGTGGTAGGGATCCCAGCCCCCAGTGTGTGTCACGAATGCCGCGTCGCCCACAGGCACTGGAGAGGAAGGAAGAGAGAGGCATACTCTCCAGATTCAACACGGGCTCAACTGCGGATGAAGGCACAAAGGGAGAGAAGTTTCGGGGTTTAAGCCAAGAAATGTTTTCTGCATTCTTACAAGTTACGGTCTCTAATATCTATGCCCCACAGGCTTTTTGGTGAGTAGGAGAGAATGACAGGTAGCTACATGAGGTATAAATACTTCTGCAGACAGGAATGAAAATGACAAAACAGTGGTTTCCTCCTCTGGAAAGTACATTACATCCAGGGTAGACTGGGTGCAGTGGAAGGACGGGAAGGTAGCGACCATTGCCACCACGGGATTAGGCCCTGCAAAGCCACGGCCGTTGGCCTCCCCACCTCAGACATCTGGTCTGGCCCTCAATCACAGTGACCTCCACCAGGACCAGTCTTCAGCAAAACTGAGTACAATGAGAGTTACATCCCTGAACCACGTGTCCTCGGGCTCCTCACTCAGGGACAAAGAAGCCATTTTTAAGGGCTCTTCCCAAACGGATTGTAGCACACAGTGCTCACATGCATGGATAACAGGGCTTCTTTCTGGAAACATTCACGGTGCGCCTGTTACGGGCTCAGCACTGGGAACATGCACCTTCGGGACCTCTCATCTACTCAGCACGGAGAAGGACTCACTGTGTCCTAGCAGAGGAAATCCAGGAAGGATCCTGGAGGAGGTGACCGCGGAGTCGTGTCATGGAGACCAGAGGGAGATGTGGGCCCTGGGCACTCTACTCTCGGCTCACCCACTGAATTGGCAGATACCTTTCCTGTGACTTCTTTTCTGCTCTGAAGTGTGCCCTTGATATTCATTTCAACCTGATTGCAGCTGAGCAGGAATTCTGGGCTCCTACCCTCTCTGGGGAACAGACGAAAGCAGCTCTCTATGACGGGAACCATGGACTGGTCTCACTCTGGCAGAATTCCAGAACACACTCAGCTGCCCGCTCCGGAGGGCCAAGTAAGCTCACCCACGGAGGGGCTTCTCATCCCCGCCTCGGCCGGCCGGCCTTCCCCACCACCTCCGTGCCCCATAACCTCATCTGGGACTTACATAAAAAGATTCTTATCAAAATGGTGACAAGGGCGCCTGGATGGCTCAGTGGGTTGAAGCCTCTGCTTTCGGCTCAGGTTATGATCTCAGCGTCCTGGGATCGAGGCCCGCATCGGGCTCTCTGCTCAGTGGGGAGCCTGCTTCCTCCTCTCCTTGTCTCTCTGCCTGCCTCTCTGCCTACTTGTGATCTCTCTCTCTCTCTGTGTCAAATAAATAAATAAAATCTTTAAAAAAAAATGGTGACAAAATGTAAAGTGAAATATCAGAGACACAGAGGGAATAAGCCACAGATCTGAGAAAACAGCTGCATACGAAAGGATTAGGAAATAAATTAGAAGAAACTCAAAGGATTTAGAATCCATTTCAGGTGCACTAGAAGAAAATCCCTCCAGGACCAAGAGAACAGGTCCAAGTTAAAACCCAGGCAGGAACAGAGGCTCCCTCCTCTACTGGGGGCCTCGCGGTGTTTTACCTCAGGGTTTATATTATTTTTTCACTCCTTAGCACTTTTGGGGATGATGCTTCTCAAAGTGGAGTCGGGACCACTGGCATCAGGCCACCTGAGGGACCTGCTAGAACACAGCTTCTGGGCCCCCCCGCAGGGCTTGGGCAGCTGCAAGTCTGAGAACCACGGAACTAGGTACTGTATCATTCTCGAGTAGTGGTGATATCCGTGCTAAATCTCAGTTAAGCTGCTGTTTAAAATTTGAAGGAGACACTAGTGACTAAATTGATTCTTTTAGAAACTGTTAGGCTTTAAAAGCCGTAAAAGTGCAGTCACGTTGTGACCAATTTTAAATAACATAAAATTTACACAAGGAAGCCAGGAAGACCTTTGCAATGCATACATCTGGTCACATCGCTCCCTCAGGTGAAACACTCCAGTGGCTTCCTGCTACTCTTCTGATAAAGACCCAGACCCCTGCTCCCCAGGAGCCCTCCTCCCCAGGCCTCCTCCCCCACCTACTCCAGGCCCGGCGTGCTCCCAGCACTGGGCACTCTGCTCTCCGGTTCCTTCAACCCCCGCTTCTGCTCCTCAAATACACTAGGCATCTGCAGGGCTTCCTCTTTCCCCACGGAAGCCCATTCTCTTCCCAGCCCTCTCTGACTACACGAATCCCTTGCCGTAGGTTCTTCTAGCATCAGCACCTTTCTTTCCCAGCCCTGGGCCCAGTTTAAATGTCACATTATTTCGTGTGATCCTTTGATCAATGTACATTTCCTCCCCAAGAGCAGCCCAAGAAAGCAGCAGCCTGTCTGCCATTTTTCATAGGAAGGGGACTCACCACTGTTTATGTGTCTCCTAGTACCCCCCCATGGTAGCTAGCAGGTGCTCAATAAATATTTGTGAATGAACAAATGAATTGAAAAGTATTTTACAAGGAAATGCTGGAGGCAAAATCAGACCCATGGTAGCCATCAAATACACTCTGACCCCTCTCTTAAAAGTTAAGGGCTCCAATGTCTCTTGTACCCTGAAGACTAAAGTCCTATGGTAGTTTCCCTTTCCCTGTATAAGATACTCGATACCTTCTTTTGCACTTTTCACTTCAAATGGATGAGCCCAACTCTTCATAATACAATTCCCAGAGTCTGAAAGAAGAGTGAAACTCAATTTTGCAACTGCTATTGTGCCATTTCTCTGGGCCTTGCATTGATCTGGTTATGAACAATTACCCTAAAGCCTGCTCGTTGTCTGAAAGATATATTTTGAAATCAAAACAAACCTGGAGATTTGGCTTCTTATCTTTTCGTACCTCTTTATGTGCCTGTACATTCTCAGCTCCCAGGGTTGATTCTCAGACTGTTTCATGGCAATTTCACATGCCAGACTCATTAGTGGCATATTTGAAGGTTGAAAATGGCCCTAAACAAGTCTGCAATAACCGCAACACAATGCCTAGGACAGCAGAACAGTGTCTCCTGGGAATATAAGTGAATCCACCACGACTGCCCTCTTCCTCCTGCCATCTTGCTGGCAGTCAGCCCAAAGCTCTCACAGCGTATTCTTCACCAAGCAGCATTGAGACCACTCAATACAACGTCCCAGCATAACATGTTCAACTGAGGCAAAAACGAATTTGACAAATTGAGGGGGCCTTGGCAGCAGGAGAGAGTTAGCATTAGGTGTGCTATAGAAAAGAGCATTTAGTGTGGATCTGCACGATGTTGGGCAGCCAGCCTCACTGACAGACAGAATTCCTCATCTGTAAAAATGGGTATGGGGTAAGTCAACAGGTCTGAATCACTATGAAACGGATACTTGGTTGGTCTGAATATAATTCTCCAGCGATTTACTATAAATCTGTACTTCACAGTAGAAATCTTGTTATGGGTCTTCAAACATTTAACATCAGATCCCATGTAAAGCTACACGCCAATCCTAATACATAGTGTAGAGGTATTGCTACATAGCAGACAATCTAGCAGCTGAACATTCCATAGTTATCACCCTACTTGGGAGAAGAGTGAGTGGAAATTTATTTTACACTGAAAATAGTGTGCAACATGTCAATTACCAAATAAGATTTGCATATAGTGATGAGATGAGGGACTTTTCACGACTATAGTAGTGGTGGGGGGAGATACACTCTTTCGAAGCACAAGTTTAGAGAAGTAGCTTCCATTTGACACAGTTCTCTTGCACACCCATACTTCACGGCAGTTTAATGTCTGTACTGAGGTTGATTTTTTTTCCCATCCACTCATGAAAGCCATTACCAAGTGACAGGTACATGAGCTATTGCTTAATGAGCTGGTGAGTCTGTGAGCTGAGCTAGTGGTTGCCTTCCTGAAGGCACATAAAGCAGAAAAAGTCACCCAAACAAGCTGGCAATAGCCAGAAAGGATACATAGAAATGGAAACAGGTGGCTTCTACTTAGGTGGCCATAAAATGAATTGTCCAACACATTGGACATGTTGGAACGGGAAAGTTGGTACACTACGTTGTGCAGGGCCAACAGAGCTATACGGGGTCTAACTATCAGGACTACAGTCATCCAACTTTAATGTTTCTGTTTTATCCCCAGAGTATTTGCTAATCGGGTTGATAGGCTCAGTTCAAAGAAGAAAGATTAGTAACACGTTACTACCCCCCCACCTGCCAATGAACATTAACAGTCCCCCACTTCTTACCAGAATGGTCCAAATGATTCAAAAAGGAACATTTACCAAGTGTTATTGGAACGAATGAATTTCCTTAGTACGCAACACAATCACATGAAACCCAGTTCAACTGAATTAAATTCCTGTCAATGGCTCCTCCACCGGTACTCCACAAACTGGGGGTTTCTCACTGGCCTTCCCTCCACGCTTGGCAACTGCAAACAGCACCCCTCCCCCAGAAAGTTGGATTCAAGGAAAGGAAAAGAGCCCCACTTAGCAACCTCCATTCTCTCTACACATGGCAAAATATTAATAAAATAAAACAGCGAAACCCCAGGATAGTTCCAAGTGAATGGGAGATAGAGACCTATTTATAAGAGCTTTTCTTTAGGACCTCGGGTTGCTAACAGGATTCATTATGTCAGTTCTTTTAATTCACAATCGATTGTAATTTTCCCTGACCTGTATTTCAGCAGTCTACCTCTCTGTGTGCTTGAAGAAAAGTTACATAAATCAAACTAACAGTCTAGCAAAAATCTTAGGAGGAATTTCCTGGGCTACTTACAACTCATAAAGAAGATGAAATAATAAATGCATGTCTTTAAAGGATTTTAGCAAGATATTTGAATAAAAGACCTGAATAGGAACTACTGAATTAGTAATAATAACCTCAGCAAATCCAATGCACTGCTTTTGGGGTATCCTACTTTACGATCATTATTCCACTTAATGTCCTCCGCAGCTCCAAGAGGGAGGAACTTAGATTATCTCCATTTGAATGATAAGAAATCCTGGGGTACCTGGGTGGCTCAGATGGTTAAGTGGCTGCCTTTGGCTCAGGTCATGAACTCCAGGTCTTGGGATTGAGCCCCAAGTCAGGATCCTTGCTCAGTGGGAAGTCTGCTTCTCCCCCTACTTATACTCTCTCTGTCTCTCTCAAATGAATAAATAAAATCTTAAAAAAAAAACTGAATGATGAGAAAACTAGGGCTGAAAGTAATAATTAACTCACACTACCTGGGTCAGCAGGTAGAGTCAAAAAGATACTCGAACCCTCCCCGGTCAGGCATGCATATATTTAGCTTTAAACCTCAAAGATTCCTGCTTTTCCCTTCTTCCCAAATCCAATCAGCCACCAAATTTTTTTTTTCATCAATGTCAAAATCCTTTCTCTTTGACTTGCTTCCATCCAGGGGGTCTCCAGAAGTTGGCCCCTTAAAGGAAGAGGATGGTCCACTACTTAGACGAGAAGGTGGGGGCAGAGAGACCTGTTTTTAAGTTGCATTTTTTTTTAATAATTTTTTTTTTCACAGAGGGAGAGAGATCACAAGGAGGCAGAGAGGCAGGCAGAGAGAGAGAGGGGGAAGCAGGCTCCCCGCTGAGCAGGGAGCCCGATGCGGGCCTCGATCCCAGGACCCTGAGATCATGACCTGAGCCGAAAGCAGAGGCTTAAACCCACTGAGCCACCCAGGCGCCCTTTAAGTTGCATTTACACAGCAAGCACCCTGCTTTATTTACTTATTCATTTGACCAAGACTGAGTGTTTCTTAGGGGTAAGCCCAGAAGGAAGGAGCTGACCGCTTCCATCTGTCCTTGGCACCTCCTTCCTGCCTCACCCTCTAATCTACCTTCTCTTTCGCCCTGGGACTTAGATTTCTCACTGACTTCCAATTGTGTCTTTTCCTTCCCTGAAATCCTTTGTTTTTCCTTTCCACTCAATCCAAATGCCCAGCACCCAGAGGAGTTGACACAAGGCCTCTTCCAGACCTTCTCCTGATTGTCCTGATTGCTGTATTCCTTGGACACATCATGTTGTTTTTCTTTTAATACTTAGCTTTCCAGATCTTTCTCAAAGTCACTTCACTATGAACTCTTTCCTCTGCGATCTGCAAACAGTCTACATACACATACATTTACCACCTCCATTATGAGTATCTATTAATGGGTGTATCTCCCATAGAGCCCTCTCCCCATACTGCTCATATGAAGTGGATCTTATAATGTGCAGGAAGTGCCGTGACTACAGAACATAAAATGCAATTGTTGCTGAATGAATGAATGAGTGAATGATGTAAATAATGTATTATGATGGGTGTTGTAAACCTAGAAATACTTCAACTTGAACACATTTTAAGTATAAGCCACACGTTTATTTTTTTAAATACACTACAATTAATAAATAAATCTTTATTGTGCATCTCTTGTATAAACCCAAGCAAATGTTTCCCAAACTCTCGACTGAAGAATGGACGGTAATTGAGAAAACAGTCCTAATGAGTTGAAGACACTTTCTGGCAGTAGAGTAAGTCTAAAGATGATGGAAACATATTCATTTCTTGTTAAAGGTTTTGATTTAATGAGATTTGTAGTGACTTGCTATAAATGTGACAAGCACTGGAGAAAATGGGATTTAGGAGCTAATATAATAAGTTTCTTTGCTTTTAAAGACTTTTCATTATTAGGAGAGCTGCATGGATGTGTGTGGGGGGGGGTGTGTATCTTTCTCACACATACAGACACGTATGCTTACCAGTAAGTGTATGAAAGAATCAGTCCCCTTCCCCCAAATCTGAATTTTTGAGTACTCTGTCACTTCCCACAGAGTGGCCCGGTGTAGGACTAACTAGGGCACCGGGTCCACTATAAAAATGCTATGAAAATGGTGACGTGGGGCAAGGGGGGATGATGGTCAGGAGTCAAGAAAAAAACCAGCCTTACTGAGTGCTATTGGAATTCACTCCTCACTCAGCCAAAAACACGCAATCTAACCAAAGTCCTTCCACTAGCTCTACCTCCCAAGCCACATGCCTTTTCAGGGCCATGGGCAAAGCCAGCTGTGGCTCTGCATTTGGATTAAAGATCCCGAAAACAGAAAAAAAAAATTTATTTTGAAATGCATTACGTTTCAAAATTAAGGGTAATTGTGTGTAGCAGCCTGGAAAATATAGCTCATCCAGTACTGCTCAGCCACAGAAGCCCACAGCATAAAATGCTGGCTCTCTAAATGCAATTTTAAACTTAAAAAAAAAAAAAAAGGCACAAAGGGCGGAAGGAAGGGTGGAGGGCTGCTATAGGGCTGTGACTTATAAGAAGGCTGCTGCCTTGGGGAGTCATAGCCAGTACACAAGCCTGCAGTATTTCTAGGTTGCTTAAGCCACTAGATGCTGCTCGGCACAATTACTGCAGCCAAACATTGAAGGTAAATAAAAGGTCGACAGATAATTACATAAGAAAATAAATGTGGCAAGATTAGGACAGAAATCTAATGGATAGAACAGGAAAGGACTTCACAGAGAGACACACCTGAAAGCTTTTCCCCTGACCAGTTGGATGTCCTGGTCACACTAATGGAACAGCAGTGTCTATTACTATCCAACTAGCCAAGGTATGTTGTACGAGCCAAGGAGGCACTTCACCCTGTTAACTCATTCCCACGCAGACACTTCCTTAATCTGGTGACAGAGGTCTCCGGATGAGCCAAGCTGAGCTTCGTGAACTACCTCCCTCACTTCATTTATCATATTCCCATTATATAGAGGGTATGGTTACTGCAGCAACCAGTAGCCCGGATTCTAGACCTTGTGTGGAAACTGAAACGTAGAATCACTCGCTATAGGTCTCTTCAGCCACAGCATACCAGGAAGAAACACACGTGAAATTCAAACAGAACTGAGCTGGGTTAGGAAGACAGTGGTAATACAGGAGGGAAGGAAGCTCCAGATGAAATCTGAAGATCTAGAGGAAATTAAAGAACATACAGGGTGAGACCACCCATATGAGAACATACCACATTAGGGTCTGAGGATTAAGCAGTAAAGAGAAAACTGGGGCCTTTATAATAGCTGTGGAGTCTAGCCTATCTGACCGCACAACCATTAGTCTTAACTTATGCAAGAAAACAAAACAATGGCTCTCAATGGGGGGGGGGGTGAGGGGTCGCCCTGGAGGGGACCACTGGCAATGTCTCGAGGCATTTTTATTATCACAACTGGGTGCCCATACTGGCATCTAGAGGGTAGAAGTCGAAAAAGCTAGTGTTTGCTACAATGCACCAGCCAGCCCCCTCAGTGAAGAATTATCCAGCCCCAAATGCCAAGAGCACTGAGGTTGAGAGTGCCTGAAATAAAAGGTCAACATAGAAGGGGCAATAGCTTCCAAGTAGAAAATGAACAGAATCAGGAGCCTTGGCATCACCCCACGGGGAAACCACCCTGGTTAAAGACTCCAGTCTCTGGCTTCCTTCGTTGGTATTAATCTATGCAGCCAGAGAAATAGCAAAAGTTAAGACTCTGTCATGTGTATTTCCTACCCACTACTTGGTCCCTTCCCACCACCAACTGGTTCCATGCTTTTGCTTTCACCATGACTCATCCACAGAGGAGGGGGAAAGTGTTTGCTAAAGAATAAGTATCTATTCTCCTTGGCAAACACTGTTCTCATTTTTGATTAATGAATTCCATTCTGGCTTATATGCTTCAATATCATGAGCTTAGGTGATGGGCATGCTGTCCCCACAAGAAGGATCCTCTAACTCTCTCAAGGCTAAGAAGTTTAGCTGTGGGTGAGATACCCAAAGAGAGGCACCAACTGAGCCGACTTTGGCCTCCTTGGCGGAAGACACCTCCCTGGGAGCCATGACAACCCAGGCATTTCTACTAGCATCCAGGAGTGAAGGGCTTCCTAAATGCCCTGCAACATAGCTCGACACAGTGGTCCTGGCCTCAGACCAGGCTAGTGGAGAATCAACAAGGGCAGAAAATAACCAGTACCAGCATCATGGGGCCTGACAAAGGAACAACAGGGGGAAAAGAGTCGGAAAAGCTGGGTGTGGGCTCAGGTATACTCTCCAACTATGCCCATGACAGTGCAGTCCTCCAAGCCTCATCTATAAAATGGGATAATAACGATACTGCCTGTTCTCCACCATGTGCAAAGCCGCATTCCAGGAAGAAGGGTGTCAGCTGTCAAGGCAAGAAGGGAAGTATCACTTGGATCCTGTGACTCCAAGATCTCAGGGCAATGCCGGGTCAGGGCTTACTGAAACATGGCGCCCTCCAACCACTGTTCACAACCCACCAGACGCACCGCAGTCCTAGAGTCCAGCAAGTAGTAAACGTTTTCTAACTGAGGAAAGTTCCGTTCCCTGAATTAACTGTGAGAACTAAAATACCCAAAACTACAGCCTCAATTCCTAAAATTGAGGTTCCAATAATAATCTTGCTCAGATTCTGGAAACCAGTGTTTGTGGGGGCCCAGAACACTGACTTGAGAATCGTCATCTCCTTCTATTTATACATGTGACTAATCTCTCCACTCAGTGCTACGCCAGGTTGTTGCCGTGGTTAATTCCGTTTGATGAGCCAGCATTCCGTCTCCCACACAGATTCCTACTGGATACTTCACTGTTACTCCACCTTAGGCCGGTGACAGAACTCGGCTCAAACCGTACCTGCACTTACCCTGGGAAAGTGTGGAAAATACAGTTAAACCTGGATCCTATTCGGGCTTCAGCACAGGCTCTTACAAATAAGTTCGGTTAACACTCAGACAACCTAAATCATGGGGGGATTGCAAAGTGCAATGCATGTGTGTAGGAGGCACACGGGGGTGGCTTTCCTGTACCTGATAACCTGGTGCTAGGCCTAGTCAAAGGTATCCTTGGGAGCCACACTCTGTCCCCCGGACGGTGGGTCATCAACAGCCTTGTTTCAGACAGAGCTCAAGTTCTCATCCCTTCTCTTCTTTGGTTGGCCCATCCCAAGCCCAAGTCACCTAAAATGTTTTATCTAATTATGTATCATGGAAGTGTGGCGGCCACCAGGAAACGGGACGACAAAGGTCTTGGCAAAGGTCTGAAAGTAATTAAAATAAGTACGTGGGGAACACTGGGCATAAACAATGAAAAGTTGAGCAGAGTCAAGTTCCTAAGACCTGAAAAGCTTAAAGACCTCCAAAGCTCTAAAACTTGGCCAGAAAAGAGTACATTAGTAAGAGTAAAGAGCTATTTCAAATGAATCCGCTGCCTCTACGTATCGCTAAGTAACAAACACACAACCTGGGTGTCCAGTTTCGCCAATAGGGCAGAATCATGACCATCAAGTTCTAGCAGCAGCAGCATTTCAAAAGTTAAGTCTGACGCCTTTACTGCATCTGACTGAACATTTGTAAATAGCAGCTCTTGGAGGAGATTAAAACAAAAGCATTTTGTAAGGGGTTGGGAGCAGCTAAAAATTTCTTAATGTATGGCCTTGTGAACCACTTTCATCAGAATCCCTGGCAAACTGGTTGAAAATGTAGATTCCTAGGGACTCCAAAATTATTAAAACAGGCTTTTTTTTTTTTTTTACACCACATTAAGCAATACATTCGACATTAAGATTCAGCATCTGTTTTGTAAAACACCCTGTTTTTCCATTGTACTTTCTTGCACTTCATGTTTGAAACTGCTGGTTTGGACCTGATCAATTGATACTCTGATCTACTCCCGGAATGCAAGCCTCAACTTCAAAAACCCTAGACAAGAAGGAAGCCGAACTGGAGTTGTGTAATTAGCAGCAAACACTTGAGGCTTTGTGATGCAGAGAGCGTTTAGTAATTCCCCACCTTTCCCGTTCAACAGAATCAATGTCGGAAAAACCAAACTACCCACTTGGATGGTTTCAAGCATTAAAGTGGTGGCAGGCTTCAGTTACAAACCGTCAGGGTACAAGTTGTCTTAGATCAGGACAGGAAATGTCCTCCATAGGAATGATTAGCTCTAAACTAAACCTTCAGTGTTAAGAAAGATGATAAGGTAAGCAAAGCGCACTGAGTAGAGCCCCTTGGCATGGCCCCAGCCACATCCTCTCTGCGAGAACTTCAAAGCACTCCCTTCCTCCACCTCTCCCCACCCATTCACACCAAACACCCAAAGGGGGTAAATTACTTTAAAACACTTACGTATTGTCCTATCTCAGTATTGTAACTTCATAGATGCTTGGGATTTAGAAGCACTGTAGAAGCCCCTCATCTGCTACCTCTTTTATTTTTCTAGTCCTAGACATTTCTCATTTCTCTTCTCCCTTGCATCTGCCACCCAGTTTCTTTCTGCCTCCCTGTCCTTCCTCCCTTACCCCTTCTCCCCCCTGCCTTCACCTTCCTCTTCTGGGAGGGCAGAGTGGGATACAGTGGCTATCTCTGACTTCACTGCATGCACAGTAATACCCTTCTTCCTAGGGGAGTATTTCTTTGGCTAAAGCGACACACGTTTTGAAAAGACTTTCTCCAAGGAGTATGATACAACAAACACCAGATCTGAAGTGGTTATGCGTTATCATCAATAAGTCGTACTGATTTTCCACTCTCCCAAGGCATCGTCTCTCTCTTCCTTCGGACTGAAATTCTGAGTTGGCTCAAGCACAAGGCGGGTCTGCAAAAGGAGCGCCAGGGCATGGCGGGAAGATCAAAGGAAAAAACAAAGGCCTGTTACCTGGCTTCCCTTGCCACTGATGCGATAGTTTCCTGGTATATTTCCCATAATAGGCATCTCTTATTCAGTCCCTCAGCAAGTATTTACTGAGCACCTATTCTGCTGGGAATCAGTCTAGGTTCTGGACCTATACACAAGACAAGGTCCCTGCCCTCATGGAACTTCTGTCCTAATGGGGAAACAGACATAATCAAAAAAGCAAATGAATATATAATGCCAGGGGGTATAAGTGCTAAGCAGGAAAACTGAGTAACTTAAGAGGACCAGAGAGGGGTTGGTTGCTATTTTACATGAGGTAATCAGGAAAGGCTGCCGGTAAGCTGACAACTGGGCAGAGACCTGAAGTGAGCAAGGCAGTGAGCCATCTGGACATGTGGGGAAAACTTCCTTGTGCAAAAGGAGTAACATGTGCAAAGGTTCTGGGGAGAGAAGTTGGAGAAAAAAGAATGCAAGGCAGTCAGAATGACTGCAATTAAAAGCAAGAGGGGCACCTGGGTAACTCAGTTTGTAAAACATCTGACTATTGGTTCCAGCTCAGGTCTCTGATCTCAGGGTTGTGGGATAGAGCCCTGACCCTGGGGCTTCCAGCTCAGCGGGGAGTCTGTCTGAGATTCTCTCTCCCTCTCTGCCCCTCCCTCCTTCACTCTCTCTGTCTAAAATAAATAAATCAATCTTTTAAAAAAAGGGGGGCATAAAGATAAGACATGGGAATGGACGTGGGTGTAGAGATTTGACTATTAATAACACCCACCCTTTAGCCGAATGCCTGCTCCTGGATCCCACAAGACCCAGGCCTACTGGGCCTACTTCACAACCTCCCCTTCCCCGCAACCTCCCTTTCCCTGCTATCTACCAAGCTTCTTCCCCAGTTTTCCTCCCTCCTGACCCCATCCCCCACTGCAGAGTTCCAACACTCCGGGTCATTCCCTCACAATTTCCCAATTAGACAACCAGTCCATCTAATTTAAAAAAAAAAAATCTGAGCAACAAGTGTAGTAGGAAAAAAGGCAACATTTAACCGCAGCCCTCAAGAGAGAGGAAATGTACCATAGTAAAGAGCAGAGGTTCAGAAGGGCAACTGTAAAAAAAAAAAAAAGTCTGCCACATGACAGCAGGGGATCTGGGCTTCTGAGGTTCTGCAAACTGGGGTAGGATAATCCTTGAAATAACCTTGGGAAGTAGGTATGGAGGCGAGATATGAAAAACCATGACCAAGAGAGGCCCTTAATAATAGCTGCTGCCAGCCTTTTAAATCTAAAAGTGAACCTGAGTGGGGTTACATCCCTCTAGTTCCCAAAGTTAACCCTCAAAGAGTTAATGCATAAATACAGATCATTAATTACTTTTATTTTATAAACGAACAAACAAAAGCCTCCTAAATTCTTCCACTGCCCCACCTCCTCCACCCACTCCCAAGTCGGGGACAGCGCTAAACCCGGAGCCTGCAGCCTCTGCCCCCTGAGGCAGAAGCCCTTCTCTTGGCTTCTCCGAGATCTTGAATACAGGGGATTAAGTCCGCTTCATTCACTGCCAGGGGTGGTAGCAGGCCCTGGGTTCCAGGCACAGGGCATCACAAAATATGCTCAGTGAGTCCCAGGAGCTGTCCAGAGGCCCCTGGGGCCAGGTCACTGCGGGAGGCCGAGCCCTGGAGCTTTAGGTCAACGCAGGTCCGACCGTCAACAACCTCTGCCCGGAGCTGCCAACTTCAAAGGGCCCCCAAGCGGGAGAGGGTCATTTGGCGGGAAGTCCCCAGCTCCGGAGCCCCTCGCGGTCTCTCGGTCTCTCTCTCTCTCTCTCACACACACACACACACACAGACACGCTCACACGTTCACTCGCTCACACGCTCGCCGCCCTCGCGCGCGCCCGCGACACAACACCGACTTCCAGCCCCAAACACACGCGCGCACCCCGGGGCCGGCCGACTTCTGTATTTCCTCTTCCTCAAAGCTACTCTGGCCATCGCCGCCGCCGCTCGCAGCTCGGATTCCAGGACCCCCCGAGCTCCGCTGTGCCCTCCTCAGAAGGCGCGCCCCCCCCCCTACCCTCCCCGATCTTCCCTTCGAAACACCCCCCCCCCCCGTCGTTGCCGGTCCCAGCGGGGGACCCTGGCTTGTCCCCAGGAGGCGGGCATTTACTGCCTTCCCCGCGGGTCCCAGCTGCCCCAACCGCCCCCTCCTGCCCCTCGGGCCCTCCATCCCTCTAGCCCATCGCTGTCCCCTCCTAGGAGCGCGCTGGCCGAGGGATTCCCTCCGATCGGCCAGTGCCGGGGAAAAGCCAGAGTCCGAGCCGCCAGTCCCTTCGCCAGCGCAGCCTCTCGGGTCTCCAACCCCCAAATCCCACACTCTCCGGTCCCCGGTCCCCCGGCGCCAGCAGCGCTGTCCTCCGGCGGCCCCCACCAGCCGGCCCCGGCCAGATCCTCTCCACGGGTTCCGGGGCCGGGGCCCTGCGCTCCGTCTCCCGCGCCCGCACCCTCGGCTCCCGCTCCCACTCCCACACCGGCCGCCGGCTCTGCCCAGACTTCCCCAACTGCGGGGCGCCCGGGAGCGCCCGCAGCCCTCGCCCAGCCGAGCGCCGCGGCCACCCCCGCTCCAGCCGCGGCGCCCCCGGGGAGAACGCTGAAGTGTCTCCGCGGCGGCCGGAGTGCCCCCGGAGCAGGGCGCCTCCTCCCGTGCCCCAGCCCCAGCTCCCTCCCCGGCCGCACTGAGGTCAGCGAGTCGGGGCGCCGCGCCAGCCCAGGAAACTTTACGAACCTGCCCGGGGTCGCAGGACAGCGGCGGTGGCGGCGAGGGTTCTCCGTGACCAGAGCTCTGGCGACCCGTGACCACTGAAGGGGGGCCGGAGGCTCTGTCCCCCAGCTCAGGGCCGCGGCGGTGTGGGTGGCTCTGCCTCTATCCCGTGCCCATCCTCGCCCGCGCGCACGCACTTACACTGGGAATCCGCCGGCTGCTGCGCCGCCGGCTGCCGCTGCTCTCACTTCCTCTTCCTTCCTCCTGCTGGCCGGAGACACATTTTGCATCTGCAAGGCATCCCGAGATCAACCGCGAACTCTCCTCCCAAGCGGACGCTGCGGAGCGGCCGCCGCCGCCCCCCGGCACCTGCGCCGGGACACGCGTGGTTGGCGCTTTCACCTCCCGCCCGCACCCTGGAGCCTGCCTACTGCACTTTGCCTGCGGGGGGTGGGGGAGGGTGCCCACGACTTTTTGAAGTCCCCCTACTAAAAAAGAAGGAAAATGTCAAACACCGTGCACGCCTCAGATCGGCTATAAATAATATGTGTGCAGAGCATGACTTCTCGGATGAGCTCACACGCGGCGCTTCGCAGGCACTAATTAACTCCGTCACCGTCATAGCGCCACCTCCGGGAGGCCGAGAGCGCGTGGCATCTTTTTATATGCTTTCATTTTTGGCAACTGGTTTGGAATTTCGAGGGGAAACTTCGGTGGGTTGTTTTAAAGCTACTTTAAAAGGCTGCTGTGTTTGTTCAGACGCTCTGCCTCTACCCTTGAGCGGCGTGGCGAGAATAACAGAACATTTCCTCGCTCTTATAGTTACCTATGCATTTACACGATTTATTTCTAATCAGTTAAACCAGAGACTCCCTAACTTGGCATAACTTTGCATAAAGCAAGACTTTCTACCCCCAGTTTGGTATTTGGAGTACACTATTTAATGCAACCTACTTCGGTGATCTTCAAAGCAAAAATAAAAAACTTAACTCCCAGCCTAGCTGCCAAGAGGGAAAGAACAGTCTTTGGAAGGTTGCAGGAGAAACACCTGTGCTCTCCCAAATCAGAAATATCTACATTGGCTCTGCTGGAAAAGACAAAGGCGGTTACTAATGTATTCCCTTCAAACTGGCAAAGGAGATAAATCTGGAGCAGGGAGGCACTGGAATCTAGGGTAGAAGGCAAAATTCCTCTTCACCCCCTCCCCCAAGGAGATTTAAATTTTAACCCTGTGCTGGCTGTTCATTAGCAGCCAAGAGCCCCAAGCAACTATTGAACACTTTAAATGTGGCTAGTCCTGAGATGTTCACTAAGTGTAAAATGGACACAGGACTCAATGGGAAAAACAGAATGTAAAAATAGCGTGTTAATACTTTTTATGTTGATTACATCATTTCAACAAATGATAATAGTTTAAGAAGTGATGAGTCCGTTGGGTTATTGTATTGGGTTAAAGTGTAAATATATATAATTTAAAATATTTTCACTAGTTTCTTTTTACATTAAAAAAATTTTTTTTAAGATTTTATTTCTTTAAATAAGCTCTACATCCAACATGGGGCTCAAACTCACAACCAGGAGATCGAGTCCCATGATCCACCAACTGAGCCAACCAGGCTTTTCACATTTTTAATGTGGCTAATAGAAAAAGTAAGATTAGGGGCACCTGGGTGCCTCAGTGGGCTAAAGCCTCTCCCTTCAGCTCGGGTCATGATCTCAGGGTCCTGGATCAAGCCCTGAATTGGGCTCTCTGCTCAGCGGGGAGCCTGCTTCCCCCCCCTTCTCTCTGCCTGCCTCTCTGCCTACTTGTGATCTCTCTCTCTCTCTGTCAAATAAATAAATAAAATCTTTAAAAAAAAAGAAAAGAAAAAGTAAGATTACACATATGGCTCTCATTAGTGGCTCACATTAGTGGCTTATATTTCTAATGAACATCCCTGATCTGACATTATATGCATAACCTCTGGAGGCAATATTAGTAGCAGGAAGACTTGGGTCCAGACCATTATAAGCTAATAACTTAAAACAGTGTGATTCCAAAAAAAGTAATTTACCTTCTCTATTTCCTCATCTGCAAAATGATAATACAATCACAGTAAACAGGGTAACTAACAAAATGAAGTAATTTAATAAGCAGTCAGTAAATGGAACCTTTCCTAAATGATGCTATGAGGCACTTATAATGATAACTAAGAATTTGATCCACAACTTTTTAGCTAAGGCATTTAAAGATTTTAACTATAGTGCAGACACTATGAGCACTCGGTAAATGTTAGCTGTCATAATTGTTCCAAGAGTAAATAGGGAACTCTGTGTCTCCCCTCAAACAGCAATTAAACAAATCCACCTCTCCTTGTAACCTCTGCTCCCAGCTCTGCCCTCTGCAGTTGACATGGAGTAAGTCACATCCTTCCTCCAAGAGATAACCTTACAGATAGATCTTTGAAGACAGACTTCGAATTCTATCTAAACATTCTCTCCTGAGGATTAAGTGTTCTCAGCTACTCTAGCTCCTTTTCATATCCTATGATTTCAAGTCTCTCTCATCTTAGCCATCTTTCCCTTGAAGGATGCCAGTCTCGGCTTTAAAAAAATTTGTCGTCATATAAATTAACCACTAAAAACAATTAATACAGGTCTTATCAGTTCTTTCTCAAATGCTTCTATCTCGCTGCTGATCCAATGACAAAGCAACGACTGGAAATTCTTAGCTATGTTATTGTTAGGTCATGTCGGTGCTTAGGGGTTTGATATCTGGGACCACAGCCCCTCATCCACCTTCTGTACATCTTTTCAGATTTGATGCAGGCACCCGGTGTCTCCCCGTGCACAGATTAGGTAAGAATACTAGGGTTCTGGATGATGCCCCACTAAGGGGCTCCTTCTGCCATGATGTGAATCAGATTCATTGGGTTGCCTAGTTCCTCTTACTTTTTTCCTTCCCCCACTCCTACTTATATTCCACTATATAGTGAGACCCTGTTCTTAACCTCCATTTTTTTCCTGTTGAGCATTGGGTCTAAGGGTCTATCTGAGATTTCTTCTTTAGTCATCCAAACTCTAACTCGTCCATTAACTTTATCTATGGCCTACAGTATTAGGAGATAAAAAGTCCCCTTCCTTCTATATAGAACCTGTATTTCTAATCTCTATCACTAATAAGGGGTTGGGTCCTAGCAAACCCTCTTAGACAATAGCTCACACCTGGGTTTGTCAGTTTCTAATGGTGTCATCTCACTTCCCCTTTTATGCTTTGTACTTTTTCTGTAGGTGTTGAGCTTCTGGTTAATCATTTTTAGTAGGGTGATATGGGCACTTGACACTGCATCACACTGGTATATGCACTGTCTGTCAGTCTGTGCCACTCTCAGTGGTACTAACTTCAACCACTGGGAAGTGTCACCATAGCTAGATAACTCCAGTGAAAAAGTACATTTTCCCTTTACAATGAATCAGAAATCTGTCATAGGGGGACGCCTGGGTGGTGCAGTCCGTTGGGCTTCTGACTCTTGGCTTCAGATCAGATGGTTATCTCAGAGTCATGCAATCAAGCCCCCCATCAGCCTCTATGCTCAGCACGGAGTCTGCTTAAGATTTTCTCTCCCTCCCCTTCTGACCCTCCCGCTTGAGCATGCGCTCTCTCTCTCTCTCATTCTCTAGCTCTCTCTCAAATAAATAAATAAATAAATTTTTAAAAAAGGAATGTGTAATAGGATACTTTGCACTATAGGAATATTCTATTCCACAAGGATCTTTTACCCAGAGGTTTTAGCATCTCCCGGTAGTTCTCCCCACTTACAGTTTGATTCCAGCTTGCTTCCTATTTACTTTAGTTTATTTCCCCAGTTCTGAATTCCAGTAACCATATCTTACTTCTCTCCCACCTCCAGCCCCCCTGGAATTGACACCCTCCCCCCTACTCTCACCTGGCTTTGGACCTGTGTTTTTAAGTTCTCTTTTAGACTGAACTCCTACCTCCAACCCTATTGTTTTTCATTGTTTTTGCTGCAGTCTTTCTCCCTACAACCAGGAAACTACCGTCTCCTTCAAGGGTGGGGGGATTTGGGGATATATATTGGGCTAAAAGATCTTATTTCCATCTGGGCATGCCATTTTCTATATCGGCACTACATACTTTTTGGAAGAATGGAGAGAGCGCCTAGTAGGGCGTTAGGAGAAAATATCACAGTGTATTTTGTCATGAAAGAATCCCAAGAAAACTTCGTTTGCTTTCTGCTCTTGGAGGTAATTTCAACTTCGTGTCTTACCAATGAGTGGAATCAAGATCATTTTGCTGTCAATTTTCCTGCAGAATTTACACACCTGCAGGCTCCATGCTCTTTCCTTCTGCATTTACAGGGATAAGTTTTATTTGGGGACCCAAAGAAGAACAGGGCATACATCTGTGTAAAGATCACAAACCAAGTAGGGGGGATCTGCGTATTACAAACTTAATGTCATGTAGGTGAGATTCACATCTCTTGTGTTACAATGCTCCAATGAGCTTTCTGAAGTTTGAAGCTTTGATAAGTTTCTTTCAAGTTTCCTTTATTTTCAACTTTGGGGTTCATTATTCTTCTATACCTTGGTTCTTTGGGCATCTATTACACCTATTTTACTCTTTTTACTATCCCCCATAAACAAATTTATTTTTCAGCACTTCCTTGTTTTCTTCTATTCTGAGCAACAGATTCTCTCCAGCTTAAGGTTTAAAATGTTCTCTTAAACCATGAAAAGTTTTCTTGTGCCCCTTTGCAATCAATCTTTCCCCTCTGCTCACCCAGCCCCAGGCAATCACTGATCTGCTCCATGACCCTAAAAAAGCTTTACCTTTACTACAAATACACATACCTGGAATCATAGAGCATGTATTCTTTTAGGTCTTGCCCTTTTACTATGTGTGATATTTACATCAGTAATTAATTTCTTTTTTTTTTTTTTTTGCTGAGGATAATGTGCTCTACAGATTATTTATTCATCTGCTGTTGGCCATTTGGATTGCTTCTTGTTTTTAGCTAGTATGAATGAAACTGCTACAAACATTCATGTAGTCTGTATATGAACATATATATATATATATTTTTAAGATTTTATTTATTTATTTGACAGAGAGATAGAGACCACAAGTAGGCAGAGTGGCAGGCAGAGGGAGAGGGAGAAGCAGGCTCTCTGCGGAGCAGGAAGCCTGATGCGGGACTCTATCCCAGGACCCTGGGATCATGACCTGAGCCGAAGGCAGCGGCTTAACCGACTGAGCCACCCAGGCACCCTGAACATATATTTTCATTTCTCTTGTCCATTTATGATTTTGGCAGTGATTCCATTGGTGTATCGATTTGTCAAAACTCATCAAAATATAAACTTAAAATTAGTACATTTTTTCCTTCACAGGGTAAGCAAACTGGGGTCATCTATGTAGTGGAATATTACTCAGCAATAAAAAGGAAAGAACTATTGGTATCTATAGCAACTTGGATGAATCACCAGGGAATCACGCTGAGTGAAAAAAATCCTACCCTAAAAGGTTACACACCATCTGATTCCATTTAAATGCCATTCCTGAAATGATAAAACTCTTGAAGTGGAGAACAGATTTGTGGTTGCCAGGAGTCAGAGATGGTGCAGTGGGAAAGTGGGGGAAGCTAGGCATGTGGCTGTATAAGGGCTACATCCTCGTGGTGACACAACTGCTCTTTATCTTGACTGTGTCAATGTCAACATTCTCGTTATGATGTTGCACAGTATAGTAGTATAGTATAGTATATACTACATTTTCTAATAATACTAGAATACAATATCACAACCAGGATTTTGCATCGATATAGTCAAGAACAGTTGCACAGTAGTACAATATTGTGATATTTTACTGTAGTTTCACCATTGGAGGAAACTGGATAAATGGTTCAAGGAATATTTCTGTATTATTTCTTACAACTATGTGTGAATGTATAACTACCTCAAAATAAAAATCTTCGATTTATAAAAAAAGGTGAATTTTACTGCATATAAATCATGCCTCATTAAAATGGAGTTTTAAAAAGCTCTCCTTTTGGTCTATAGAACACTCAGTTGTACCCTCCAGAGACCACTCAGAATTCTCCTGAAACACTGTTCCCTCTTTGTCCAGGCACATGACATACTAATTAGACACCCTGAGCCATTTTGTTCTTCCACCTTTTTCCTTACATCAGCTCCAAGAATCATAATTGCATCTTCCTCCTTCCCCTCCTGGATCACTGCATACAATTCAGGGGGTTACCACACCTCAGCTCATCTACCAGCTTGGTCTCTCCAAAGACATATATATCTAGAGAAATTTGGCCCATCTGTAGTTTTATATACATTGATTTTTTTTTTATTTAGGACCCAGATTGATTGAAGGTTACTTTCAACTCTCAAAGATCCACCATGCCATCAATTTTATTTCAAGACAATGTCCAAGTTTTTGCAGTTCTTTGTTGACACCCTATATTGTTTGCCCCCAAATATGACCTTATCTCTTGTTTTTTTTCTTCTTCTTTCATTTCAAAGGAAAAAAGGGGCAGAGGGATTAAGGGTGAAAAAATCATTTAAAAATAGGGTAACAATTTTACTACTAATTACCAATTTTAAGGCTTTGAACTTGATATGGTTCTTAAGACTTACATAAAAAAGAAAAAATGTTTTGCTAAATATTCAGGTGAAATTTGGAGGTAGAACTATATTAGAGCTCATGTTAATACAATATCATTTATGACCAAGAACAGTAATTACTCACTTCCAAGTATGTGGATTTGTTCCCTTAATGAGTCTAGTATTGGGGACACGAATGGGGAAAATAAAAGACAAGGAGGATTCCCTATATATTTGTCTGGTGGCAAAAGTCTTCAATAGCATTTTGTTTCCATAAACAAAATGTTTTAGAAGAACCTAAAGAAGGGAGGCCTACTTTTCTAGAAAATAGACTATGAATTTGATTATAAATCTGAGGTAGGTTATATGAATAACATAATTATCTTAAATACTCATAATTAAGGTGAGATCCTCTTTAGTTTGCACGTATACTTATGAAAATAGGAAATTTTTATGATATTTGAGGAAAATAATCTGTGGTTTATTCCAGAAAGACTAATTATAAAGGAAACATATTTCAGCATTTTAGAAAATGACTTGGGGATATGTGGAAGGGGGAACTTCTTTTTTTAGATTTTATTTATTTATTCATTTGAGAGAGAGAGAGAGCTTGAGCAGGGAAAGAGGCAGTGGGGAAGGGAGAAGGGGAGTGAAAGAGAGAGAATCCCAAGCAGACTCTGCACTGACCATGGAGCCCAATGCAATGCTCCATCCCACAACCCCAAGATCATGACCGGAGCCAAAACCAAGAGTAGGCTGTTCAACTGACTGAAGAACCCAGGTGTCCCTGAGTTTGTTACTTTTAATTTAATTAATATAAAAAGTAAAACAAGCTAGTATTTATATTCCTTGCCTGAAATTCCTAATCTAGAGAAATAAGAATTAAGTCAAGGAAGGGCTTTTACACAAGTAAAATGTTGATGTTCAATTCACATCAACTAAAGGGAAATATTTTATTTTCCTCATTCTAAGGATGAAACAGACTCAAAGAGGTTAAGTCACCTGCAAAATTCACTATAAAGTGGCAGATGAGGATTGAAAGCAGATTTCTCAAACCAGAACCATGATCATCCAAGCCACACTTCTACAGCTGATTTACAGCGACTGGTGAAGACTTGGGTTTGAAGGCTATCAGATGATAAACTGTATTTAGGGAAATGTACCTCTGCAGTTATTGAAATGAAACAGAGTTGGTATATTACTGTAAACTACAAACATACAGAACATGGAACGTGTTTTAATTTAACATTAGGCACAGACGTGCTGGGTGCCATTTTGGACCAGGGACTGTATATAAACAAGCCCTAGACCCTATCCTGTTTTACTTCATTCCTTATAAGAAGGAAAGAGAGGAATTTGACTATTTTATTTGGTGAAATTTCCTATAAATAAGGTTTGCTTTAGAAATCACCACTGAGATGACAATTCTACAAGCATTAACAGGATGAGAGGATATATTGGAGATATTCTAAATATATTGGTTTTTATCCCTCTGCTTTCATTTAAATATATTTTGAAACCATTTCAAGGTCAATAAGTACAGATTTGTGCCATGACAATCACTTCATAGTATTTCATCTTATGGATTATTATTGGATAGTTTTAAAATGTTTTCTATTATAAACGACAGTTCAGTTAGCATTTTTGCACATACAACTTTAAACATTTTTTCTATTACTTCTTTAATAAATTCCCAGGAGTGAAATTGTTGGGTCAAAAGATGGATGTATTATATTTGTTGCTACATATCACTAAATTGCTCTCCAGAAATGTTGTATCAAAGCAATAAACTTATTAACTGATCTTCCTGCTTCCATTCCCTCTTTTTTCAATCCATACTATACATTCCCAAGTTAATATTCCCAGTGAGCTACTTTATGTCTAAAACATAAAGGTTACCTATCACCTGCAAATAATTCTAAACTCTAACACTCAATGTCTTCTGCTATCGGGCTTGCCTCTTAGGATTTTATCTCTCCTCTTTTTCTACATAATTTCTAGGATTTAGTCAAATATGTTCACCAAACAAGCACATTTTGGAAAAGAAAGTCCTGTGTTCCTTTAATGTCAGCCTCACAAACACTTCTAATTTATTGATATCTTCACTCATCTTTACCTATTTTCTTTCTCTGAGAAGGAAATCCCATCCTACACTCCATTCCTTATTTTAGCTTAAATGTAAATATCCAACTTTAAGCATAAGAAAATGTCATGTAAGTGAACCCTAGGAGACCACTGAGGAGGCTCTGTCAATAGTCCAAGAACAGACTGGGAAGGTCCCTTTCCCCTCCAATTCATCTTTTTCCCTACTGCTACATCTCCATTTCTAAGAGATGGGTCTGATTATATTACTTCCTTTTTTTTCTCTCTTTCTTTTAAGCCTCCAATAGTTCATTACTGTATACTAACAATAATCCAAACTCTGACCCATACAGAGCTCTTAACAGCCACTTTTCAGACTCATCTGCCAGGACAGAGGCACAAATGTGTCCAGAAACTCCACACTCACCTGAACCCTCCTCTTCTCAAAGGCATCAGACGCTTTAATGCATCTCTGCCTCTGCTTTTGTGCATCCTGCTGACAGAAGGCAAAGACAATTGAAAGGCAAACCATTAGTGAAGAAAATATTTGGAGATGTTTGTTACAAATATGATAATGGCTTATGATTCTTGATACACAATGAACTCAAACACATCATTTAAGCGTTAGCGCTACAAAAAGCAGATGAGCAAGGGATATTAAAAGATTATTCATGAAAGGGAAAATACAGGTGGCAATGGAATACTAATGGAATTTAAGTACTCAAAGAATTCAAATAACTATGAGTAACTGTTTTATTCATCGAAATAATAAATATATCTATTTTAAAACAATGACTATGCTAGTCTAGAGTTTAGTGAGACAGACACACCTAATCATTCGTTGAAGAAGTAGAAATTACTACAGTCTTTCTGTAAAGTTATTTAATAAGAGCCCTAAAAATGTCCCTGTCTTTTGATCCAGAAGTGTCGCTCACTCTGGTGATGTTTTTAATTTTTTTATTTTGAAGTAGTTGGAGCTCCAAGCCCACATTGGAGTCTGAAGCGGGGCTTGAACTCACAACACTCAGATCAAGACCTGAGCTAAAATCAAGAGTCAGATACTTTACCGACTGAGCCACCCAGGTGCTCCCACTCACTCTGGTATTGTATACTTAAAATAATCAGAGAAAAAGACAAACATGGTTGGCACTAAAGTGTTTATCCCAAGTCATCATATAAGCTACAACGATCAAAAATTGCACTGCACTCAAATGGTCAAAAAAGTGCAATGCTTAAATAAGTTGCAGTTTATCCATGTAATGGAGTATTAAATACTCATCGAAATGCCCTGTATGTATGAAAAATTTTTGTTCATGTCAAAAATTATATAATGTGGCAGGGAACACACATATCACTGAATGAAAAAAGAGACAGACTTTTATATGTACATTATACTTGTATATATATGTACAGTATCAATTGTATAAATGCACACCCAGAAATATCAGTGCTCCATGAGAATGAATTGTGTGTTTGTTGTACTTCTTTTCTTTGTGATTGAAACAGTGGCCAACATATTTCCTTTAAAATTTGCAAAAATCAAACAAAACCAATCTATATTACACTTTTGCATTGCAGTTTTTCACATGAGTCACTACTCTTTTTTCTGTTCTCACAACCTCCTTGCTTTGGTGTCTATCACTCCTGCGGCACTTGGCAAGTAAGCCAAGGAACTCATCTTCTTCCTGATGATCAAAATTTCCTCAAAAGTTTAAACTGCCTCTTTTGCAATACTACCTGCTTTGAAAAACTCAAAACCATTTGTGAGATGACTAAATGCATGGATGACTGAATGACTGTGTGCCTTAAACATTTCTTAGAGTTGAGTTGTGTCTCTTTGCTCTCTGAACCGGTAGAGCAGCTCTTGGTTTCGAGAGCCAAGTGGGTTCTTTTTTAAGGGGGCATTCATCCTGCACGGGCTCACTCTCCACCTGTCTTTACTTTACATGTACACATTTGCAGATCTCTTTAGGCAATGTGTGAGATTTAACTTTTCTACCTGGATGTTGCCTTAAACACTGATAGAATGTGGGTTCTGATTAGTCAAATGTTTGGGGAACCTACTTTTTTAAAAAAACATACCAGAAGCTATTGCTATAAGCACATTTTCACAAATCCCATAAATAAAGGACATCCTACTTCTACTCAGACACTTCCTTTATGAATGTTTGGGGCATATTGTTAGAGACCTTTAGAATAATAAGTCTTAAATATTCCAGATTTAGTGGGACATTGAGGGCATTTCCTAAATCTCTTTCCTGCTTGCATTAAAAAGATGTGTTAGGGAGTAGAAGGATCACATCAAAGGCCTCCATTCATTTATTCTCAGCTACCAGCAGAATTATCTAAATTACTGCCAAGGATTATTTAACAAAGGCATTCATCTTGTTACCAAAATTATGAGTGAACTAAGACCATTTTTCTGTAAATGAGGATGGCTTAGATTCTAGTTTTTATCCTATGTCATTAATACCTTCTCTCTTATCTCCAACTCTTGTTTTGCAAAGTTTAGGAATGCATACTCTGAAGTCAAAACTAGGGTTCCAGTCCAGCCTGTATCACTTACTAGGTTTCTGGTCTGATGCAATCTCTTAACTCTCCAAGACTTGGACTCCTCATCTATAAGATGGAATAGTCAGAATCCCTGCCTCACGGGGTTGTTATGAGTGCTGAATAAAATCATATATTTTATTTGGCAAATTTCAATTGTTCCCAAGATGTCCGCTATTATTTATTTAGCTGCGCAGGATAGAACAGAAACTAACAAAACAAGTACTATGATTAACAGAAGACTTCTCTCAACTCACACTATTTATTTTAAATACTACTATTCGGTCGGTTGATTCTTCTTATACTTTGAGTAGCCTTGGGAAAGAACTATTGTAGTGTGTTCAAAAACCTATGTCTTGTATGTGTTGTGGAGATAGGCAGAAACTAATTTCCCTGCTATCCTTCACAGCAAAATTTCTCCCAAAGCTACTCCCCCATCATCTTCCCTTCCTCACCTCCACCGCCTCTACAATCCATTCCAATCGAACTTCTGTTCCTGACACCCCACCGAAACTGCTTTGGACAAGGCTACCAACCAGCTGGGGTGTATCAGCTCAGAAGGAAATCTGTCCTCATTCACTCCACTCCCACACACAGCATTCCACACACTAGGCTGTTTGCTCCTTCTCAAGTAATTTCCTTTCGTTTTCCTTCAAATCGCACTCCCCAACATTACTGGCCCCCTCCTTCTTGAGCTCCTTGCTAGCTTTTACTCTTCCATCTGAACTCCGAATGTCTGGGTGCCTCAGGACTTGGCCTGAGTCCTATTCTGGGTCCTTCCAAAGTAATCCTTTCCTATCCCATAGCCTTAAACACCATGTGTATGAGACTATCTTTCAAACTAGATCTCTGAGCCAGACATTTCTCATGAACCGCGAGTTCATAAATCCACCTACCTACTTGATTCTTCCACTTTCAAACATACTGTGACTATAACCCAATCGCGCCAACACCCCTTGCCCCACCTTCTTCCCAAGTTGAGTAAATGGTACTACTATCCACCCAAAATATGTCTCCTGCCAATTTACTTCCCCAGTGAAGAATTTTCATTTCTTTTAAAAATAAAAATGAGGTAATGTCACTTCCCTGTTTAAAACTCTTGAATGTTAACTCATGGCTAATGGAATTAAATCAAAATTTCCCGCTGACTGCAGGGTCATCACAGCCTGGGTGCCTCTGCCTCAGTGACAGCTCATGTCACTCTTCTCCCTTGTGGGTGATTCTCAACCTCTGTTTGAGACATACTAAACTTTTTCTTTTCCTTGAAAAGAGCGAAATTGTATCTTCCTCAGGACCTTTGCATCTGCTCTTTTCTCTGCCTGGAAGGCAGCTGCCTGGTCTCTACATGTCTAGCTCCTTCTTGTCCTTCAGACATGGCCTTAGTTTGTCCTCCAATAGGTCTGCCTTGACTTTCTATGTAAAGTAGAACCCCCCCCATATACTCTATGCATATCATTCCATCTAGTTTGATTATGGCTCGGTCAAAACTAATCATTATCTTATTAGATAAGCTTTGGAACTCCATGAGGACAGTACCATGTCATAGTTTATTACCTGTTCAATGTTATACCCTGGGAGTCTGGGAGAGGGCCTCACACACGACTCTCCATTCATTGGGTTTATGAAGGAGATACAGGTGCTGTGTCTCTTGATAAACATTATAATGACTGTAGAATGTGCAATGGAAACCCATAGGTATAGGAGAAGCTTCCTCAAGGAGGTGACATCTGAATTCAGATGAGTGTAAATATGCTGGGGGAAAAGAATACTCGGGCCAAGTAAACAGCAGGAGCAAAGGCCTGGGGGCATGAAAAAGCATGCCGTGTTTAAATTATTAGCTCAAACAAGTTTTCTGAAGAAAATAAAATTAATGCAGATCCATAGAGCTTGGGGGAAGAAAAGTCAGAACCTAATAACATCAGATGATGGAAAAAGAGTTTTAAATTTAAGCAGAATATGCAATTTCATAAGGATGGCTCATTTAAGCTACTGGTAATTAAAAGCATATATAGAAACAAACACCACCTGGGTTTGGCAGGTGTGAGTAAACTTAAAAAAATATATATGGAGGAAGGAATCGTTTGGAATGGCTCAAGATGCAACTAAAGAAATCTGAGGCTGTGCATTTTGTGCCTTTTGATCCATAAGGAGAATGACCATGGAGATGGCAACAATCTCCGGCAGAACAATTTCACTGACGTCATTTCATTTCACTTAAATGTGAGAAACATATAACCAGGCCCTGGGCTGGGTAGCGGGAATGAGAAAAGAAACAATCTTGGGCTTGAAAGAGATCACTATCTAATGAAAGTACATGGGGAGTTGCCATTCTAGGATTTAAAGAAAAGAAGAACCCTCTCTATAACCTCAGTGCGAATGTGTGCAAATGATGTTTGATGTGCAAATCGTTGTTTAAAGTGATGCAGGTAATTTTTTTCCAAAAATGCCACTGAAAGTGTGCACTAAGTCCATTTTCTCATGTGATGTTTAATTGATTCTGCACGTAAGGATGGTTCTGATGGTGACTTGCACAGAGCAAACAAATGCTGCTCATGGAAACTGGATGGAAAATGCCAATGAATTTCTTTTCATTTATATATGCAAGACATCTCTTTAAAAAAAACAATTTTGATGTTTAAAATCAATATATGTCCATTTTAGAAAACAGTGAAAATTGAAAAAAATATCCTACCATGTTACATATAAATTTTCATAGACATTTTTGAAACTACATCTAGGATCACATCATAACATGTCTGCACTTATCTTCATTGATTTTGAAGGTTATATAGTATGCATTTTGTGTTGCTGTTGGCTATCTTTAAGGTTTTTTTAAATGTACATGAAAAAACTGTAATCTTCTTGCATCAAAATCAAGAATGAAAAGCAATCCTCTGAATCTTCCTTATATGAAATGTGGAATTTAAAAACCTTTTTTTCTACCATAATCACCCTAATTCCTAGATTTTGTAACAATTTGAAGTTTTTGATTAAGATTTTGAGAATTAAATTATTCTTTTGTCACAGAAATCTTCTTTGTCAAAAATTATTTTAGGGCGCCTGGGTGGCTCAGTGGGTTAAAGCCTCTGCCTTCAGCTCAGGTCATGATCTCAGGGTCCTGGGATGGAGGCCCGCATCGGACTCCCTGCTCGGTGGGGAGCCTGCTTCCTCCTCTCTCTCTGCCTGCCTCTCAGCCTATTTGTGATCTCTCTCTCTGCCAAATAAATAAATAAAATCTTTTTAAAAATTTATGTTAGAATTGCATTTGGTACTGTAACTAAATTTTCAACTGTTATTTGAACTAAATGATGCCTATCATTATTGGCTGCCTTTAAATCCACAATCTTGAGTTCTTTATCTTAATTTATCTTTAGAAAACAAAAGGGTAAAGGGCTAATAATATTTTTTCAGAATGCTTACAACTCTGGAAATGTTTTTATGTTGACCTCACACTGTGAGAAAACAAATTTACGTAAGATAAAATTCTTATATTTCAATTTTCTGCCTCAAAACTCTGCCAATATTTTGTCTTTAGCATTTAGTGTCACAGAAGAAAAGGCTACGGACAGCCTGGTTTTTATCTTTTGCACATAACCCACCTTCAAATTTACAGACTTGTTTTTTATTTTCTTATCATTCTTGTAAAGCAATTATTTCGTCAGTATGTATCTAAGTTTCTAGAAATGTCGTAAGCCCAATTGAGTTGAACTCCCCTGTATTTTCTGGTCTTTGAAAGTATTCAACATTTATGTCTGATTCTTGCTCCTGTTCTGTCCTTTGATTTTTCTTTAGGTATACCAAATAATTATTCTGTTGACTCTATTTTCTGTACTAGACACTTATTATCTCCTTTCTTGTTATTTTTAAAAAATTTCTTAATTCTCTTCCTCTGTCCTCCCTAAGAGTTAGTTTCTTAACCCTGCTGTCTCTGTCATTGATTCGATTTTCTGAATTAGCAGTTTGGTTTTTTTCCCAGTAATTGTTATGGTTCTGGGTTCTGCTGTTACTACATTTTTAATTTTCTTGAATACCTTCCTTATCTTATCCATTTCTCTTTGCATCTCAGGCTCTTCTATTTTTTTTTTCTTCTGCTTTTTCATGAAGGATATGTCTTCTTTAATCCTGCTGAGGTTGACAGTTTTTAACAATTTCCTTTGGTTTCTGAAATAAAGTCATTTCAGAGGCTTATTTTTCCTCTGGAGTTCTCAACACCTTGTTTTGGCATTCTTTATCCCTTGGTAATACTCCCCCCCCCACCACCACCCCCCCGGGCTTATTTTGTTTCGGTTTTTGTTTTGCTAGCCTGTTCATCCTGGAGGAAGAAAAGTCCATACAGCCCCCTTTTGGATTTTAACAGCCAGGGCATAAACTGTACAAAGTGAAGGCAAGCACTCCCCACCTTAGGCAAACTGGCATTCATTGAATGAGCCACTGATTGTATTTTTCTATCCAAGTCCATCAGCTTTAGTGCTAGAAAGCATTCTTTCCAAACTCCAATAATATGCTGGTAGAAAATCTTGGTTTTAAACGTGGTTGAATGTCTCCCTTCTCCTGACATCTTCATCTGTATTTTATTTTTGGAGGTTAGGATGAGCCATTTGGGACCAATAACCTGATGCCATTTTTTTTTCCCTCCTCCACGAAAGTAATTTCCTGCAGGCCCATTTCTCCAAGGCTCTGAACTTCCACTGAGTGATAAGAGCTTCTGCTATTGATGCACTAGGTTGGATTTCCACCTTGTGATAGAGAGAAAATCTTCTTGCTCTTATCAGCAGTCTTAAACCATCCTTTTCCTTCATGCTGTGACAAGTTAATGGTCAATAACAAAACATAGAGCAACCTTCTGCAGTACTTTTCTTAGTACTCAGATAGGGCGAATCACCAGGGCAAGGGTGAGGATGGCTCCCTGGCAATTGAAGCAGTTTATTCATACCCAGTTCGAAACCCTTTTCTATGGGTTTGAATTTATAGGTGGCCCGACCTTCCAATACTGGAGTTCCACACTGTAATGGAAGTCGCCAAGTGAGAAATGCTTGCTTTACTACTCGGGTAAACTGAATCTATGCAAGTAACTTTTGTATTAACCGTGTCTTTTATTTTCAGTATTCTGGTGCTTTGACATCCATGGCTTGGCTGACCCTGGAGGGACTATCATTCCCAGGGTTAGCCAATTCCTAGAGAGAGTAAACAACCAGCCCCTGAGCGTGCCTTTCAAATGCAAACCAACCAATCCAGAGCCCTTACCCCCACCCCACCCCCCACCTCCTTCCTCCAGCTTTCATACTTTGGGCCATTATCCATTTGCCCTAATCACCCCAGGACTAGGTACTAGACAACTAGGGACAACCCTATGCCCCAGAACCCACTGAACTTATCCAAACCAGCCAATCCTAAACCTGTTTATCATGCCAGGCCCATGTCTTCCTATGGAAATCAGAATAAAGGCTCTGGCTCACAATTTCCCCCTCTCCCTCGGCCTCCTGACCAACCATGGTGCTTCCCCCTGTAGCCCTCTGTGGCGTGGCGAGGCATGACCCTCCTCTTGGGATCTGCCAAGAGGCAGGTATAACCAACCGAAGGTATAACCAACGATCTTTTCAGGATTAGTTGTCTTCTAATCTGGAGGCCTTACCATACTTAAATAATAATAATAAAACCTCTATTTTGAAGCACATTTAAATGGCAGAATTGAAAACATTTTAATCTAGTATTTCACGTTTATCTGTCAAAGCTGAGGAGGTAAAGGAAGAAAGTAATTCAGATATAGAAATCATAGGAGTTTGGGGCAGGGTTGAAAAGAGAAGGAAGAAAAGGCTGCAGAGCTACCTTTCACTTCATGGTCACTTAAATCTCCAATCAGCACTCATGCTATGAATGTCCTTCCTAAAGCAACTAGGTTGCCAAGAGGTTAGTGAGCATTCTGCACCTTGTCTACACAGAGGGAAGCCAGTGGTAGTAGTGTGCAGAGTGTAACGTCCCCACTCACGGGTGGAGAGACGCATACCAACCACATTGCAGTGTGGGTTTGGTCTTCCTACTGGTTTCAGCTCACTGTTTCCACACACTTCATTCTGTTCACTAAGTTTCTATCTCTAACCTTTCTCTCCTGACGCAAAATACAATATTTCTTTTGTTCCATTTAATTCTTTATTTTTCACAAATTGAATTTTCCCAAGTGCTTAAATTAATGTGTGGCTTTAAGAAGTAATTATTTCTTTTTCCTTCTAGTGTCAGTGGCATTGACAGGGAACCCAGCTCTGCTCCAGCAAATGAGGAGGCTTGTTAACACTTACTTTGGCAGGGAGAGGACACAGGGCTGATTTCTTGAAGGTCACTAATAAACAAAGGCTATTTTAGTTCCCTTGCTGTTAAATGTTTATTCCTTCTTTCAACCAACTCCTGTATTTCTCCGAGCTCTTGGTGAATTTCATGATAAAATTCTTTATAAAATTCTTTAACCATTATTAAAGAATTTTGTACCTAAATTCTCTTTAAAAAATAAAGTACAGGTGTGATTAGAAGCTAACTGTGGTCATACTGACTTTTAAAAACTAATTACATACAAACATTCAAACAGTGAATATTAATTGAGTGTATGCTCTTTGCAGGGCACTGTTCTAGGTACTAGACATACAACAGTGAGCAAAACTGAATTCCTTGTGTCACAATTTAAATTTAAGATAATTGCACCATAGTATTGGGCAAATGCATATAGAAGCAATATTTCCAAAAATATAAATATAGAGACAAAAATCAAAATACCCAATATTTTCTAACTAGTTTGATCTGAAAAGGTCAGTTTGGGCCTCCCAATGCAGGGAAGGCAGAACAATTATCCAAGTTATAACTGGGAGATGCTCAGGTCCCTGAGCCAGGGTGGGAGGGATAAGGCTTTCTCAATCACAAAATATTTTGTTGGTTCCGTCAAATATGGCTTTAGCGCTTCAAATATTAACTCCCACTAATGAGTTAGTGCAGGTGCCACATGTATTCTAGTAATAGGTGAGCTATCTGTCTGAGGGTTCATTGTTCTATGAGTTTCCATGGCTGTTTCAGTGGGAAACTGAATGAGGCCAAGTCAGAAACTGCTAGTTAGATGCCACATGAAACCAGCAATGCTTCATTTTAAGTTAGATTTTCAAAAGCCCTTTTATTCTACAAGCAATGAAATTCCATTAATCTTTGAAATTCCATAGTCTAAAGCTACATGATGAAAAATCTCGCTTTATCTCTGACCCAAGGCAGTATAGATTAAAAAAAAAACATTAAATTGTATACTTTATTTTTTAAGTTCATTTATTTTTTTTATTAATCCCTCTACCCAACGTGGGGCTCAAACTTACAACCCCTAGAGCAAGAGTCACATGTTCTTCCCCTGAGTCAGCCAGGTGCCCCTTAGCTTTTTTTTTAAACAGTCAGAACATCTCGTTACGTGTCTGTGTTGAAAGAATTAGGGAGGATCATGTTTCCTCCAGGTGTTATGGCATCTGGTTGAAAATGATTGGAAAGATGCTCACTCCCTCCTCATTGAAAGTAGTAGTTTCGCTACTACTAAAGAACAAAGGTCAAGGGTGAGGACAGGGCAGGAAGTCCTCACCCTACACCTGGCAGAGAACTGCATTGTTCCACGCACAAAACTGATGCTTGTTGAATGAATACACGGTGACTTGTTCTTGAGCGTGTGCAAAATGCCTTCAGGAGACTCTCAGAAATATTTGGGCTGGGAAGTCCTTTGTAGGAAGCAGGGCTTCTGTGAACAGGTGGGATTTCCTGTGAGTGAAGTTGGAACCTTAACCTGACTCATGTTTTGCCAAAACCCTGTGAGGCTGGGAAAGTTCTGGATGCTTCTTTGAATTAAAATAGAATGTTTCAACACTTGTTAGCTTATTCTTGGGAGTCTCTTCCTTAAGCAGAAACTCCATATTTAGAGCAGGTAAAGGTGGAGCTCCTTTGGATGGAGAACCTGGAACAGACCCTCCTGACTCTCTTCCTCCCACAGAAGGTTCCATAGAGCAGAGTTTGAAAACGCAGGCTTACACATCAATTCTGGGCTGATTATCTAAATACTGTGAACAGGTAGAAGTGTATTTAATTTTTGCCCTTACTATATGGGATACCACAGTTAAAACTTTCAACTAATTCTCAAGATCCACTGATTTCCTAATCAAATTCTGGAAGATTATTCAATCTGTTCTTGGCTTCATGTAGAAAAGAAAAATACTATTAAATTTAAGCTCTGGAGATCGAACACTGTGACAAAATCTACCTTATAGTCTGCCATTTGACATCAACTTTGCTCTGAGCCTTCCAATTTTTGAGGCAAAGGTATGAAGGATCCAAGTTCTATTTGAGGGGGAAAATAAAATCTCACTTATATAATATCCCATCATTAAAAAAGCACATCACGGTACATAAGATTTGAGAATGCATTGAGGCTGACATAGGTTTCATTTGATCATTTTCTTTTCATGTTGTTTATATCATTCAATTTGTTGGAAATTTCACTGATAGAAATTCACTTGATAAAAAGTTTGGGTTTTTGAACAGAGTCTAAGATCATGGAGAATGCTTCTTTATTCCTTTTTCTTCTCCCTTTCTTTTTTTCTTTTGCAACAATTTTATTGAAATAATAATTCACATACCATATGATTCACCCATTTGAAGTATGCAACTCAATGGTATTTACTATAATCACAGAGTTGTGCAAGCATTATCACAGTCAATTTTAGAACATTTTCCATAACTTTACAAGGAAACCCCAGGGTGCCTAAGTGGCTCAGTTGGCTAGGCGTTTGACTCTTGATTTCAGCTCAGTCATAGGGATCTCAGGGTCATGAGATTGAGGCCCAGGCTGGGCTCCTCACTCAGCAAGGAGTGTGCTTGAGATTCCCTTTCTCCCTCTCCTCTGCCCCTCCTCCCATCACTCTCACTCTCTCTCTCTCAAGTAAATAAATCCCTAAAAAATAAGAATACAAAATAAAAATAAAAGGAAACACATATCTTTACAACTCTCACCCTTTTATGCCCCCTACCACCTTCAGTAGCCATTAATCTACTCTTCACCTCTAGAGATTTGCCTATTCTGGACATTTCATATAAATGGAATCACATGATATGTGGTCTTTCGTGACTGGCATCTTGTACTTAGCTCAATATTTTCAAGGCTTATCCATGATATAGCATGTAATCCATACTTCATTCCTTTTCATGGCTGAGTAATATTCCATTATTTGGATAACCACATTTTGTTTATCCATTCATTAGTTGATGGATGTCTGGATTGTTTTTATACTTTTTGGCTATTATAAATAATGCTGCTATTAATGTTTGTATGCAAGTTTTTGCATAGACACATGTTTGCATTTCTCTTGTGTATATATATGTAGGAGTAAAATTCCTGGGTCAAATGCTAATTCTATGTTCAACCATTTGAGGAATTGTTACCAGCAATCTATGAAGGTTGCAATTTCTCCATCTCCTCACCAACACTTGTTATCTGACTTTTTGATTGCCATTCTAATGAAAGTGATGTAGTATCTCATGGTTTTGATTTGCTTTTCCCTGATGATGAATGATGTTAAGCACCTTTTCACGTACTTATTGATCATTTGTGTATCTTCTTTGGAGAAATGTCTATTCAGATACTTTGCCCATTTTTATTTGGGCTACTGACTTGTTATTACTGAGTTACAAGGGTCCTTAAATACACTAGATACAAGGCTGTTATCATATATATGATTTGCAAACATTTTTCTCCCATTCTGTGGGTCACCTTTTCATTGTTTTGATAGTGTCTTTTGGGAGCAGAGAAGTTTTTCATTTTGATAAAGTCCAACTTATCTATTTATTCTTATCTTGCTTATGTTTTTGATATAATATGTAAGAATCCATTGCCCAATTCAAGGTCACAAGTATTTATTCCTGTTTTCTTGTATGAGTTTTATAGATTTGGCTCTTACATTTAAGCCTTTGATTCATTTGGAGCTAATTTTTATATATGATTCTTATTTTTGTCATCTCTTTCTCCCTCCACTTTTTAGTAGACGTGTCCAGAGAAGAATCAAATTTAAGACAACCTAACTGAATAACTGTAGAAATATTAATAAACTGGTTATTAGTATGTTGAAGAAGGGGCATATTGAGACAAAGGAGTTAGTTGGCTCTGTGTTTGTATATTATATTATGTGGTCTACACATCTAAAGCTTCCTGGATGAAATTGTGGTCAAACAATATTCAGAATTTTATCTCCACTTCCTCCTTGCAAATGAATACTTCTTCCACTTTACTTATGAATATTCATACCTTGTTTCCATTCTTGCTATACAAGCTGTTTTGAACAATGCTGCTTACATAACCCAGCTTTTGTTCCTCATTAAAAAAATCTGCTTTCTCCACAGACACACACACACAAACACACACACACACACACTCTTACCTCTTCCCAATGCACTCATGTGTTTGTCAGCACAGAGGTCCCTGCAATTCACCTCTTCTCATCTCTCACCTTTTAAGTCATACATACATCTGAAGTTTCTCAATTATTTTTACAGGCACATTTCAGCATGGGGGCAATCTAGATGATAAAAAAAAAACACTATGGTAAGGAAGGGCAAGATAACACACTAGAGTATTTAGTCATTCCTTTGTGTTTTAGTATAGAAATGTAAGATTCAGCCATAGAGTAAGCATAATGCATAATTATCACGTTGGGATGCTAAACACAGACACTGCATTCACTCTGTGCATAGAGTGAGATCTGGTTCATGGAAAATGCAGGTTTTGCATTTTTCCAACAAAATAAGTGAGTGGGGGTGGAAGGAGACTGGCATTCTGATGATTATTTCAGAATACTAATGCCTAGGAGAAGCAGTGGCAATGTTGGCTGGTCTCCACTGCATTATGTCGACAGAAAATTGAGGGTTTCCCCTTCCTCTTTCAATGTCTTTTATGGCAGCAGCCCAACAGGTACTTTTGATCAACCAACAAGTAATTATTTTGTACCTCTATGAAGAAAACATTGTCCGAGGGCTCAGGGAAAGCTAGGGCAGGAAAACTAAAGCAATACTCATGAAAAAGTTGGAGGACAGTTAAGTATCAGATTATGTGATCCTGAATATAAGGGCCAAAGAAGTACAAAGAGGAGGGCGTCAGTGAGCTTGGGGGTGGGGGTGTTCAAAGTGTCAGGACGCTTGCATGGACTGTGTAGGTTGAGATTGGGCTGTGGAGAATGAAAGCAATTTTTAATATTAAAGGAGGTGGGGAAGAAAGGCTACACCATCTGCAAGGGACGAGGACAGAAACTAAACCTGTTGAGACAAGGCCTTGTTACAATCTCCCTTAGAATGTTTAACAATTCTGAAAGGAGCTGTAATGAGTATCCCTTCAAGGAGTTTAATTACTTGCTCCTGGCCACACAGCTTCTAAGCAGTACCATAGTGTTCGGACCAAATGTTCTGAGTCTTCCTTAGCAACACACCCTATAGCTGCTGTGCTGAAGGCACAGAGACTGGAGCTTTGATCAATGCTTTCTGCATCAGCTCTCGTGTCTCCCTTCTGCTCGCTCTCTGACCTACAAGGCAACACAGAGACTGAGAACCTCTGTTTCAGATGGGTGGGTTCCCAATTTGCTAATCCTCACAGTAATCTCAGGAGTTTAAAACATAGAAACACACAAACCTGTTTCTAGACCACACTCCAGACCTAATGAAACCAAATATCCAGAGATAAGATGTTTACATGGTTTCCAATTGTCCTCCAGCTCTTACTGTGGAAAAGTAGGTCAAATGATGAATGTTTAAGACTACTGTCAAATGATAAAAGTCTGTCAAATGAATAATTAATACATTAGCCAAAATCATTGTTTTATCCACTGATTTGATGACTGTGAGTTTCCTGTTGCCTTGGTTTGTTTCTTCAGTATTATACCAGGGGCATTCTTTTGGGGAAATAATCTGTTTCTGTGTGATGAACACGAGGAGTGATGGGCTTTTCCCAGCCTGGAGTCCATCCATTTGGAATGAGCCCAAGTGCATTTGACCAGCACTTCAAAAAGGCAGACACACACCTCCCAGCCTGCGGTAGGATCCACACACCAACTTTCCTTGCAGCCCTAGCTCTCTCTTCATCCTAATCTAACCCAACCGTGTTAAAACCAGCCTTGACTATTTCTCTTTTCCCAGACTAAAACCTCAATGCTTTGTACTCTCTTTACCATTGTCCTGTGGACTAGAAAGGCGGTTGATAGACCCTTGTTGATTTTTCTAAACTGGCCTAAATCAACTCTGGTCACTCAGCTTTTGTAGTAGGGTGGAAGACAGGACATTGGCAAGGAAGCTTACTTGGTCTTTATTAATTCCATCGGTAATCTGATTTAATGTCAACTTGTAGATGTGTTTTGGGTTGGATTGTGTTCCTCAGGTTGATTTAAACATTGCTTGATTTGGTTGCAAATTGAAGTGACCGATGAAGTGGTTCTGTGATTTTTCCAACACTTTCTTTCCATATGCATCCATTTTAGCATGCAACCAAGGCTTCTGCACCGAATCATCCTGATTTCATATAGACAAGTGATTGGTGATATGTGACAATGTGATTAGAAATACTGGAGTTCTCCAAGTTGAAGAGTGCTTTGGTCATAGACATAATTATTAGTGTAATAAAAACAGGGAAAGTCTAAATGAGATTCACCTCCTTCAAGTATCCAATGGATCTCAGATGATATTTCAGCTTCGGTTCATTTTCTTTTCTGCATTTATTATTCCATTATTATAAAATGTCACTTTGCCTATAAAATATTTTGCCTTGCTGTCAAGTTTTATTTGGTTCAGCTTTTAAGTCAGGAGCATTTGTGGCTGAAGGCTCTTGTCTGTGCCAAAGGAATTTTCCGAGCTACAATGTTTGTTAGTTTTGTAAATATACACATTGTTTCTAAGGTAGTCTGGGAACAAAACTGGCTTAAAAAAACTACATACTAAAGCAAAAGACACACATTCACAATGTGACTCAGGTCTGATGGGAACATTCTTTATCTTATAAACTGACTTTAAAAAATTGCTTTTAGAATTGATTTAAGTGGAAGAAAAAAAGGCAAATAATTTATGCCATTCATGGGACAGTAGTCACTACAGAGAACAGCAAACTGTTTGAGGCAAAAAGAAAAGAGTACCTTAAAAGCTTCAACATGCATGAGATGATTCAGGTTTGCCACATTATCCTGGTCTGCTCCACTTTCCCACCCACCATTTCAATTTCAGTGACCTTTTCCTTATCATCGGGCTTTCAAAAATTGTCATCCAAATTTCCAGCTGTTTCTCCAGCATGTAAAACATCAGCCAACCTGGTAGAAGCTCCAACTGTTGCCCTTTCTTCCCACTGCTTCTTCCTAAATAGAAACTCTTCATTAAATTAATTCTCTCCATCTAGTTTGATGGGCAGCAGGCTGTTACGAGGGGCATATCCTATGCCTTCATCTTTGAAAGGAGAACAAATCAAAGTACTGACTGTATTAAGATGAGAAACAATTTTTAAAAGGGATTTTATTTATTTTAGAGAGAGGGTAAAAGAGAGAGAGAGGGAGCACATGCTGGGGAAGGGGCAGAGGGAAATGCAGAGGGAGAAGCAGGCTCCCTGCTGAACAGGGAGCCCAAGGTGGGGCTTGATCCCATGACCTGAGTGAAAGGCAGATACTTAACCGACTGAGTGACCCAGGCATCCCAGAGAAACAGTTTCTGTAAAAAAAAAAAGAAAGAAAGAAAGAAAGAAAAAAAGAAAGAAAGAAAGAAAGAAAGAAAGAAAGAAAGAAAGAAAGAAAGAAAAAGAAAAATCCAATAGGAACTCTGGTTAATTGATGCATTCAGTATGTTTCAGTTTATGCTCATAAGATTTGTATGATCGGACAAATTTAGTGTTCTATCTATAATCTACCAGATTGCTTTCACCATAAAATAAGCCTTCTTTATTGCTGATGTTTGTAGTGCATCTCTTCTAGGCATAAGAAGAGACATGAATTAATATTATTATTATTTTTTTAAGATTTTATTTTATTTGACAGAGAGAGACACAGTGAGAGAGGGAACACAAGTAAGGGGAGTGGGAGTAGGAAAAGCAGGGAGCCCAATGCGGGGCTTGATCCCAGGACCCTGGGATCATGACCTGAGCCTAAGGCAGATCCTTAACAACTTAGCCACCCAGGCGCCCCATGAATTATTTTTTAAGAAAGCCAACGATTCTCATATAAATCCGGTTTTCAAGTGATTTTGTCAATTGACAAAATAGCTTACAATCACCCATAGGGACACCAGCAGTTCGGATAACAGTGTAACAAGTTAACAGATTTTACTTATTTTCAGGGAAGGGGCTTTACTTTGATAAGATTTTGTCGCTGCTAAATACATCATGGACGGATTTCCTACATTTATGGAGCTCTAAACATGCTGCTTAGACCACCCTTTAGAATGTATTACAATGGCCACTGTTAGCTTTCAGTAAAGACAACAGATGAGCAGCAATGATTTACAGCAAGTGCCACACTGATCTGTATGCACTTGTAGATTATCTCCAGTTTGGACCCTTGCTGTCAATCGGCTTGCATTAGAGATTGTCCATTATGACTGCATAACCGTATTTTAAGTCACATGCAGTGTTACTGTACGAATAAAGGCTAATGTAAAGGAAAGAACCGATGGAGAAGGAAAATCCCAAATTAAGTATACTAAAAAGACTCTACATTTTTGTTAATTTGCAATAAAATCGAGACCTTCTGATGCAGCATCAGTCAACTTCTCACTGAAAAGTGAGGATGTGGGCTTGGAATTCATCTCACTCGGTCATAACCAATGCCCAAGAGTGAGAACAGATAGATAACAGAAGGAAAAAGGGAAGAAGGTAGGTTGCAGCTGTAGGAATGGAAAGATGCTGAGAAGACTTTAATGTCATACAAAAACTAATAAATCACATGCAAAGTAATGGGTCCACTGTGATTGCTCTGTGAGCTTGCTCTTGCACTTACATCATCCCTCAGTAAATGAGACCCCTAGACCAAGAAAGGAAGGTGAAAGAGAGGGGAAAGCAAATCTTTCAGGTGATCCCAGCCAGGGGAAAATGCAGTAACTTTACAGTTGACTCAAAAGCCAAGAGGCAGCAGACATCCCTGATTCAGCCACATTGACAGTCCTTTCATGGCAATTTGCAAAGGTGGGTTTTTGTACTAGGTCCAATTGTCTTGATAAATGGTGCAGCTGATAAAAACCTCCTGGCAAGGAACTTGCCGTAATTGAATAGATCTCCAGGCTGGCTGCCATCTGGGAATATAGTCCCAGACACTCGCTTGGCAGGGCCACTGGGCTACTCACCCCGGTCAGGATTACCTCCCTGCTCTCAGAGCTAGGGGCTGCATTCTCACTTTAAAGGAGTCTCATTTCCCCCATTTTACAAGAACAATGGTTTTCAGCCTTCAGTGTGCCTGGGAATCCACTGAGCTTGGCTCCCTTCAATTCTCCCGTGCACAGAATAGACTGTGATTTAATGTGGATTTTCATTTCTGCCTCAACAGAATGGATTTCCTGCATGAATCACCTTTATTGTGGTTTTATCCTGGGCCACTTAGCCAAGTTATAAATGATCTTTAGAGGCATAAGATAAATCTTCTGCCCCTTTGATTCACCAATTCTATGAACCAAAAAAGCGCAGGCTTATTTAGCAATCTATTTCCAGGGACGCCAACAGGGCTTTTGGTAGGTTGACGGCAGAAGACGAATGGGCAGTTTTGGGGCAGTCTATGAAATGGCTCGTGCGAGAGTTCCTTGTATTCCCTGCCCCATCGCTTGTCTTCCCAAATTCTGTTAGCAGATCTTCTTTTACCCCAAATTCATGCTGTGTGCAGGGCTCTATCTTTTCAAAGTTGCAACCTTGTTCCAGATACTGCCTTGAACAGGTTCCTCTGAATATGGACTGGGGCAAACCTCCTTTTTTGGCAGCGTTTCTGGGCAGGATGGGCCAAAGTGAGTTCCATGAACTTCCAGGATCAGCCTCATTAACTAGGTGAAGCTGTCAGGGTTCTTTCCCCGCCTCCTCTCTTTCTACACAAACAAAACAAAAAGCAGGGACTGCATTTCAGGCAGGTGCCTTCAGAACAAATCTTTACTTTTTTTCTTTTACCCTCAACCAGTCTTTCAAATCAATGTTTTATTTTGGGAACTGCTCCTAGTTGCTTGAGGCAGCTTATGAAGAGTGGATTTCCTGGGTGACCACGTGAGCAGACCTCCCGATGACAGGGGCCCAGTTCTTGGAGCCCTGCTCAGGACTGGCCTTGCTCACCTGCACAAGATTCCTCTGCTTTTCTCTCTCTTGCACGTTCGCTTCCCAGAACCCAGCATTCCTGCAATCTGTCCTGGTCAGGATTTGGCACTGACATGTATAAGTAAAAATCCAGAAGCAGCAGTCAGGTGAAGGAGCATAGTTAACTCCTCCCAACTCACTGAAGACCTGTGTCTGGGACTCATCCTGTCACCTGGCGAGTTTGTGTTTTTGCAGGGAGATTAGTGCCACTAGACGCAGTTGAGAGTCTTCCTCCATAGGCTGACTTTCATTTCCAATGAGCCTTTTCAGAAAACAGCTCTCAGCTAGATACCAGGAGAAGGGCATGTGGGTGACCCTCTGATGCAGGCTTATGGATGTGCTCGGCTGGTCCTTGTATGATAACAATATTGTGCCCGTTTCACACATCAGTGCTTCTTCAAATTGATGACCAAGACCCCAAGAGGAACCTTACTGGATGCTAGTTACAAGCTGCAAAACCCAGAAGTTCATTTCCCTAGCAAGATAAAAATTTGGCAATATTTAAAGCTTTTTTTTTTATTTTGAAAGTATAGACACATGAGGAGCTGCAAAAATAGTACAGAGAGGTCCCTTGTTCCCACCACTCAGCTTTCGCCACTGAAACCATCTTACATAACAGAGCACATTAACAATCAGGAAATTGGCAATATTTTCATGGCAAGGGAGAATAAGCATCAAAAAGCCCCAACTGTGCACTTAGTATTTAGAGTTTGGGTCCAAATTTACTTATTTACTTAAAGAATGACTATAAATTTGTCACACAGGGACATTGCATGTGTCCCAAAAAAGAAGGACCCTATTAAAAGCCATTCCAGGCTATTTTGATCTCATTCCCACACAGAAAAGATTCTATGCAAAAGGTGGAGCATTACTCAGAAAGAGGGGCTTTCAAAAATAAGGTACCTTCAAACAATCTTAGTTACCTTTAAAAATCAGTATTCTTGGCTAAGTTGGTCACTTCTGGCATCTTTTTATGGAATACAACTCCCCAGATATCTTGACCACTATGTTGCTGAATGAAGCTTAGGAAGAATGGAAAAGCCAGCTTTCTTAAAATTCATGTACGCAGGATGGGTTGGCAAAATGCAGTTGACATTTGTTTATTACATAGGGGATAAGAGCTCAGCCCCTGAAGATGGGTCAGGTTTAAGTTCCAGCCTTGCCCTTTATCAGAAGGTTGACTTTGAACAAGTTACTTGGCTGTTATAAGTCTCAGTTTTCTTAAGCATAAAATGAGGATGACGTAGTACCTGAGAAATCCATGTCAATTGATTGGAAACTCTCAGGCATATAGTAGGTGATCAATAAATTTCAGCTGTTGTTGTGAATAATCATTTCTGATTAGGGGATTCTGGGAAGTAATTTTTCTTGCATTCAGTTTCTTTAAAGCTGGTCCAGATAATTTGTGAAATATCTTCTAGTCTCATGGTAGGAAAAGTAGCGGGAGGAGATTTACTGCTCCTCACATTTGGAAAACCATTTGGATTTCCATTGCAGTTGTTACTTTCAAATAGTAACTGCTCAATATCCCATCAGGCATTATAAATCATTGTGTAACTTCCAGATTATTAACTGTTTGTTGATAAAGTACATGCATAATAAAATAGTCTAAAATTGGATTGAAACACAGTCATCGGGTTTTCAAGTACACCTTAATATAACCTAGGTCCATATAACTAACTTAAAGTTAATCCATCTAGATCCACAGTTATGTGACATTAATTTCTTCAAAAATGTAACAGACATCATGGACGTGCTTATAACAATTAGTCAAACATTAAGGAACATTAATTGTTTTTGAAAAATTTTTATTTGTTGTGAAAAGTAGATCTGTTACCATGGTTGCCTCTGTCTTGTTTATAATTATAGGTTTTCTTTTCCTGGCAGTTAAAGTATTTGAGAAACCAATAGCAAATCCACCCTTTCAACATCAGTGCTACTTTAGTTGACAGTTAATTAATAAATCACTGAAAATTGCACGTAAATAATTTTAGGCTTCAGATTTTACACTGTATCCCCAAAATATGTTTATGCTTCTTTTTGAACAGAATATTATACTCCCATTTATGTTGGCATAAATAAGTAGAATGAAAAAAATCTCAGCGTCCTTATATGAAGAACTATCCACAAATCGTGTTGGGAAAATGAAAGGAATCTTAATTGTGGCACTATGAGGTTTTGTTGCCAGATAATGTGATGCTCTGTAAACAAAGACTGCGCCACAGTGATTTAGCACAAAAGGCAGATATCTGTGATTGGAAATATGTCCTTTTAGGGCTTATGTTTCAGAAATCAACACTTCATGAGTAACTCTCGTCTTTTGGCTCCTTCTACTGAAAGCCAGCTCAGGTGGATTACAGTGCCAGAAAAGGGAACTTGGGTCCATGACACCAAAGCAGAATGTCCAAGACCAAAGCCCAATCCTCTGTATCATTATCACTAGCAATGTGTATCTATGCTTTCTTGGTTTTTCTCTTCTGGGGAGAGGGAGCAGACAAAGTTGCTGCCTCCAAATTTCTGTGAATTGTGTTTTCAGAGTACCGGAAATATTAGAAAATACCTGTTTCCTCTTGGATTCTAACAACGCAGTGGCAGACAATTAGAAGAAACCTGTGGCTACCAGCAAGACTTTCTAGGTAAACAGACTGGTTGATCCACATAGGGAAAGAATAGAATTTTAAAAGAAAATTTAAGTTAATATCTGATATCTGGGTATGTAATCACTTTCTGAGCCTAAAATTAGCGATAGAAGGAATCACAACAAGAAATGATGTATGTGACTCCTTAAAAACAAAGAACTTTCACAAGTTCAAATATCATAAATACAATTATACACCAAACAGGAGCAATATTTAGCCACCAACAGGTATAGAAAAGCCAGAATATTTTTAATATTTAACAAGTTTATATTTTAAAAAAGGGAAGAGAGTCACTAAGTAGCAAATGATAGAAAGAGACAATTCACACTGGAAGAAATATAACTAGCTAGTAACCATAATAAGAAAGCATATAAAGTTGCTAATATTAAAAGAATGAAACTTAGAAACAACAACAAGGTACTGTCTTTTCTGAATTAAAATACTGGATATACAGCATTACCTTTCAATGTTGGTAAAGATTCCTTCTGTATAGCGAAGGCCAGAGCACTAGAATGGGAGCATCAGGATCCCAAATCTAGTTGTATGACATTGGAAAAGTTATATAACATCTTTGTGCCTCAGTCTCTCATCTGCAAATGGGTATAAAATAATACCTACTTCATCTTGCTATGTTATGGTTAAATGAGATAACACACATAAAGCAGTTAGCACAGTGTCTGGCACACAAGGCAAAAAAAAAAAAAAAAAAAGAGGTAGATGCTCTGAGCTACCCTTACAGTCCTCGTCACTGCTGCTAGAAGTTTAATCCATAAGTTGTAATAAACCAGAAAGCAATATGGCAATACTTAACCAAAAACCTTAAAAATAGTCAGGTCTATTCTTAGGAAACTGTTCCAAGGAAGTAATCTGTTGTGCACAAACCTTATGTGCACGTGATATACACAAGTACTATCTGTTGATGGTCATAAAGATAAAATATTCCAAATGGTCTAAATGTTCAACAATAGAGAAATGAATCTAACTTGATTACACGGCATCTCTCTATGGGGGAACACAACATGACTATTAAAATTATGCTTTTTAAAGAGGTTTTAATGACTGGCATATGCTTATGAAAGAACATGAAAGAAGCAGAAACAAAATGATATCTATGCCACCTCAATTATGGGAACACGGATATAAATTAAAGACGTAACTACAGAAAGATATGAAGGAAACAACTTTGTTAGTGGCTGTTGTTCCTGGGCAGTGAGATTATGGGTATTTTTAAAAATAAACTTTTCTGTGTTTATTTTTTCTACAATTCAGATGAAACCTGAATTCAGAAAAGATTTGAGATGGCATAGTGGGACATGTCGCCTGCTCTTCATAAAATTTAAATATGTTTTCAAAGCTCTATGAGGAGAAACAAGAGGAAATAAATCTGTAAGAGACACAAACAAAAAGAAATTAATGTTTTGATCTGATTTATCCTTGCATGAGCTAAACATAATCTCCACCCAACACAAGTTTCTTCCTGTAACTACCGTCAATCAGTCGATCAACAATGTTGTGGGCCTACTGTATGCCAGGCCCTGGACCACTCAGGGAAGACCATGTTGAGCAAAGCAGAATCTGTCTTTACGTTCATTGAGCTCACCGTCAGGGGAGTATTTAGCAATTCCAGATCAAAGTCTCAACAAAAAAACTCAGGCCCTCATGTATTTAGAGATTTGTAAATTTTCTAGAGTTGTTCTTTAATTAAAAAAAATAAATAAAGTGCTATTTTTTATGTCCATTATAAGGAAGGTATATTAAAACCAAAAAGAAAAAGCACGATGTCCCAATTGTCTGAGATGCTGGCCTGGCAGAAGCTGCAGGAAGAGTTAGCTCGAGTCCTAGGGAGGAAGCTGATGTTTGAGGACACAGTGTTGCCAGCTGTGCTCCAGGTCACAGAGAATGCCATTGTTTGTTCTTGGAAACTGTTGCTTTTGTTCACCAACTCCCCCACCCTGCCCCAGAGAGAACAGACAAATAGTCAGTCTTGGCGTGCTGTTCCTTTGTAAAGCACCCTTATTCCTTCGCCTGTTAGCATTTCTCCCATTTAGTGACCTTGATAAAGATAATTAAGCCAGCAATGAAAATGACTCAAAAGAAAGCAGATTCATATGAAATTGTTTCCCAATGTGGAAGAATGAGCTCCTTTTTCTGCCCCGTATTAGACATTCACATATCTGGATTTATATTTGTGTATATGCACACACACATATATGCACATAGAATAATGCAGATTAGAAATGAAAACTCTGAAGCACATGTAGACATTTGTATTAAAGAAAATACACTATGCTATTAGTACATGAAAAATAAAACAAGAAGATTTATATAACTTGAGGGGGCCACAAAGCTTTTCTATAAATGTTATGATTACAACCACAAGTAAAAATAGACTAGAAAGACTTGTTTGAAGTAATAGTTCAACTACCCACGATTCGACCACCTGCAGCTTCACCTTTTGGGACAACAATCAAGAATGAGGAAATAATTTAATAACCAGAGCAAACACTGCTAAGTATCTGCTGCTCTACCAATGTAGCCTTCCCTCACCCCACTGGGTCCCTACTCTTCCTCACTCTATTCACATTTCTAAATGTGTATAACAAACTAAATGTAGCTCTCAGCCCTCCAAGACCTCTGCAGATGAGACACAGAAGGAGTCCTCCCAGAGTGCTGAGGTGGTGGGGCAGTCGGTTAAGCATCCAACTCTTGATTTCAGTCCAGGTCATGATCTCAGGGTCATAAGACTGAGCCCTGCGTAGGGCTCCGCATTCAGCAGAGTGCTTGAGACTCTCTCTCTCTGCCCCTCCTCTCCTTCCCTCGCTTAAATAAATAAATAAATAAATGAGTCCTTCCTACTGCTTTGGTGTATTGATGGCAACATGAAATAACAGTTGAAAGTAAGGGAAAAAACAACAACAACAAGAAAACCATAAAATGTAAGTGCAGAAATTCAAGGAACAAAGTTGCCTGGTTTCATGTACCGTAGGAAAATAGTCCTGAGTGAGCCTTGAGGAAATGGCTACTTACAAACACTGTATATAACACATTTTCACACAGATTGTGCTGGGTTTTTTGTTTTTGTTTTTGTTTTTGTTTTTTAAATTTGTTTAAGTAAAGTCTATGCCCAACATGCGGCTCACACTCAGGATCCCAAGATCAAGAGTTGCATGCTCTACCAACCGAGCCAGATGGGCACCCCATGGATTGTGGTAAGTCTTAAAAAATGGTTAAATTTTATTCAGTATGCTCAGTTGAAGTTAAAGTGATGGGAAACTCTTCTTAGTATATTGTCTACTTATGAATACCTTTTTAAAAAGATTTTATTTATTTATTTATTTATCTATCTATTTATTTATTTATTTGAGGGAGAGAGAGAGAGAGTACAAGCAGGGGGAGCAGCAGAGGGAGAAGTAGGCTCCCCTGCTGAGCAGGGAGCTGGAAGGGGTGCTCAATCCCAGGACCCTGAGACCATGACCTGAGCTGAAAACAGATGCTTAACCAACTGAGCCACCCAGGTGCCCCTATTTACAAATATCTTAAAACAAGTGAGTTTAAAGAAGCAAGATTTTTACTCTACCAAAAAAAAAATTCTCATAAAAAAAATAACCAAACAAAACAGAAAACTCATTTCAGGAGGTTCTGGAAAGCGCGCACGCACACACACACACACACACACACACACACACACCCATATGTACATACTCCTATACAATAATTAGCTTCACTTCAGGAAAATGCTTTCCTTTGTGACTAAAACTAGAGGAAAAAAACTGCTTTGGTTTAAGAAAAAAGGTTTTTGAAAATATCCACAGGGAACAAGCAATACATTTATTTAAATTCCAGATATCAATGTAATTACTTCAAAAGGCAGATCAATGTGGTTTGACTTTTGAATATCTAATGTAACTACCACGCATTCCTCCCAGAAGAGATTCATTTTCATTGCATTCCATAAAATACATTTTCCCCATTCTACGAAGCTCAAACTGCTTTCCAAATATTCTATTACACACAGGGTTGAATTTTTCTTGCAGTGATAGTAACCTAGCAAAAATTCATCTGGAGATTTTATAGTGAAATCTATAACCCCTGATCTTCAAGATACAGCTATAGGAAACTGAAAAAAAAAAGTTTCTGCACATCAAAAACTTGTCAGCTGGGGTTTCTTACAACTAGACAGATTTAGAGCAACCTAAATCCAGTCCTCAGAGTTTTGCATAAAAATCAACTCCAGGATATGTTAGGAAAACAGACTCAGGGTCCCACTTCATCCTCATCATTCTGATGCAGTAATTCTGAAGTATGGGCCTGTGGCCTAAGAATGTGTATTTTAACTGCCACCCTAGGTGGTGCCTGACTTACTCTTTGAGAAGTCCTATTATCCCCAGAGCTATTTGAACAGGGTTTTCCATTCCTCACTTACTGTTTCTTGGCCTGTTTTTCTTTCTTTCTTTTTTTTAAATTAAATACATTGGAATTCTAATGTAAGATACTTACCTGTTTTCAAGTTTAAAATTGTCCTCTCCTTTAGTTTTGACCTTGCTAAATCAAATGTCTTCATCCATTTGATAGCTTTTTTGTTCTTGACTACACCACCTAGTGTGAAGAGAGGTAATTGCAGGTTCTTTTATAAACAAAATGATTTGAATGCTTCTATGACTCTAGGTAGAGATTTAGCAACCAGAATTTTCCATCCAACATTGCAATTTGATATGGACTCCCTATAATTTCTCTAAGCCCTCATTAAATCTTAAGCATTTAGCAACTATATATGATATCAAATATTTAAAATTATTTACTTTTGCTGGAACAAATATTTTGTTCAGAGTTGAAATTTCTTAAATATGTAGATGGTATTTCATCATTTTGTATATGATACATGTATATTTTATGGTAAATTGTGCACCTCTGTATAGTGTGTACTTTAAACACATGTACAATTTTGTGTATGTAGTTATGCCTATTTCGGATTTAGGCCAGAGTGTAAGTTAACCTTTTAATTATTACCAAAGTTGATGTTTGAATCTTTGCATTTGAGATAAGACATTAGTCAAAAAAAAATTTATTTGCTTCACACTTGGCCAGCATTATAATTCCCAGCTCTCATGTTGCTCCTTCTCCTTAGTGACAATTTGTTAGGTAATGTGGCACATTGTGGTTTTAAAAACAGGCTGCCTTTGTAAGGGACAGAGGAAAATTGCTGCTTTAAAAAGCTTACTTGACAAATGACACCAGGAAGAAAACTTAGTTTTGTGCTGAATATGGAGCCACAAACATAAATGGATAGTATAGCATTTCCTGTGCTAAGATTTCATGAATAAAATAGGAGAATCTAAGTTCTGTTCTTGTTTCACACAAAATTTTAAATTAGGAGTACATTTTGGTACATACTCCCCCCAAAGTATGCCTTAATTAAACAAAATACCTACATGGGAAAATATGATGTGATACTATAAACAAATCTGTATCATACACATGATACTAGAAATAAATGTGATATTTTAAAGAAATAAGAACCCCCCTCCTTTCTTCCCTCCTATTTGTAAGGTATAATTATCTCTCAAGTTGTTTCAATTAACGGCTGCCCAGAGCCTGACTCTTATCACAGATTGGTGGTTTTTAAAACAGTTAGCAATCCATTTACATGTGCCCCCAAAGGGGAAAACATTACTCACTGAATTAAAAGGACTGCATGTAAAAGCAGAGTGGAGTCCTTTGTAGTGGAAAGTGTGAGGTGAACAGTCACCCAACAGAATATTCGTAGTATTTGTCTGTTGCCTCTGTCTGTGCTATAGTCAGAGTATAGCCCACTCCAACAAAAATTGTCTCTCTGTGCCATGACATCTGGGTCTGTCCTGACTGCCACCATAGCAGAAGGACTGGTCGGAATAGGTCACTCAGCATTTTTCACATGTGTCCACAGAACTGTACTTACTCTGAAGGTTTGTAAATGTATTTGACAAAATGGCATCAGTCAAATAACACTTAGAACCATCGTATTCAACAATGTCAGCAACGTTCTTAGTGTAGGATATTTCAGAATATTTAAATTCATTGATCCTTTTTTCACTGAGTAGCTCATGAAACAAGCATTACTAGGAACTTACTTTAGGGAATGTTGGCTTCATAGGTTATTTTAACTCAGAGGTATTTCACACATCTACGCATATATGTTTTACATGTGTATATTAAACACAAATTTGGAAAAAACTGGACCATTGTTCTTTGTGCTCTGTAATTTACTACATAGTTACTGTTAATGTGGGAACAGTGTTTTGAAAACATATTTTAAACTAGCCACCATAAAACAGAAATCATCATTTGTGGTGAAATCTAGAGTTGAGAATTGCTACGCAGACTATGGGCTCTGTCCTCAAGACCTCAGCTGGTCAGGAACAGAAGCAGACATGGAAGAGGCAGAGAAGATGTGGCTGAGCTACTCCTACAGAATGCCCTGGGAGACGATGGAAATGGAAATTGTTTGTTTGCTGGACATATTTCGTTTGATGGACAATAGGTCTTGGAGGAGACAATGATTGAGCAGAATATTGAAGCATAAATAGGGATAAGTAATTCAAAGAAATGATGTGGGGCATGTGCTCTAGGCAAAGGACAGCCCCAGGCATAGAAGAGCCTGTCCTCTAACAGGTGGGAGATTCTATTTATTAGGAAGGAAAACGGGAAGATGATCCTGGAGGTGGGAAGGGGCCAGGTCATGGAAGAAGTCTGGACACAGTGGTTCTCAAACATCTCTACATATCAGAACCAACCAGAAATTGTCATCCAGTAGGGCCAGGTTAGAAGGGGGAATCTGTATTTCTGATAAGCTCTTCAGATGACTTGATGTGGCCAGTCAGCATGAAGGCCTTTGGGAACCACTGCTATAGGATCATCGAAGGGTTTTAAGCGAGTGACTGAGTGGGTCACAGTGCACCTTAAACAAGAAAACCTCATTAGTTAAAAACTATGTGAAAACTAATACATGCTCATTACAGAAAGAAAACACACAAACAAAACAAAAGAAGATGTGACCCTATCATTTATCCTTCAGATCAACTTCTGACAGGTAACCAGCTTAATTGTTTGATGCAAACAATTATGTACATAGTCTATCACACACATAAATGGGATCAGATCAAAATAATAATAGGTAACAACATGCGCTTAGAACACTGTTCTAATTATACTACACATATATAAATTCCTTAAGTTTTCCCAACTCAAGGGGCTGGGAATATTGTTATGCCAATTGACAGATGAGGAAATGGGGCCATAGGGAGGTATGTTTCCTAAAGGGACAAAACTAGCAAATGGTGGATCCAGGATTCAAGCTCCAATCGTCTGGCTCTAGTATTCTCCAGTGGTTTCATATTATTATACAATTAATTTCTTTACTTAAAAAGACTTTGGATCTTCAAAAAGTTGAACATAGAATTTCACATGATCTAGCAATCCCCCTTCTGTATATATCCCCAAAGAACTGAGGACATGGGCTCCAACAAATGCATATACATACATGTTCATAACAGTCACAAGAGCCAAAAGGTGGAAATAATCCAAATGCCCATCAACTGATGAATGAATAAATAAAATGGGGTTTGTTCATATGATAGAATATTATTCAGCCACACAAGTGAATAAAGTATTGCATGAACCTTGAAAAAGATGATATTAATTGAAGCAGCCAGATACAAAAGGCCACATATTGTATGACTCCACTTACGTGAAATATCCAGAATAAGCAAATGGAGGCAGAAGGCAGACTTGTGACTGGTAGGCCCTGGAAGAAAGCAGAGTGAGGGATGATTGCTTGATGGGTACACGGTTTCCCTTTGGGCTGATGAGAATGTTTTGGACCTCGATAGTGGCGGTAATTGCATATCCGGAGTGAATGTGCTTAATGTCTCTGAATTATGCACTTCAGAAACTGTTAAAGCAGTGAATTTTATGTTATATATGTTTTACCGTTATTACCATTTTAAAGTGTGGGATTCAGTGATATTCAGTACATTCACACTGTTGTGTAATCGAAACCTGGAACACAGTAGGTACATAATAAATATATATATATTTTAATATATATAAATATATTTTTAATATATATAAATATATATTTTTATGCTTTTATGATTTTAAAATAAGTACATGCTTATTTAAAAGATTCAAGTAACACAGGAAATAATTAGTCATAATAACGACGTAAGGACAACAGCTAGCACATTCACTGTTCACTGGGTTGCAGACACTGAATGAGGATATCAGGACATTTTATACTCATATTAGGCGTATGACCTAGAGCTATTCTTATTCCCAATTTACAGATGAGACAACAGAGACTCAATAAGATTGGGGATGAACTGGTTAGTAAACAGAATTAAAAATTAGATGGATATTTGTCACGAAGTACTCTTCCTCACCAGGTATTTAAACATAAATTCCAGATGAAACGTAAAGGTAAGGAAGGACAGCAGATGTTATCTAAAATCTAAAAACTTTTGGGGCACCTGGGTGACTTAGTTGGTTAAGTGTCTGCCCTCGGCTCGGGTCATGATCCCAGAGTCCTGGGATGGAGTCCCACATCGGGCTCCCTTCTCAGAGGGGAAGTCTGCCTCTCCCTCTCCATCTGCCTTTCTCCCCGGCTCAAGCCCTCTCTCGTTCCCTCTCTCTCAAATAAATAAATAAAATCTTTAAAAAAAAAATAAAATCGAAAAACTTTTATACTTTTAAAGAGCTATAAGCAGAAATAAAAGATAAATGGTCAAGAAAATATTTTCAATATCTATTAAAAAGAGATACTATATTTAATATGTTAAATGGTTACTAATGAAAAAGAACAAGAACCAATAGAAAAATGGGTAAAAACACAAAGAAGAATTTCATGAAGGAGAAAATACAGTCATTAATCATGTCCCAAAAGGACAGTCATTAAACATGTACTGTTTTAAGGAGTGATAATGACTGAGGACGCCTGGCTGGCCCAGAGGAGAATGCGACTCTTGATATTGGGGTTGTGAGTTTGAGTCCCATTTTGGGTGTCGAGATTACTTAAAAATAACATCTTTTGAAAAATATTAAGAAGTGATACAGATTAAAACAGCAAAGATTCCATTTTTGTCTATAAAATTAAAAAAAATAGCATTACCCTGTACTTAAGAGGGTATTGCGTTCTTGGGAAGCTGACTCTCATCTCTGGAAAGCAATTTAGTAACTCATCATCTATCTCCTGGAGCCAATATTTTTAGCACAGGTGGCTTTGTATAAAGCTGTGTGTTTGATGGTCCCTCCGTTTCACTGAAAATACCGTCACCCCCACCACCTCCACTCTGCTACAATCACTGCTATCATCTTCGATTTTTGAAGCATTTCTCTTACATGATGCCATGCAATTCTTAATACAACTCTGTAAGAGAAGATCTTTTTACCTCTGTATTTCACTTACAGATAAATGAAGATCAGAGTGATTAAGTAATTTGCCCAAGGTGATACAGCAAGCCGAATTTGAACCCAAGTGTTCTAGCATGCTGGTGAAGATGACAGAGAATGCAAAATGACTTTATATCGGTTCCTGCAGTAAAATCATTTCAGAAATTAGTGATTTCTTCGAGTATTCAAGACACTTCCTTTCTCTTATCTGCATTATTATTTTAGAATTTGTACTTCTTCATCCCCAAAGTGTGGCTTGGTGGTTGTTAACACAGTGGACATGGATGCCCATGGCCCTGTTCTGCGTCTATGTAGTTCTTCGCCATGTCTGAGGTAGCTTTAAGGCAGACTTCTTGGGTTTTAGTGAGCTTTCATTTAGTGTACATCTACAGGCTTGAGTGCCCTGACACTCTGAGCAAATGAAGAAAGTTAAAAACCTACAGTCCCTAGCATGTCCTATTACCAACGCAGGGCCTCTGCCCTTGTTTCTCTAGCACTTCAGTTAGTGGAAAGGCCCAGAATGCAACGCACTCCAGTCGTTCTGGGGGGCACAGTTTCTGACTCTGTGGAGAAAGCAGACATGCTCTGGGGAATGGCTGACTGGCTTCTGGTGGTCCTAGAAATGTCTACCCAGGCATTAGAGCAGTGGCTGCAAGGCAAAGAGTCTGAATCAGGAGGATGAAGTTGGGAAAGGATGAAATTTCTCCCAGATTCTGGCAATAGTTCTTTAAAAAAAAAATTGTACTGTGACCGTCATTAAAAGAAAGAAAAAAACCCTTTGTATGTATTTTTGTGGAAAATAGGAGAGGCTGTGTCAGGCTGTTAGCCAGATATGGTTTTAACCAATTCTTTTGAAAATTTGTAACAAATAATGAAATCTTGGAGCTATATAACTCTGTAGAAATGAGCACAGCTATTTATTTGATAATTTCCACATGAAAAGCTTAATTTTGGAAGCATATTATGAAAGAATCACGGTGCATAGAGTACTTTATTCCAATGTTTATATTCATTTGTACCTTGTTAGGACAATTCTGAAGTTGATATTAATAGTTATATTGATGGATGGCTCAACTGCTTCTTCCTGGTATGGCTGAAAGGTTTAGAGAAAATTCTTTATAATAAATAGTTTGGGGGCGTGCTATATCAGGAAATATTCATTAAATTAGCAGATAAATTCCATGTCTACCTGAAGTTTGCCCAAGCAAAAATGAGCCTGTGGTCAGGCAGTTTCTACTCATAAATATGTCAGAGACTCCAGCTGAGGGAGAGGATGGCATTTCTGGTTTGAGCTGTGAAAATAACAAGGCCAAAGTATCCAGAGCAACGTTCTCTAAGAGCAGTCTCATTTTGCAAGGTCATGGTGCTCAAGGTCATCCTTAAGTAGCTACTGTTTTATTTCAGTAAGGTCTCTAGCCCTTACTTAACTCCAGTTTTAAAAAAACACGTTTGTCTTTAAAACACCAGCACTGACGTAAGCTAGAGCCACAGAATGCCTAAGGGTGAATGCCTGCTTGCCATTCCCTGGAGGTGAATACATATATATACTTTGTTTCAGGTTTAATCACCTTCCCTCTTCTCTTTTTCAGTAAATGAATAGTGTCACCTTATTCATAAGATCATATGTATCAAAGTATTATCATCTAATACAAATGATTCTCTATTAATGTAATGACCTCTCAAACTACACAGATATTATCCAGTTCTTTTTAAGAAATTTGCAAATGAGACATTATTATTATCCTTACTTTCTATGTGAGGTAACTGAGGACTAGCAGGTTCCAGTCTACTGGATGGGGGAACATGGGAGGTGAACCCTGTTCCGTGATGTGACCAGAGGATTTTCGGCTACTACTCCAGGGCTCTTTCTACCATTGCAATGGTCTCTGAATATAGACTGTGCTTTTTTCTCCTGTATTGGACAGGTTCCTTTATCACAGATTACATAGTAACAGCCTAGAAAATATCATTTATTTTAAAACTTTATAAAATCTGCCTAACGATATTACAGCAGGTTTGTTTAATACATAAGGGGGGAAAGTGTTTTAATGCCAATGTGGAGGCTCATTTAGGCCCCTCAGAACTAATATAAAGATTATCTTAAAGCAAAGACATTTGAGATTTGATAGATGCAGCAAAAAGCCTTCCATTACAGAAATTTCTGGGAGCAGGGCTGCCAAGAATCCCCTCTCCAGGGGATTTTTATGACCATGAAGAAAAAAATTAAGACCAGTATGATTTGCATAAACATTATCATAAACTTTCTTATTTGTTCTCCTAGAAATCCATTTGTTCCTCCCATAGAAGCCTTTTCTTCTCCTTCCCCTCTCCCACATTAAGTTAGGTATATAGAAACTCTCATCTTTACTGCTCAGAAAGCCACTATTTTTGTGTATTCCCATATGCATATAAATAAGTTTGAGGGTTTTTTTGTTAACTTGCAAATTTATATTTAATTTGCAGGCCTCCAAGACATAAACCTAAGAGTGTAGAATAAAAATATTTCCTCTCCTACACCATTATCCCAAATCAGATACTTCTAATTTTTCACTGTAATAAAAAATGTGTAACATAAATTAGATTATCTTCTTACATATTTGAATCCGATCACTTTTACTGATCTACTTTGTAGTAACTGCAATAAATCTACACCTTTCTCATAGATAATCATTCTATTAGATACAATTTATTGAGTACTACACCGTGTCGGTTAGTTACATAAGTTATTTCATGTTTTATCCCAATGAATTTTCTCATATCTTTAAGGTAGATGGCAGTATTTTGTATATTGCAAATGAAATGTTTGAAAATCAGAATGATTAACCAGCTTGGCAAATTTAACACAATTAGCAAAGTGAGGATGGGTGCCTTGCTTTCTTTTAAAATTATCAATTTAATGACTATACATGATTCAGTCAAGGGTTCCTTCTACAGTACATCTAACAACATTTGTTGGACCACTAGTTCACTTCCAGACTTCAATAAATAACAGAACTAGGAAGTGTTTTGAATGTTACTTCTCCCACTATTTGGGTTACTTCTTTAGGATAGATTCTCAGAATGTAGTTCTTAGAGTCAAACATGGATAATTTTGTGGTTCCTGATACACATTATCAAATTGCTTTGCAAAGCATTTTTTTCAATTTGTATAGTAGCCACTGTCAAATCTAAGTTATACTTTTCTTTTGTCGTACCTTTTTCTGGAAGCATTTTTTTAGTGTTATAGCTATAAAACAAATGGTAAGTATCCATGGAGGGGTTTTAAAAAACACTTTACAGATAGCTCCCCTAATGGCAGGCGACTAGTGAAATATGGGATACACTGTTGGCCCTCAGGAAGGTAATCATGAACCACTGGTATATTTAAAAACAGATACGAGGGCGCCTGGGTGGCTCAGTGGGGTAAAGCCTCTGCCTTTGGCTCAGGTCATGATCTCAGGGTCCTGGAATCGAGGCCCGCATCGGGCTCCCTGCTCAGCAGGGAGCCTGCTTCCTCCTCTCTCTCTGCCTGCCTGTCTGCCTACTTGTAATCTCTCTCTCTCTCTGTCAAATAAATAAATAAAATCTTAAAAAAAAAAACCAACAGATACGATGCCCAAATGCATATGGTAAGATAGTGTAATTCTCCCATTTTGTCCCTCTCTGGTTGGATTCATTTTTAGGCTTTACAAAAGGGCAAAAATCTAAAAATGATTCTATTAAGGATTCAGAAAGTAAACTTGTGACTCAAGGTCCACAGAGGTGCATTGATTCAACTGGGAAGAATCCCTGCAGTCTTCGGGTGGCATGAGAAAGAAGACCAGCTCTTTCAGGTGCGGGATGCAATAAAAAGGCACAAGTTTTGAATAAGAGCAACCTGGGTTTGAGACTCAGCTCTTTTACCTACTTGCTGTATGACTGTGGGCAAATGTTAATCTCCTTGGGTCTCAGTTTCCTCATCTGTAACACGGGGATAATATCCTTTTCAAAGAGCCGCTGGAAGGACTGAACGAGATAATGCAGTAACATAATTCCCACGAGGAAGATACTCACCAAATGCAGCGTGGCAGCCTCTCTGCCCTGGGGAGAGAGGGAGGAGGATGGGACTCAGGAGAGCCAAGGGAGCGTCCATCTCAACCAGAATATTTTGCAGCTTTTGTACAACGGCACAAAGATCTGAAGCAAGTAGGAAAAAAATTGACATTTGGTAATCTGGAGACAGTGCTTGTTAAATTATTTTCCGTATTTTTTTTTCTGATTTTCTCTTTAAGTTTTTAATTAAACTCTTCTAGTGTCTGGCTTATAGGGAACACTCATTATGGATTCAGATGCTTTCTCACATCCCTTGTCAGAAGCTGGCATCCCTACTCGGGGACACAAAGAAACAACTTCTGGCTTGTAAGCCTGGGCCGAAGTGGAAATGTGCCTCTGGAGGACTGTGCACCCACATTTCAAAACGAAGTTCAGCACACCAAGCTCACCCTCCACCGTGCAGACTGGATAAACACAAGCGTCCCTCTACTGCCTTCTTTAGCTTCATGATGAGGTGCAGAGACACTGTGTTTATGTGATCTATAGTCTACAGCTGGCTTCCATTTTCCATATGGGATTTTCTATCAAGGAAAGCTGTTTACATTTTAATTTACTGTAGCCTGCAACTCCTGCCAATGCATGTGTCACCATGATTTCCACATTGGAGCCCTCCCTTCCCCGCAACGATGTTTATTTAGTCTATACAGTTTGTTTAGAGTGTCCTCATGGAAATTCTGGATTTAGGGTTATGAAAGTAACTCTTACAGAGCTCCTGAATGTGGTGGACTCCTCTTGAAAGCTGGCTTTCCTGAAGCTTATAATAAACCAGCTGATCACCACGGACAGCAGGGTGAGCTTAGAGTTGACCTCAAGCTATCTTTACGTTGCAACAAATATTCACATAACACACAACACGTGGTTCATCAACTCAGAGGGTCTTCAGCCTCGCAAACAACACTGGGCTCCTGAGTCCTTTTGTCGTTCTTTTCCAATCTCCCAGCTTCCCATCTTTGTTTCCTTCCATTCTTCCCTCACCTGGATTCTGAGAACAGAAAAAGGAGTGTTCTGGAAATGGAAATTAAATTAATTAAGCCCAACCAACTGTGCATTGTGAGGGACTCCCTCCGTTACTTCTATTCTATGGAAAAAGACCCGTTGTTTACCCACGCTGGGTTCATTAAGAGCAGTATTCGTCCACCGGCAGAGAAAAAGAGTTCCTTTCCTTCCTTTTTTTTTTTTTTTTTTTTTGGCAGAATTGATGCAGGGAACACGTGGCAGTCAGCTCACTTAGGGGTATGCACAGAGGAATTTCAGAATGTTTTAGATGTTACAAAATTGCAAGTTAACAGCTGACAGAGGTACTTACGGAAATTAGACAGTCTTTCAAATCATGTATCAGAGTGCTTACAATTCCCATTTCAAGGCACGTGAAATAATAATGGATATTTGGAACTTGAATCCTAGTCGATGCTTGCAAGAGAAAGACTCTGCCTCCAGATTCTTTGAATAAATCGAAGAGCCAGGACTGCCTGGGAAGATCTGCTGCCGCCACTGTTTTAACATGATGCCTAGCAGCAGCCAAGAACAAGGCGAAGAGAGCTGATGCTCGTTGCCATTAAACAAAACCTTCCTCATGAATCCATATGTCATCCATGCTGCTCCGAGGCCGTTTGAAACAAGAAGTCAGAAAACAATCTGCAGCCTTAAATGTGACAGCGGAGGGTCTGACTTCCTTCAAGAGAGAAGAGAAAAACCCTTGTCATGAAAATGCTGCTCACTTGCTTGAAAATGATTCCCTTGATGTTCTCAAATAATGAAGCGGCAATAAGCTTTTAAGCCAAAAAGCAAACTCCTCCAAGTAATTATAGTACATAAAGGATAACTGGAAAATATATTGTGGTAAATCAAGGGAAGGAAAGATATTTTCCTTTTTGATACTTGGCAATGTAGTACTTTTATGCTATTTGGTTATGGCAATGTAGCCCAGCTGGGTGGAAGGAAAGCACCTAAAAACCCAAAGCCCATCAGTTTTACAATGGTGTTTCAGTAGGGTTTTTGCTGAGATTCAGTGCAGTCCTAAGTGCCCTTTTGTGGGAACATCAATACAAATGTTCATAGAGTACTTTGCAAAATGATGTGGGTAAATGATATACAACCAAAATACAACAACAACAAAAAGACTAGTCAGGTTGAAACCCTGTTACCCCCAGAAAACCCAGCACAGAGCAAATATTTTCCTGTGATAATTTAAATGATGTGATAATTTAACCAAGATACGCAGGGGGAGAGCTGTTTATCCTCTGTCCTCTAATGGGGCCCGTCTTAAGAAGACATTCACTTTTAAAGATGGAGTTTAATTAAGAGAGTAAATTAGAGACGATGCAAGAACGATCGTAAAAGCAAAGTTCAGGGGGGAATGCCACCTTGACTCTCTTCTGCCCTCAGCTGGGCATGCATATAGGCTCCTTGTCTGCGGGACGGGGAGGGGGTGGTAGGTAAGGATTTCTCCGCGTGAAATCCTTCTAGAAAACAATGTTAAGGTGAGTCTGGATGTGACAAATATTTCCATTCTGATGAATCTTATCGGTAAATATCATGGGAGTGAGTCAGGTTAATTCCTTTTCTTTTACAAGTTATAAAATCATGATAAAACATACATCACATAAAATTTACCCTTTTAACCTTATTTAAGTGTACAGTTCGGTGGCTTTAAGTACATTCATATTGCTTCGCAACCACCATCCAACACCAGAACATTTTTCATCTTGCAGAACTGAAGTCCTATACCCATTAAACACGAACTCCCCCATTCCCCCTTCCCCCAGCCCCTGGCACCCGCCACTTTACTGTCTGTCTCTATGACTTTGACTACTCTAAGTACCTCCTGTAGTATTCTCCTTTAGTGATCTGGTGTTTATTTTTAAAGCTCATCATGAAATAGGAAAAGCACATCTAGGTAGTAATGAGGAGAGACGAAAGTGAAAGAGTGTATCACAGTATTTGGCAAGCATATACTTGCCAAGGAGGCAGGAAGTTAACATCAACAAAGTGGCAAGTGGATAAAGGAGCAACATCCCAAAGCCTGGCAAGTGCCTCAGGTTCCAACTCTTCAGCTCAGAAGAAGCCCCACGTAAGTAAATTGCACAAGGAACACAGCTGCTATGAGCCAGAGCTTGGTTAGAGTCTAGGTTTTTCTGACTCTATAGTTTCACTGCATTGATATCTTTATTTTATTAACCAATTTCCTCTAGTGCAGTTACTCATCTTTTACAACATTAAGCAATTCCCCAGGGGTAAAGAACATGTTCCTTTCTTAACTGTTTTCTCACACATATGTTGGTCACCTATCAATTTTAATATGTTTGACTTCTGAGACCTTGAACCCCACGTATCTTCTATTATCTTACCCTTGGTCTGAAACACTATAACTTAAGAGTGGCTGTTTACCTAGAGCTTGGACCCCTTGAGTTCCCAGGGTCTTGACAGTCATTGTCACTTGGGTTTACCCTGGTTCAGTAGGATTCTTTTAAGGGACCTGATGGGAGGCATAGGTCATCAAAGGTCATTCCCACACTAGAAATGAGGAGTGAGGAGGAGCTTCTAAACTGCACATTTATAGAATCAGCAAAAGGATTAATTGGGACACACCACACTGTTTTGTCTGCTTGTTTTCTAATAAGCACAGGTGTAGGCAACAACCAAGCAACAAAAAGAAAATTGAATTTGGGTGTGCTTTTCAGGGCTAATACCCGGTCACTAGCATGTTGGAATAGTGGGCATGGCTCATGGATTCAGCTGCTACTGCCCCCCCACTCAGCTCTCATGCCCTAAACATGGGGCTCCTGGCATCTAGAGTCTGTGGGGGGGGTACTCTCCTTGCAAGGGCTTCAAGTCTCACTGGAAGTCAGAGCCTTTATTATCTGCTGCATTTCTAACACTCTAGATGTTGGTGCTCTTGTTTGCTTGGCAGGTCTGTGCATTTGCTGGAGAAGCAATGTTCTCTTCTCGTACATCTGTTTAAAAACGACAGGCAGATAGACTCTCCTTCTCCTTGCTGGTGCTGGCAGTGATGGGGGGAGGAAAGGGGGTCTAGCTCTGCTAGACTGAGTGAGACCTTGCCCAGTGCTCCTCCCACAGGGTAAGGGTCCTGTAGGACACAGCCAAGATTGCCATTCAGCCCCTGGAGCACCCTGGGGAATTCCTGTGCAGGAAAATGGAGCAAGGACAACATTTATGCCCATCTTCTCTCTCTCTCTCTCTCTTTTTTTTAAAGATTATTTATTTATTTATTTCACAGAGGGAGAGATCACAAGGAGGCAGAGAGGCAGGCAGAGAGAGGGGGGGGGAAGCAGGCTCCCCGCTGAGCAGGGAGCCCGATGCGGGCCTTGATCCCAGGACCCTGAGATCATGACCTGAGCCGAAAGCAGAGGCTTTAACCCACTGAGCCACCCAGGCGCCCACCCGTCTTCTCTTAATAAATGTCATCACAGAATCTGTTGACATTAGCCAGGCATCGCACCTGCTGATCCTGCTTATGTCCTAGGCATTCTTTGGTGTCCTCCTGACACTCCCCATGACTCAGGCACCCATCCAGCACCCTCAGCTTTGCCCCCAGAAGCTGAGTTTCCATCACAGTTGAGAAAAATAGAGAAGTCAGAGTGTCTTCGTTTTCTTCGGATCATCCTGAAGCCAACTCTCAGGCAAGAATTTAGGTGCAGGGGGATTCCTGGAAGGTGATCCCAGGGAGTGGAAGCAGGGAGTGCAGTGAGACGGAGAAGGAGAATGCCCACAAAGGGGACATGGATGAGGGGGCTGCAGGACACAATGGGAACTCAGTCCTTCTAGAGACTCTCCGAGAAACAGTGGAACATGCCTCAGGACGCAAGCATAGCTGGGCTGGGCGCTTACTCATGTTCTCCCCAGGGTTCTACTCTCCCACTCCTGGTTGTACCCATGTGCAACCTGTATTACTGAGAAGGCCCCACTGTTGAGAATGTCACACTGTTCAGAAGAAAGGGGTAAAAGTGGAGAAAGCTCAAGGCCACAAAGCCCATGTCTTTGACCATGAATCTGAGCCAGAGTCCAGCAGCTGGGAGCTCACTCTTACTTAGGATAAGAAAATGACCAAAACTTTACTCCCATCCTGATTTTAAAATATGACACATTCACTCCTCTAGGACCTTCAAAATTATTTGGTCGTGCCGTTTGGTGTGACAGTAATAGATATGGTTTCTCGTAATCCTTTGTCTATAGTGGTAGTCGTGGCAACAGAAATAAAAAGTCACAGGGGATGCCTGGATGGTACAGTCGGTTAAGCATCCATCTGACTCTTGGTTTTGGCTCAGGTCATGATCTTAGGTTTGTGAGTTCGAGCTGCGTGTCAGGCTCCATACACGGCAAGGAGTCTGCTTGGGGTTTCTCTCTCTTCCTCTCCCTCTGCCCCTCCTCCCCACTCTCTCTCTCTCTAATATATAAATACATCTTTTTACAAAAAGTCACAAAAGTCATGGCAACACTGGGCTGAAGCCAGGTTCCCCCAAAACATGACAAGCTGCCTAATTTTGAGGTGGCTTCCAATAAATATATTTTCTGGTGGCCACGGAGGGAGGCACAGGTATGAAGATCTAGAGTAAACAAGTGGGCATGGATTCTTAGGAGGTTTTCCTGGTGGGACTGACAACACCAAGCCAAAGAGAGTGGCACTCTGTTGACCTGTGGAAAGGATCTTAAAGTGACCAGTAGGTTCATTCAGTTGCTTAGAGGTGATGAAAACCCACAGTTCCCTGGAATTCCCTTGCTCCCCTGAAATTCAGACTGGATTAACAGAATTCGATCATCCCCGAGTATTTCTTTTTTTTTTGCCATTGAAAAACTTACTTCGTTGATACAAACAATTGCAATGATGATGCAAGTGTTTCTGGGTCCTGAGTGTCCTGAGAGGACCAAGAAGTGCCTGTGAATCCCTTGATTAAGATCATACAGGGCGCCTGGGTGGCTCAGTGGGTTAAAGCCTCTGCTTTTGGCCCAGGTCATGATCTCAGGGTCCTGGGATCGAGGCCCGCATCGGGCTCTCTGCTTGGCAGGGAGCCTGCTTCCCCCTCTCTCTCTGCCTGCCTCTCTGCCTCCTTGTGATCTCTCTCCCGCTGTGAAATAAATAAATAAAATCTTTAAAAAAAAAAAAAAAAAGATCATACATAGGCATAGGCGTTCTCCTCCATCAGCCTCGGGCAGATTTGCCATTTTATATCTCCCAAATGGTTTCTTGGCTAGTTTTTCTTGAGCTCTATGCTGTCCTGCTAAGGTTGCCATGATTCCTGAACCCGAAAAAGCAGGTGACAAATCCACTAAGGTAAGGTGCTACCCAGTCTGAAAACTACCCATGAAGGGGGGGATCTTCTTTCACCATTTATGATTCATTCAACGATGCTTTGACCAAATGCCATGTCACAGGTTAGCAGAGAATCTGATGGGAAAAGATGGGTAGGGAACTTGCTCTTTTTGAACCATCCTGTGTTTGGGGACACGGGAGTGGGGATGTCCTCAGGGAACATTAACTGTGTGCCTGTCTTAGAAGCTCAGGGGTATGCTTTGTAAAATGCTGAGAATCTGGTGGCTCTGGGTAAGGCCCTGGGACACCATGATGGAAATTAGTAGTGGAGGGAAGGCAAAGGTCATCAAAGGTCATTCCAACACACTAGACATGAGGAGGGAGGAGAGAGCGTGAACAAATTTGTTCTTTTTGTGGTTTGAGTTTAGGGAATCTTTTCGTAGATTGGGTTCTGGCTGTTGTGTGCTCAGAGATACTGAAGTCCTTTATAGTTCATTTTTATTTTAGCAGGAGCTTGGGTCCATTCTGGAAGTGAAGGTTTGGGGTAAGCAAGAACAACGTGTTGGAGCCCAATATATGTGAATGTTGCTGCAAATATTCTATGGCTCATCCTCTAGGGACTGGGCCTACAGTCCCTGAGAGGGGGCCTCAAAGGAACTAACCCCCCCAGAACCCTGACGAGAAGTCACTGTACCCCCATTCTAGAAGCAAAAGCAATTTGGGAAGTGGACAGTTTGGAATTGGAGGTGGCAGCCACATGAGGCCTCATGAGGCATTTTTGTCTTCATCCCCATGATCTCTTGCACTCTGGATTGTTCTTTCAGAGCACCGGCACCAATATGAAGTGCCACAGCCCTGTTAGCAGGACAGGCTGGTGGTGTTCCGGATCAGAGACAAGCACATGGACTTGAGAGTGGTTTCAGTCGCTTGCTTTGGGTGGAAAAGTTGTAAGTGCCAGAAGAGGACATAGCACCAGGTGTCAGATGCAGGGTGCTGTGCTTTCTGGCCAGCAGTCACGACTTTCTGTCTCCCATGTGTTTCAGCTCCACCTTCTATTTCCGTACGCCCATCTCTCTTTCTTTTTTGTTTTTCTTTTTTTCCTACCTACCTAGCTACCTACCTATTTCTATCCATGTAGGAAAGGGCCTACCATGCAAGTTAGTCTTTTTTTTTAAAGCTTAGTCTATTTTATTTATTTATTTGTTTGTTTGTTTATTTATTTATTTATTTAGAGAGTGAGAGAGTAAGTGCAAGCGGTGGCAGGGGTGGGAGCAGAGGGAGAGAGAGACTCTACGCTGAGCACAGAGCCTCACATGGGGCTCGATCCCATGACCCTGAGAAAATGACCTGAGCCAAAATCAAGAGTCAGATGTTTAACTGACTGAGTCACCCAGGTGTCCCACGCAAGTTAGTCTTTTAAACAAGGGATAAAATTGACTGCGGGACAATAGTCAAATTGCTCTTGCTGGTAAAACATTTCTTTAACTTGAGCTAAATTCAGAATTTGTCGGTAATTTATTCAAAGCATAATATGAGCTGTCTGTCGAGATGGAAGAAATTAGTGATAATTCAATGAAAGGGGACAGATTTAATTTATTTAAAAAGTCATTTAAGAACTTTAGACATTAACACACTCATGCAGTTAATGTTTGTTGCTATATATAAACAATTAATGTACTAAGTACTCTGTCCATTAAAGGCAGTTTAGCAGGGTCTCCATTTGGAAACACTTTGTAGGTTATTTGTTTGAGTAACTCTATATACTAGAGTAATGATGTTTTTTTTTTTTTTTTTTTTTAAACATTTTTTTTTAAAGATTTTATTTATTTATTTCACAGAGGGAGAGAGATCACAAGGAGGCAGAGAGGCAGGCAGAGAGAGAGAGGGGGAAGCAGGCTCCCCGCTGAGCAGGGAGCCCGATGCGGGCCTCGATCCCAGGACCCTGAGATCATGACCTGAGCCGAAAGCAGAGGCATTAACCCACTGAGCCACCCAGGCGCCCTAGAGTAATGATGTTATTCAGTGAAAATGAACTTGAGAAGACAGGCTACTGTTAGAAATTGTTATTCTGTTATGGAATTGAACCAGACTCCAGCCTTTATTATCAGAAAGCAGAAAAGGAGGCCAGGAAATAACACCATTTGGCCTCCGGGGAAGGCATAAAGCTCTTCTGCATTAAGCCACCCCATCCCCTGTCAGAGGAATTCTAAAGTGAATGGATCTGAGTACAAGAGGATTTAATAACTCCCAGAACTTAGATGTAGAGAATTTTGAGAAACAAGGAAAAAGGTTTTGGTTTCAGGTCAGAATGGAAAACTTTGTTTTTCTTTTCCCTCCCTGCAAATGTGCTCTCCTTTCTCCTGGCACTATTTCTGAAAAAGGGGTGAGGGGCCGCCTCCTCCTTCTACCTGCAGGAACCCATTGATCAGATTCAGATTCTACCTCCCTCTTCCTTGCTTTTCTTTGGCATGATTTCCCTTGGAATGTCTTTACCTGGCCATTCGCATGGCACTAATTCAAGGGTCAGAATATGAGTCTGGGCCTAAGGGAAATGCATGGAGGAAGAGTCTTTGTCAACATTGCCCCTTACTCTCATAGCTGCCACATTTAAGAAGTGAGTCACTGAGCTTCCATGAAGGGTTTGATATCAGGTCTGGGCACAGTGTCCCACCTAGTCATAAGGAGAAACTTTGCCTGGATGTATGCTATGTATATTGATCTATGCTGCATTAGTTACCTATTGCTACATAACAAATTATTCAAAAATTTTGTGGCTTAAAATATCAAACATTTATTGTGTCACATGAGTTTTGTGTGTCAGAACCTAAGCAGCTTAGCTGGGTGTTTCTAGTTTGGATAGCTCATGAGGTTGCAGTCATAATGTTGGCTAGTGCAGTCATCTGAAGGTTAGACTGGGGCTAGAAGATGAATTCCAAGATGACCCTCTCACATGACTGTTAAGAGGAAGTTTGTCTCAGTTGTTGTTAGCTATTGGCAGGAGTCCTAAATTCGTATCACCTCAATCTCTGTACAGGGCTATTTAATTGAGTGCCTTCCTGACATGGCAGCTAGCATTCATTCAAAGTAAGCAATTCAAGAGAGAAGAGAGAATGAGCAAGGAGAAAATTGCAATGCCTTGGGGCGCCTGGGTGGCTCAGTTGTTAAGCATCTGCCTTCAGCTCAGGTCATGATCCTGTGGTCCTGGGATCAAGCCCCACTTCGGGCTCCCTGCTCAGTGGGGAGTCTACTTCTCCCTCTGCCTGCTGCTCCTCCTGCTCCTGCTTTTTCTTTCTCTCTCAAATAAATAAAATCTTAAAAAACAAAACAAAACAAAACAAAGATGTCTGCCTAGCATCTAAGTTTAAAAAAAAAAAAGAAAGAAAGAAAACTGCAATGCTTCTTAGGACCTAACCTGAGAAGTCACACACCATTGCATCTCTTTGTTAGAACTTAATCCCACACTCAAGGATAGGGTAATTAGGTGCTATCTTTTGAAGGGTGGAGTACCAGGTAATTGATGGACACACTTTGAAACTACCATACAATCCAAAGACTCCTACTGCTCACCAATCTCTGTGTGTCTCCTTCTGTGTTGGGCATGCAGCTAAATTTTATATCCTTACTCCTTTTTGTCACATTTGATTTTGGAGTCAGACCCTTACCTCTGTGACTGAAATCGAGTCCATGCATGTCAGCAGAAGTGATGCACACTTCTCCCAGTCCTGTCCTCTCAGAAGCCCATTCCCAGTGGTCAAGGAGGCAGGTCGAAGATGTTGCCTCTGAGCTCCTAGCATCATAAGCTGAAAGGAGTCTTGGTGTGACAAGTGGAATGGCTCTGTTGTCTGCAGTGGTCTGTGATATGAGGATGTAAAACATTGTAATCATTTTAGAGGCAGGTTTCTGGGTTTATCTCTTATAGCAACTAGATTTATTTACTCTGATAGGATATCTTTAAGAGGGACTTAAGGAAATGATTTAGGAGCATGAGTGTAGGATAACTATGTAATTTTTTACATATTATCGTGGAAAAATTTTGGGAAAAAGGAAAATACAACATTAGTGGTAATTTGGGGATAGTTTTAACTTCTTTTTAATACTTGCTTTTGGGATATTTTCTAAATTTTCTGGTCTTTGTCTTAAAAATATAACTTATTATCTTTATTAAAAATTTTTATTGATGTATAATTGACATAACATGTCAGGTTTGGGTGTACGACATAATAATTCAATATTTGGATATATGACAAAATGATTACAGGAATAAGTCCAGTTAATATCCATCTTCATTCATAGTTACAATTTTTTTCTCTTGTGATGGGGACTTTTAAGGTCTATTCTCTTAACAACTTTCAAATATGCAATACAGTATTGTATAATCACCATGCTGTAGTTACATCCCCATAAATTATTTTATAACTGGAAGTTTGTACCTTTGAGCCCCTTCTCCCATTTCACCCATTCCCACCTTCTGCCTCCAGCAACTCCCAAGCTGTTTTGTGTATCTAGGAGCTTATTTTTTTGTTTGTCTGTTTTTAGATTCCAGATATGTGTGAGATCATATGATATTTGTCTTTTTTTAATCCGACTTATTTCACTTAGCATAATGCCCTCAAAGTCATCCATGTTATTGCAAATTTAGTCATTTTTTATTGCCGAGTAGCATTCTGTTGTATATGTATATAGACATACATACATACCTACTACATGTCTTTACCCCTCCATCCATCAATGGACACTTACATTGTTTCCCTATCTTGCCTATTATAAATAGTACTACAGTAAACATGGGAATAAAAATATCTTTTTGAATTAGTGTTTTTGTTTTCTTCAGACAAATACCCAGAAGTGGAATTGCTGGATCATATGGTAGTTCAATTTTTAATTTTTTGAGGAACTTCCTACTACCTCCTACTACTTTACTTCACTACTTTCTGTAGTGGCTGTATCAATTTGGATTACCACCAACAATGCACATGAGTTCCCTTTTCTCCACATCCTCACCAACGCTTGTTTCTTCTTGTCTTTCTGATAGTAGTCATTCTAACAGGTACGACGCGATACTTAACTGTGGTTTTGATTTGCAATTCTCTGACAGCTAGTGATATTGACCATCTTTTCATGTATCTGTTGGCCATCTGTAGGTCTTCCTTGGAAACTGTCTATGCAGATCCTCTGTCCATTTTTAAAATCAGATTGTTTGGGGCTTTTGTTATTGAGTAATAGGAGTTCCTTATATATTTTGGACATTAGCCATTAACCAATACCCCTAACAATTATCAGATATATGATTTGAAAATATTTTCTTCCACTTGGTAGGCAGATTTCTCTTTTTCTTTATGATTTCCTTTGTTGTGAAGAAAGAAGCTTCTTAGTTTGATGTATCCCCACTTCTTTTTGCTTTTGATGACTTTACTTTTGGAGTCAGATCCATAACTTACCATCATTAGAAAAGTAAAATATTAATTTTGTAAAGATAATGAATCCTTATCTCTATTCTTATTTTTGCTACTATTTTTATTCTTGTTTTTCTTTTCTTTCACTTTGATGACTTATTTTCTTTAACTTTTTGGCATCAAGTGACCAAGATGAAGCTGATTACCTACTCAAGAAGGCTAGTTACATACTCCTCTTGTCACCCCCTACCTCAACTGAGATTCCCCAGATAGCAGAGATTCATAACAGGAGAGGGCTAAATCAGAAGATCTGTTGGGACTTCTGTAGCATAGACCAGGCAGGAGGAAGAAGCCAGGATCTGATGTGCCAGGTGGGCATAGGTGAGCTATGAGAAATAGCTGTTTATGGTTCTAATTCAGTCTTGGTTTTGCTTTTGCATTTTATAATTCCTTGCTTTTTTGTATTTTTTTTCTTTTAGTCCCACAAGTTCCTATCATATCTATTCTTTCATCTCACCTCTCTGTCCTTGTAGTTCCCCGTTCCTATTTTCTGGAGGTCATGCCCTCCATGTCTTTTTGAAGATGCCAAGACAGCGCCTTCTAAAATCTTCCTTTCTCCTCCTTCCTTCCTTCCTCCTTCTCTCCTTGATTGTTGAAACATATTTTTATATATATACTGTTCTAAGTTTTCAGGAAACATTACCTTTTCCATATGCTTCAGGATATTTTATGAATCACCTTGTGTTTTTCATTTGTTTGTTTGTTTCCACTTATTTTAATAGGAAAATATCTTTCTAGGCCAACAGATGATATGCTCAGCCTAGAGGGTGTCAAAGAAATTCAAAGAGGAATAAGAAAGGTACCTGCCTCCTGGGCCTACCATCCCAACATTTATCAATACATCCTAACTAATAGTCACAGTACCAAATACTAACCTTACATCAGAGGGAAGAATGGAGCATTCTGAGGGTGTAGAGGGGGGAGAAAGGAACACTGTCTAGAGACATCAGAGAAGCTTTGAAAATAAAGGTAAATTTGAATCATATTTTGAAGAATGAGTCATAATCCCCTCAGCAGAGTACCGGAGGAAACAGTACATGCAAAGTTGTGGAGATGAAAAGAGCAAGTAGCTTGAGACAGTGATAGTATAAGGTGATGTCCAGGGCCAGGAGATGACTGCAGAGGGATAGGCAGAAGGCCATTGGGAAGAAACTCGTGGCCCATGCTGATGATTTTAGGTTGCACTTGGAGGTCAAGAAAGGACCAACTGTTGGGTTTTAAGCAAGGGGATGATGTAAAGTGTTCTGCATGTGAAAAACTCATGGGGGCATGGTGGCAGCATAAAGGATGGATCCAAAAGGATGCCACTGCAGAGGGGGTGCTTTCCCATACCCCTGGGGGACTCCTGGAGACACAAGTGTCCCTGGCCAAGATGCCACCAATTATCGTGAAAATATGTTTTAATGGTCCTTCTTTCAAAAGAATCCAATTAACCATTTTTCTTCCTTCTATTTAAATATAAATATTTCCTATTATATGAAGCATGTAAAATAGCCCTGGATTGCTCTCTCTAGTTAAAAACATGTTTTATGTGCTTGTATCTTGTTTATGGGCTGCCTTTGCCTTTGAATAATCTGACAAACTCCTCAGTAGTTAAAGTATTGAGAAGTGTGTTGTTTCACTTTAAAACACTTCCAAACCAATTTCTCCTCCCGTGTCTCCCATGTTCTGTTCTCTAGACTCTGGAGAGATTAACATGCAGGTCAGCTTGTGTCTGTTGCCTTATCTACGTCTCCCGGGACCTAAGGAGGTGTGTGAGCCTGCCGTCCTCTTTCCGGGACCTTGGGTTCTTGGTCCCATTGTGACATCTGCCAGGCTGTGTCTGTTCACTGGGGCTTTTGGCAGCTCCAGTTGCTTGTGAAAATGAGATGATTTATGTAAGACAAAGAAATGCTGCCAAAATGTCAGGATATGTGCTGTGTCAGGTAGCTGCAGGTGTTCTGCACCGAGCAGTAGTTGTCGGAAAGTCATTACCAATTACTTCACGGCAATTTTCTGAGGGAGGCAAATCTTTTCTCCAGCAACCCCTGTTCACATAGGAGCAGAGATGCAAGAGAATGCCTGTGTCCCTTGGTCCCTGCGGGAGTCTTTCTATGGTGGAGCTTATGTGCTGCCTCTCCTGCGAGGATCCTTGTTCTCCTGGATGCTTGCTCAAAGGCAGCAGAATATGTCTTGGAATTATAGAAGCCAGTGAGTAAGGAATAATCAATGGGGCAAAAGGAGTCCCAGGAATGTATTTCTTTGAAGAATGCTATGGAGACTTTCACTGCCCTGGTATTTCTCTTAACTGTTGAAGAGACCTGTTTGGATCTTTATGGCTTGTACTAGTCTGCTAGCACTACCGTAACAAAATGTCACAGACTGGGTGGCTTAAACAACGAAAATCTACTTCCTTGCAGTTGTGGAGGCTGGGTGTCCAAACTCAAGGTACTGCTGGGGTTGATTTGTGGCAAGGCCTTCTTCCTAGTTTGCACATGGCACCTCGTTGTTGTGTTCTCCCACAGCCTTTCCTCTGTGCACATAGAGAGAGTGAGCTCTCTAGTATCTGTCTCTTCCTCCTTGTTTTTTTTTTTTTAAGATTTATTTATGAGAGAGAGAGTGGGGAAGGGGAGGGGCAGAGGGAGAGAGTGTCTTAAGCAGACTCCATGCCCAGTGTGGAGCCCAACGTGAGGCTCCATCTCATGACCCTGAGATCACGACCTGAGCAGAAACTGAGTCACACACCCAACCAACTGTGCCACCCAGGCGCCCCTGTCTCTCTTCTTTCTATAAGAACACCTGTCCTATTGGATTAGGGCCCTGACCTTATGACTTCATTTAACCTTAATAACTTTCATAAAGGCCCTGTCTCCAAATGAAGTCACAGTGGGGGCTAGGGCTTCAACATATGAATTTGGGGGAGAGGGGGAAAAAATTCAGTCCATAACATGACCTGACTGGGAAAATGAACACAGAGCCTGGAAACCAGGAAGGCCAGGGACTGGGAATTTGAGCTTAGACCTCAGAATTAATTGGATTCCTGGGCATTCTTCTGTAGCGAACCCAAGGGTAGACTCTACCACCTCTTCAAAAGTTTTTGCCTAGGAAAGGGTTCCCTGGTGGTCCTTGGCAGGGCCAAAAGGAAGGGCAGCTTAGGATAGAGGTGTGTCTTAGAAGACTTGGGTAAAAAGGCCAGACTAGAGAAATTAGGGATTTTTAAAAAAGAGGCCGCCCTGGATAAAATCCATCACTCTCTCGGCTCATGGCACTCTTCATAACCCTTTCTTTCTTGGTCTCTAATGTTCTCAATGAATCCCAAGTGGCCTTCTGACAATCCCAGGACTTATTCATTCTTGTCCCCATCTTCCCTTGCCTTGTGAGGTAGAGAGACTTTATTTTATTACACAATGACATTCTCAAAGAAAATGTTGAAACACCCCCAAGCAAGAGACAATTCTCATCCTTGTTTCAAGGGCCTATATCTGCTTTTGGGGGGGCAGGCAGAGGGTGGAAGCAAACACATTTCTACAGAAACATCCACACAGTGAATCAAGGGCAGTATTTCCCAAAGTGCATTTTGTGAAATTGGGCCCTACAAAATATTTTGGGAGACAAGAGTTATGTGAACTAGTACTTGAGAAAATAGAGAATACTATTTTCTTTTCATAGAGATTCATATCCCCAAGAGCAAAAACAAGAAACACTGCAGAAACAAAACAAAAAAAACCCCAACCTGTTTAACTTTTCTTAACCCAGAACTTCCTTAAGTGACCAGACAAGTTATTCATCTTTGAAGAGCAGAAACTTCTTTGGAAAATATTCCAGGTTTCTTCTGGTCATTTTGGGAATGGGATGACATAAAGAACCAAAATCACAAGATTAGTTCCTGTGGTCATGTAATTTATTCCCTCCCAGAGAGTCCTTAAACAATCCCAAAGAAATGGAAACCCATGGTCACTTTAGCCAGTGTCTGCAACTTCCCTTCCTAATGCCATTCCGTTGTATTCATCATCACCTTCTTCTGCACATTGACTCTAAGTCTTCAGGAAAAGTATTTCTTTTCATTTTGTCCTAAACTTAGAAAAGGGACATCTGGTCCCCATCAAGCTACTAGGTAAGAGACTTTAGCATAATTGAAGTTGGAAAGCATGATTGCATGGTGACTCAGGTATCTCCACCTATGCTAAACAAGGCCATCCTGGCCTGTTTTCAGGGCTATGCTATTTTCTCTATTTCCTTAATACCTGTCTATGCAGCCTCACCTACAGATTGGGCGGTTGTTAACACCAGTCTTGCCTATCACCAAGGTTGGTGACAAAGATTAATAAGGTGAAGTTCAAAGAGGCACTGTTTATTTGGAAAAGAACTGTAAAAAAAAAATACAAGGTGGTGTTATTACCCTAAGATATTTACAGGGAACAGCAGAGTCTAGAGAGGCTTCAAAGTCAAATGCAGACCTTGAGTCTGGTTCTGGAAGCAGAGGGAGGACAGTAAGTGCTGGAAAAGGTAGAGCTCTGGAGAACAAAAGTGGAGAGTCCATACTGGAGACTTGCCAGTTATTGATTGTCTCATCACAAAGGCTTGGTCTTGCTAAAATCTTGGTGAGGTGACACCAGGATAATTTAAAACTGCTTTGGAGTTTAGAGTCCTAAGGGAAATAATAAAGGAGATAGATATTCTCTTGCTTTATACCTTGACTATAAGATGGTTTGGGTAAATTGGGGGAAATATGGTGCTGTCCTACTAGTGACAGCAGAAGCAGCATTAGCAAGCCTCATCCAAGATGTCCAGATCATAGATGAAGAGAAGGTCCATATATCATGTCTTAGTAACCATCGTGGCCTTTATGTCCATGACATCTCAAAGGATTCCCGAAGGGGCCTGGCTGACTCAGTTGATGGAGTGTGTGACTCTTGATCTCAAGGTTGTGAGTTGGAGCCCCACATTGGGTGCAGAGATTACTTACAATCTTAAAAAAAAAAAAAGAATTCCGTGAAATAAACAGATTCTGGGGAGGCTTGGCAGTGGTTGTAGTCCTAAGGTAGTGAGTAGGAAAAAGTGCTAATGAAAGAATAATCATTACTGTTAATTTGACCCCACTTTGAACTTCAGCCTTTATTCCTGCAGCACATCAGCACCTTTTTTCCAGAGTACTACTGACATAACTGCTAAAATAACCTAACATCCCTGCTCTCTGCATTGTGTTCAAGAGCATTTGCTCTAAAGCTTTGCAGCCATATTCAAATCCTGATGCTTCTACTTACTACCTCTGTGAGTTTGGGCAAATTACTTAATCTCTCTAATCCTCAACTTCCTTATCTATAAAATGGGTAAATAGCAAAGCAAAGACAAAAATTCAGTGGTGTTCTGAGGGTGTGCAGAGAAGGGGCAATTGATTGAGATGGACATCTGGAAAATGCTCTTGAACTGATCAGTTCTCAGGGAGTAGTGAAGAGATAGAGAAGGAAGCCTGGGAGGAGAGGTTGGGGCCAGATTAGAGAGGACTTAGGACACTATCCTAAAGGGTTTACATAAACTCTGAACAACCCTAAGACATACATACTCTTCAGCTATAGAGTTGAAGCTATCTAAACTCTAAGAACTTGTTTCTATTTCTATCTGTATATGCACCTAGATGAAAAGAGTTCCTTACTCGTAACATAATGGAGTCCTGCATGCTTCACCGGGAGTGTGTAGCTCCAGACATCCAACACAACTGTGAAATACCAGGAGCTAAACAGGCCTCCACATTTTTCCAAGTCACGAGGACTAAGGAACTTTCCAGGCTTTCATCTCTCCACCCATCTTCCCATCCACCAACTAATTCATCCACCTCTCCGTACCACAAACACTGTCTGTTCTGGGTAAGGCCCTGTCTGGAGTACTGGAGATAGAGATATGAATAAAATATGCTACCTGCCCCCAAGCAGTACACAGCCAAGTTTAAGGGATGTACAAACAAGCAGACATGCCACGGTCCAGTGGGCTAAATGCTTTGGGAGAGGTTGGAATAGAGAGTGATGGGGTCCCTGAGGGAGGGTGAGGAGGCTTCACCAACAGGGGTATGTGAGATGGATCCTCAAGGGTGAACAGGTGTTTCCAGGCCCGCCATCTTGAATGTGAATTGCATGTAAAATAAGATAATATTTAGTTGTGTTGACTATTTGTTTTCATGGCAAAGGAGAGAAATGGACTAAAATTTACTCAGAGCCCACATATGTCAGATACTCCACTAGGTGCTTCTTTAAAAATTTTCTCATTTTACTCTTAGTCCACTGTGAGGTAAGCACAATGCCTATATTCTTTTACTGATGAGGAAACTGAGGTTCAGAGACAAATAATTTGACTCAAGTTCTCATAGCTAGAAAATGATTCAAAGAGGAAATAAAAGTGGCTTAAGGCTTTCTATTTGGGTTTATAAATAATAACAGCAATAATTTATTGAGCACTTTCTATGTCTCAGCAATGGTTCTAAGCACTGTACATGTACTTGTTCATGTAATTCTTACACTCACCCTGAGAGGTAGGTACAGTTATGATCATCTCTGTACTATAAATAAGCAAACTGAGGCAGAGGTTGAAATAACTGGTACTGGGCACCTGGGTGGGTCACTTGGTTAAGTGTCTGATCCTTGGTTTCAGCTCAGGTCATGATCTCAGGGTCCTGGGATCCAGCCCTGAGTTGGGCTCTGCACTCAGTGGGGAGTTTGCTTCTTTCTCTCTCTCTCTCCTTCTGAGGCCCCTCCAACCCCCCACCACTTGTGTATGCTCTCTCTAAAATAAATAAACAAATCTTTAAAAAGGAAAGAAAGAAAGAGAGAGAGGCAAAGAACGAACGAGCTGGTACTGCACCATTCAGTGACCAGGCAGTCAGGACTCGAACCCAGGCAGTCTAGCTCCAGAACATTCATCTGACCTACAGTTAGGACACCAGACAGGGGTCGGAAGAGCCCAGCTGATCTCACCTTATCTGCCCCTCCCCCCGCCAGCCCATGCTCATCTTACTAACCCAGGGAACACTGCAATTCAGGTCAAAGCAATTCATGGTAGATACCAAGGGATGGTTCATGAATAAAAATAAGTCACGAAAGTACAATCTGGGGGATGAGAGGGGAAAAGTGTACGTGTGTTTGTAACCACAACCAAAATGATTTACCATTACAAAAAATCTGATGGGGCTTATGTACATAAAAATGTCTGAGGCTGCTTTTTTCCATCACATTCTTTTTCCTGTAAGCTGCCTCCCTAACTTAGTGCCCCACCGTCAGTCCAGACTCTAGGTGAGGGGCAAATGTCCTAACTCATCCTATACTGGGAATTGTTTTGTATCTAGGAATGTCACCCCAATGCTGTTGCATAGGTCATCTATCACAATTACATGGGGTGACTTGATAGGGGGTTATCTCCAGCCTGAGCCTGGACTGAACTGACATGTCTTGGGAGTGAGGCCAGGACTTAGTCTGGTTTGAGAAACACTGAATCTGGAGTGGTGCTTCTTCAACTTTAATATGGCCATGAATCACCATGGAGTCTTGATAAGATGAGACTCTAATCAGTTGATCTGGGGAAGGGTCCAAGATTCTGCATTTCTGAAAGCTCCTAGGTGATGCTGATGCCAGGGCCCATGCTAGCAGCCTTGAGAAAAGCTGATATAGGAAGGAGGTGAAAGAAAGAATAAGAGATGAACCAGGATATAGTAGAAGTCAAGCCATCCTGCCCATTTCCCTAATCATGACAGTTCCTGGAGCTATCGAATAGCATGAGGTAATAATTAATATTCTTGATAAGACAACTTTCTTTTGAAAATCAGGCCATTATCTTCTGGCTTGTGCACTGAATAAATTTGTAAGGTGTGAAATATGTGGTACAAATATTTCCATCCAGAATTGTTAAGAACAAAAAAAAGTGGGAGTTGCAGGTAGTGAACATCTGTTAGAGAGAGAGGAAAAAAATACTCCTGCAGATTTCCCAAAGGATTACATAAATAAAGCATTACCTAAACTTATAAAGCCATTTCCTAAGCTCTTGTGGTGCCACGGGTTCTGCTGTGGTGAGATAAAACTCCAAGGAAACAACAGATGTTCCTCTTCTCCTCACTTTGCTTGTTGCCCCCAGCTCCCCACCCATTGAGTCATCCACTGCTCTGGGAGTTGATGGGTTCAGAATCAGTCAAGTTTCTGAAGAGAGCCAACTACTTTGAAAACCTCTGGTAATAGAGGCAGAGCCAAGATTTTTGAGAGAGAAAAAGTTCCTTGAGTTTTTAGAGAACAGGGAAGGATTCAGGATGATGGAAGATCTTGTTTTTGGCATGTGGGGGACTTGAGATCAAGTTTGATTCACTAGGAAGAGGAGGATGCTCAAGGTAGACACCAGGGAGACTCCCCTTGAGTTTGGGGGCACCTCAGAGCGTCTTGCTTCAGCAGGAAGTCTGAAGAGGAGGCAGAACCAGAGATCAACATGGGGGAGGTGCAGTCGACTTGAGATGGTGTGACAGAAAAACCTTTTCATCCCTTTCCCTGGATGTCTTGCCATTCTAGGGTGGTACAGGAAGTTACCAAAAAGTTGCCTCTGCCCCTTAGAGGGGCTCACAGGTGGTGGAGCTGCCATGCAGTTACAACAAAAATAATCAGCACTGTGGGTGGCTCCTGAGAGCACAGAGCAGAGGAACAGTTCAAATATTTCATCAGTGGGTACAGTGGAGACAGATGTCTGTGAATAAGAGCTAGCAGGACAAGGAACACTGTCATGATGTTGCATGCAGCAGGCTCTATGGAGGATGAGGGCGTGGGGCCCTCCCAGGGCCGTGTAAGCGCCCGTGTCCCGGGAACTAACCTACCTCCAAGGAGAGGGGGAGAAACAAGGCCCAGGTGGTGAGTGGGGTAAAATATTATATTGGCCATTTACTCAAAGGAGAGCCTGAGGAAAAATCCAGCAGGGAAAGATTTACTTTGGAATGGAAAGTTTTCAATTTTTCTCAACGAGGGAAAATTCGGGTTTGAGAACAAAATAGAATACAATTACAGCAAAACAAAGGTCCATCTTTATACACCCAAGTTGGTGTGTATAAATTTTGGTGTGACTCTAAATTTTGTACCTGGGAGAAAGTAAGCGCTAAATAAATGCTCATTTGGCTCCAGTAGGCTTTAAGTGAACTCCTAGTATGTGCCAGCCCTAGTTGTCGGTGCCGGAGAGACAGAAGTGAACAAAATAAGTTCCTGCCCTCTTGGGGGCTGGGGTGAGACAGAAAAGAAACATCTGTATGCCATGTGTTGAATTCTATGAAGAAAAATCAAATACGGCGGGTAAGAGATGTGTGTGTATTTGTGTGTGGTGTATGCATGCATACATTGCTAGATGTGTGTGTGTGTTGCATGTTTTCTTGCAGGATTTTACATCAGTTGGTCTGGGAAGACCTCACACAGATAAAGCACTGTTTGAACAGAGACCTAACGGCAGGGAAAGACAAACCAAAGCACTCTGGGGAAAGAGGATTCAAGTAGAAAAAACAACAAACATCAAGCCTCTGAGGTCTGAGGGACTTGAATGAATGAATGGCTCAACTTTCCCTTCAAAATATCATGAATCCCCCAAATTTATTGTTTGGTTTTGCCTATTTTTGAACTTTGTATATTTTCTTCTGTGAGTTGCTTTTTCTCCTTGTGTAATATGAAGGAATATGAAGGTTCTGAGATTTATTCCTGTTGACATGCTGCTGAAATTCATTGATTTCCCCTGCTGCAACCTATTCCATTGAATGAGCACACCATCATTTGTCCATTCTATTGCTGATGGGCTTTTGGGTGGTTTCCTGTTTGTTTCAATATAAACATTCTTGCATATATTTCATGCAAAATTTTCTCTTTAAGGCCAGGCTTCCTGACCCATCATGGCACACAGGGAAAACAGTGATATTTGCTCAGCACACTGAGAGAAGCTAAAAGGAATTTGGAGGTACCTCCATGATTATTGGTGAAAAAAATAAATTTTTTGTATTACATAATTATGTTAAGAAAATGAATTTGCATAAAACTTCCACGTAGAATCTAAAAAAATCAGGTTTTATGCATGCAGTTTCTGGCCAAGATTTTAAATGATAATCTTTAAAAATTCTTGACAAAAACCACTGTTCACAAGGTTGGGAATAAAAATTTCAAAACCATGTAACAATAATTCAAAAATAATATTTAAAGAATCAAAACAGCTCTTTCTTTTCTTTCATTGAGAAACATTAGGTTGAAAATGCCCCGATAATGCGACTGGATTTCAAATTCAGTCGAAATTGTTTATCAGCGATTATGAAATAATGACAAGGTTCTTATTTGCCAAGGAGGCATGGTTACAGCTATATGGAAGACATAGAAGGAACATTCCACCATGAACTGCTGGAAGCACCCAGTTTAGAGACCTGTAGCTGATGCTAAACCTTGTGGGAGTCCTGCCAGATCTCCCTGGCCCTTGGCCCCACAGCCCAGAAACCGCACTCCGCAGCTGGTCTGCTTTGAGCAGAGCCACCCGCCTAGCGTGTGGGAAGGTCATGGCTGTGCCTTGGGCTGGTGACACTGTTGGAGGACTTTGTTTTTTTATGTGGCTGGCACATGAGGTAGACATCCAGGGCAGAAAGGATCCGTTCCCTGCATGCAGTGCCTGTGGAAAAGAAACCTACGTGGGATTTCTCTCCCAACCTCTCAGTCTGCCTGGTATTACATCAGATCCAGGCCTCCTCTACTTCAGCATCCTCTGAGGAGCGGCCAAAGGCCACACGTGGGGGGTACCTCTGGCTGCAGAGCTTGGCTGCACATGAGAATCATCTCTAGGTTTTGAAAAAATACTTTTGAAAAAATACTGATGCCTGAGGGTTTGTTTTTTTTTTGCCCCAGGGGTACAGGTCTGTGAATCATCAGGCTTACACCTTTCACAGCACTCACCATAGCATAAACCCTCCCCAATGTCCATAACCCATCCGCCCTATCCCTGCCCTCCCACCCCCCAGTAACCCTCAGTTTGTTTCGTGATGATGCCTGAGTTTTGACTTTCGAAACAATCTTGTGCAAAATTACTTTTCTCCTGCCATTTTTACAGGTGGAGGAATAGGCCAGAGAGGACAAGTCATTTTTCATGGTCACAGAGCCACTATTCAATGTAGGCTGGCCCCAGAGCCTGGGCCTTAACCATTGTACCGTGATGCCTCTCAGTGACCATACATTCTGAACCTTTATGGTTCCCTCCTACTAATTATTAATCACTAATGCCTCTACTGTATTGAAAAATTCCACAGAAGTTTAAGTATACAGATTAGGAATCATAAGATAGCTGGATGTTTCCTAAATGATGCCCTTTTAAAAAACACTCTATGTTTTTTAAAGTATTCAAAAAAATCAAGAAATCCACAGAGGCCTTCAATTCTTAGAGTCTCCTAATGAGCATAAACAGCCTGTCACTCAAGTTGGCAGGTCACAGAGTCTACGGTTGCACTTCAGCTGGCCAAGTTCACCTTGAGAGGTAGTGCTGCAAGCTCTCAGTTATTTTCCGAACCAGAAAAATATAATATCTCTGTTTAAAAAAACAAAAAGCCAAAAAACCACAACTTAGAAGAAACCTTGTCCTGGTTCCACTGATTGGGCCAGAGAGGCTTGGGGTCTGGGACCAGATGCCAGAGGGGAGGCAGCACTTTGCTTCAGAGGCACCCACTGGGCTTAAATCAGGTTTCTACTGCTGGAGGGGTCAGTGGGAAGCCCACTGAAGTCAGAGCGTGAGAAACATCCGCTTCTTCCTCTTTTCTGAAAGCTGTCACGACAGTAAACTGATCTGAGACAAGAGGGCTTTGTGAGAATTGGTTTCTCCTGCAAACAAGTTGGCATGCAACGTCAGCTGCTGGCAATTTTAATGACCTTTTGGTTGAGCACAGAAAAATTGTCAAATGGCTCTAAAATAACTGTGTGTTCTGACCTCTTCATCAGCCCTCTTCTGAGTGCTGTTTCCAGAAGAAAATAGGATCATGCTCATGCCTGTGAAGCCTTTTTATTTCTTTAAGAAGTCATTTGCTCCCACTGCACCTTGCAAAGGCAAGGCACCGTCTTCCTGACTTCAACCCCTCCCTCCCGCCTCCAACTCTTACATCAGCTCTATAGGAAACCTGGTTCACAGATGTTGGAACCCCAGGTCATTTTCATTTACTGATACCAGTTGCTGTCAGTGCTTGTGGGTCAGGCAAGAGCTGAGTATTGAATGCCTTTCTTTCTCCACTCCCACCCTCATAAGACGAGAAACAACCAAACATAACAAACCCATCCAGATGTGAAGGATGAAACCAAAAGGTACAAATCCAAAACATTCTGGAAATCACCATTGTTGAAAATGGGGTGAAAATAATAAGGCATTGCTCTATAAACAGAACATGTTTTTACATTGAAATTTCTAAAAACCGGGAAAAGACGTATTCTTCCTTTTGACTATTTCCCAGGAGGCTGCGAATTAATTTCTTCCTTTATGTAGAGAGGAAACAATTTTGGAAAGAAGAAATGGGGCTTGGCTATAGAATCAGCAACAGAGAGCAAGTGGGTAGGGGGAGAGGATTCCAGTTCCTCACCAATAGGGGGAAAGTGTGTGGCCATGTGTCTCATTCTGGGTTTCCTTAGGTAGATGAATCTAATGTAATTGTTCCTTTTTGATTATGGTAATTAATTAGAGGCTAAATTAAATATTTGATTTTCATATTTTTCAGATTATTTTACTTTGAAAATTCATATGTCTATTGTGAAACAAATCATGAGTTTTGGTTCAGAAAATATGGGCACTGTGTACCCTTCTATTCAGGACCTGAAGGGTGGGCCTGTCCAAGACCTGCCAGGCAATAAGAGTCAGGGTCAGCCCAGTGTCTGAAAAAGAAAGGCTTTCTTCCCCACCAGGCCTGGGTGAAGGTGTGATGTAACAGGGGTAGAGTGGGGCAGGTGAGGCCATTCATAATGACAAAACTGGCAAAACCGGTGAGAGCAGCCCAGGGGGGTTTTCCATGGCACATGAGACTCAGCTCCACCTGAGGACTTGGGAGGACCATGGATTTAGTAGGGAGAAGTGAGGGCTCAGGATCTGAGATCCCCTTCACACGACCCAGGCCGCTTTTCTCTGTAAGAAAATAGTTATGCGTCTTGTGTATTGCCTTTGGTTTTTCATCCCTTTAACAAAAACATACAAAACCATTCACGACAGAGAAACGGAAGCCCAGAGAAATTAAACAAATCATTCTGGGAAGCATAACTTGTTGGTGGCAAGGCCAGGACTGAAAGCCGTGTCTCAGGACTCCTGACCTGTGGCCTCCCATAGCACAGCACTGCTGAGTACTTGACTTCCTTATATCACCTTCATGTCATTTTGCTTTGGGAGCTAGCTTAACATTTATAGCAAAGCCTATTTTGGTGGCTGGAGGCAGGAGAGGACAAAAAAAAAATCATATAATAAAGGTAGTTTTTCTTTTGTTAGTAGACTTCAGAGCCAGGCAGAGAGGATGAAGGAATAAATAATTTAAAGACCAAGGGCCAGAGACATGGCTAAAACCCATTTATTCCTAATCAATACAAGGCTGGCCTCTGTGACTAGACATGTAGCTTCCCTCTACCTTTCTTCCTCTGGGTAGTTTTGCTCTGTGATTCTTTTTACTGAAGTAAAGGTGCTTATTACACAGTCCAATGGCACTTCATGCCATTTTCAGGTGACACACCTGAAAATATTAACATAGCCTCAACTGGTTACCTAAATTGAAAAAAAAATACAGCTTTGCGCAGTGGCAGTATCGTAGCCAATGAGGTTTATCCGAGGCGCGATTATTGCTAATTGAAAAAAAATACATTCATGGGCGCCTGGGTGGCTCAGTGGGTTAAAGCCTCTGCCTTCAGCTCAGGTCATGATCTCAGGGTCCTGGGATTGAGTCCTGCATCAGGCTCTCTGCTCAGTGGGGAGCCTGCTTCCTCCTCTCTCTCTGCCTGCCTCTCTGCCTACTTGTGATCTGATCTCTCTCTGTGTGTCAAATAAATAAATAAAATCTTAAAAAAATACATTCCTCAAATTTACAAAAAAAAATAATCACACAGGGGCAAATGAACTATATGCCATGTTCACATGTGACAATGTCACTTCGGCTGCTTGATAGAAACACCCTGCCTCCTTTGTCAGTGGGCTGTGGGTCACCCTCGTGTTCACACGCACCAGAATTTCTACAAAAGATTTTCGTCACTTTTGTGGTGTTATTTTAATATTTATTGCTACTTAAGCATTTAAAGCTTTCCAAATCACAGAACAATATCATCCAAGATGTCATCAAGTCATATGGTTCATGAGTGCTGAAAACTAGGTCTTGAAATCAGTGACTTTGCAGTGCAAGTTACATAAAATGCCATTACAGAAGCCAGACAACCACTGAGACAGGCCAAGCAGTAAATTTAGTGAACTCTCAAAGGGAAATATTAGAGGAAATACTGAGAGAAGAAAAAAATACTGAAGGGCAAACATGTTACATGTTTGTGAATAGATACATTTTGAGATAATAGTTCTTCCACCGTGCCCTCAACTATTATTTTTCCTTTGGAGAAATTAATTATGAGAACTTAATGTTACATGAGGTCTTCCAGAATGCATCCTTGACATAAATAAAGACATGCTGTACCTAAGTGTTATGGGTTGAATTGTGTCCACACAAAAATGGTGGATTCTTACCCCCCAGAACCTGTGAATGTCTTCTTCTTTGGAAATAGGGTCTTTGCAGATGATCAAAATAAGATGCGGTCATTAGGGTGGTTCCTAACCCAGGATGACTAGTGTCCTTATAAAATGGGGGAATTTGGATGCATAGACAGGTATGTATAGAAGGAAGATGACGTGAAGACACAGAAAGAACACCATCTACAAGCTAGGGATTGCCTGAGACCACCAGAAGCTAGAAGAAGGGATTCTGTCCCTCACAGCCCCCAGAAGGCAGCATGCATGCCAACACCTTGATTTCTGACTTCCAGCTTCCAGCACAGTGAGACAATAAATTTCTGTTGTTCAAGCCACTCAATTGGTGATACTTTGTTAGGTCAGCCCTAGCAAACTAATACACTGATTGATTGACCTTTGTTGAAATAACTCATTTTTGAGGAGGTACAAGTGTTCCCAATGTTTTGGCCAACAGAGAACCATGAGGAATGCCTCTTGGGGGAGGGAATGCCTGCCCCTGTTAGGTTGCCAGTCCCAAGGGTAGTGCCTTTGTTTTCTCATCTGTCATTTATGGGACCATGTGATGAGTTCATTGGATGCACTTCTACAAGACTGGTTGACTTTATGGTGAAAGTTAGCTTTTGACTGGGCTGATGTGAAGAGATCGTTGGAGGAATTCGGGATGCCGCCTGGATGGCCAGGCATACTTCCAGGGTCTTGCTCCCTCCTGGGATAGAGCTGGGGTAAGTTGGTGGGAACATTCAGGAAGGTTGAAGTTGGCCTAAGAAGGTCAGAGGCAATATTAATAACCTGCATTTTTGTCAAGAGCCAGGTTTGTAGAGTTACAGAAGAACATGGCTGAACAGAGAGGTGAGGGCAGAGGTGGGGTTGAGGAGAGGAATCAGAGCTGAGGTGGTGGAGGGGATAGAGTGAGAGGTACCAAGGTTGAAAGTGCAGCACTGAGCCAGCACGCCAAGGATGAGGCTGGGGCTTTCAGTGGACAAACATTAGGCTGGTGGGAACAGAAGCAGAAGCCTTTCGCTCTGTCCTTGGCCGAAGGACACTAGCGGTGGCGTCAGTTAGAAGGGGGGGATCGAGGCTAACCACAATCGGTGATTCTGGAGTCACATGTCTCACCGTTCACAAAACAAAACGGATTCTTGGGGTGATGTCTATTTCATATGCCGGCTGGTGGTTTTGGAGACAAAGTCCAGTGCCAGTTGGGCTGCTGTGATTTCTGAAGTAAAAGCATCTAACAAGGACTCTGTGGACAGAATATGAAACAGATAATCAAAGAGGTTGAGATTCAAATGCATCTCTTAGTCCTTGAATGGCTCAGACCTCTTTTGATCCAGCAGGCACCAAGTTTTTGCTTATATTTTTTCTCCTGTCTTCATCCCTCCCTCAGTCATTATATGAGCACACATGGAAGCAAGCAGAAATGGTGGAGGGGGAAGTAAGGGATTATGTATCTTTGGGGGAGGGCAGTAATGACGATGATCACAATAATAGCAATGGGAGTCATGGTAGCTAATATTTCCTGAGGACCTTAGAACTGCCAAGCCCTGGACCAGATACACTGATTCTCATTTTTTTAAAATTTTATTTATTTACTTGAGAGAGAGAAAGAGCACATGAGAGGGAGGAGGGTCAGAGGGAGAAGCAGATCCCCCGCTGAGCAGGGAGCCCACCGAAGGGCTCGATCCTGGGCCTCCAGGATCATGACCAGAGACAAAGGCAGATGCTCACCGGACTGAGCCACTCAGGTGCCCCTGTTGATTGCCATTGTAATCATGTAAGGAAGTTGTTGTTACTCCTTTATCATAGATGAGAAGCTTATGTCTCCCAGATTTTAAGTAAATGTTCCACATCACCCAGATGGTAAATAGTAGACTATAGTAATGTATGATATCATACAGTAACATATAGTAACTGGAGTCTGCGGCCTGGGCTTTCCTTGCCACAACTCGCACAAAGAGATGCAAACCAGATTAGCCCCTTGCCGTGAGAGCAGTGAGGAGGCAGAGCTCACAGGACAGTCTGTCCTGGAGAAGTCTCAGCATAAACAAGGGGCTGGACATGAAACGAGAAGTGGGAGTTCAGATTGTGCAAGTTCTTGGGTTATAGGAGGGGGTTGTTATACACCGAAGTCTAGATTTTCTCAGTGTGTTCAAGCAATGCACAACATTGAAAAAGGTAAGGCAAGGACAATAGCATCAAAAGAAATTCATGGTTTGGTCCACTTGTTCCTACTGTGACTTGTTCCTATAGATTCCTATAGATTGTGATTCTGAGGCCATAAAGATGGAATTTCAGAAATGACCCCTTTGCCCATTATTTACTGCAAATTGGAGAGGAAAGTCTCCTTTTCAAATACTGTGAAAGGGAGCTCGCTTACATTTGAGTTCCTCTTTTGCTCTGTCCCTCAGCTGCCAGATGCTGGCAGCGTCTTGGCAGTAATTTTGGGTGTAGTTGTAAGCTCTCACTTGGGTAATAAAGGGGAGGGCGTCTAGCTTGAGAGCATGTTTTCCAACATGGCCAGGAGCATCCTGTACAAAGAGAATTATGATTAATGATTAAGCTGGTAGCTGAGTTTGACCATAAAACTTGGCCAAGGTCAAGGCTGGCATGACGGGTGGCCTGCGTGAGGCCATTTGAGGACCAAAATGGTGCAGATGAGTGGAAAGTCCCAGAAGAATCCAAGCAGGAACAACTTACGTGGGGGCTGTAGAAGAGATCTTGTGTAAAGGAGAGCATGGGAATCAGGAAGGAATGAGGAGGATCTGGGCTGATGTCCTTTCCACAAAGCCACTGCCCTGCCCCTTCTTCTGGCCAGCGTAAGTCATGCTAAGGCCACTATTACTCCTTCTTGTAGGCTGCTGTATTAATTTCCCGTGGCTGCTGTAAAAATGCCCTCAAGGTTGGTGCCTTACAACAGAAATTAATTCTTTTACATTCTGGAGGCCAGGGGAGAATCCTTCCTGGCCTTTTCCAGCTTCTGGTGGCACTCAGCACTCCTTGGCCTCCTTGACTGTGTCACTGCAGTCTCTGCCCCATGGTCACAGTGCCTCCTCCTCTTTGTGTGTCCTCTCTCCTGTCTCTTATAAGGACACTTGTCATTGGATTTAGGGCCCATCTGAGTAATCCAGGATGATCACAACTCCAGATCTTTAACTTAATTTCTTCTGCAAAGATGCTTTTTTGAAATAAGGTTAGTAACATTCACAAGCTCTGGGCATTAGGAAATGGAAAAATGTTTTTTGGGAACCACCATTCAACCCAGTATAGGTGCCAAGAACCAGGGAACCATGAGGACCTATATCTTCATTGTTTAAAAAAATGTTTTTGGGGGGCACCTGGGTGGCTCAGTGGGTTAAAGCCTCTGCCTTTGGCTCAGGTCATGATCTCAGGATCCTGGGATCGAGTCCTGCATCGGGGTCTATGCTCAGCAGGGAGCCTGCTCCCCCACTCTCTCTCCCTGCCTCTCTGCCTACTTGTGCGCTCTCTCTCTCTCTCTCTGTGTCAAATAAATAAATGAAATCTTTAAAAAGAAATGTTTTTTGGTCCCTGAGTCACACCTATTTCCTAGGCTTGAGTTTGTGAGTGGTGTTTAGAGACAAGGCAAGTCAAACTTCAAGATGTCTTTTAGTCAAAGCTATGCTCCTGAGTGATCTCTAGGTGACTCCTCTCTCTTGGGCCTCCCAGGCTAGTCTTCCTCCTCTGTCTGTGCCCCTCAGCCTATGGCGGGTGAATTAGACCCAACAACTACAAAGAATGCAAGGCACTTCTGAGACCATCTAATTCGCATGGTGACTGCAAGTATTTCGCACAACTATGGCCAACTCTACCCCCGACTCATGACAGATATTAATTATCTTTTGCGACGCCAGTCCGACTAGAGCCTCAGACTTCCCAGGCCAGACCCCATCGCAGCCCCTGCCACAAGTTAGAGTTAGCACATGAGGTGAAATCTCTTCACCATCTCTGACCGAAAAGACGACTCATTTTCTGGATTAGGAAAGTGAGGCCCCAAGAGGAAGAGAGCAGTGATAAAGGTGGTACTCTATTCCAGTGTATCTCAACATTTCATTTCCCAGCTCAATCAATCAATCAATCAATCAATCAATCAAAATAAATCAGATTAACAATCCCTAGTTTTCCAAATTCGGATTTTTTTTCACCTTCAAAATACCTAGATGGTGACCTGATTTTCTTTCTATTTGTTTTAACAGCCCCTACCCCACACAGACACAAGGAGCCTGTCACCGTCCTGACGAGATTTACCGTGAACCATACAGCCATTCTGCTCTACAGCTTCTGACCCCATCTGCTAGCTCATATAAAACAAAATTTATATTAAACAGGATTTTGGAAAAGTCATCATGGCCTAAATCGAACATCATTTGTTGGGAAACAAACCATATGTTGGCAATTTTGCATCCCATTCTTGGCTTGGGGCCAGCTGAGTTCCAGGGAGAAGGAAACGAACCCTCCTTGGGCCTCATGGAGCCCCTGCCAGTGTTGTGCAGTTCCTAGGAGTGGGTCCCACCCTGAGGCTGAGTGCTGGAGGTGCTGACCTCCTTAGACATGTGAATTTGCCCTGCTTGCATCTATTGTTAGGAAAGAACAGCCCTAAAACATCGCATTCAACTCAGCTTCTCCAATAGTTCTTTGGGCTGCTACAGTCGGGGAAAACTGGCAGCATCAGCTTGGGCAAGGGTTAAGAGGACTGGAGTGAACTTTTTAAGTTTAGAGGAAAAATGAAGTAATCAGGCCAGAACCAATCTTTAGCTTGGTCTGTTTGTTCCCAAGGGACTTGTCCACGTGTCCGATGGGGTGAAGTGATCTTGATGGGGGATTTCGAGGAAGAGGGGGCCTGCCATCTGCAGTGACCTAGGGGCCATATATAATCCTTCATTTAAGCCACCCCTTGGCCCTCTGAGACAGCTGCTGTCCCTCCCACTTTACAGAACAGGAAACCAAGGGTGAGGAAGTTAGTTATTTGCTCAAGGTCAACTAATAACTGGCAAGTGAAGTCATTGATTTCTAGTGTTGCCTTCTAATTAAGTAAGGTATACCAAGAGGAAGCCACAATAATTGCTGGGGGCAGTTTTTCTTCTTGAATATGACATTTCTCTAGGGGAAAACTCTACAAGTAAATTCAACAGGGACAGTTATTGAAAAAGGACATCATTCCAGGCTGATGATAGAACACAAGATCTGACAGGACAAATTGTGTGATCAACTCTATTCCCTTCATCCCCAGGCTGGAGCTCACTGGATCCCTAAAGTCCTTCTTGAGTTCTTCCACTAATGTGAACTTTGCAAACTTCACCAGTTGTGTTAGTTACACTTTGATTATATTCTGAGTGACTATTGGGGTTACCACTTAAGCAAACCATACCATGCTTGGCAATATTTACGATGGAACATTTCATTTAACCCTCATGACAACACTAGGTGGGTGATAGGTACTGTCATATCCACTCCACAAGTTAGGGAGCTAATGCAGAAGGTTCCATAATCTGCCCCCAGTCCTAATCCTAGGGCACAGTGGGATTTTAGCTCCAAGGCTGCGACTCTCTGGTGTGTTCCCGGTGTTGCCCTCTGGTTTGAAACTCCTCTGAGGGCAGAAAGAGTGGTTTTGTTTTCATTTGTTTGTTAGTTTCCCTTTCACTGGGGAAGATTGTGTCATTAATGAGTCCCTTTCTCTGTTCCCTGCTGCCTTTGTCCCTTTAGTATCCACAGTTCTAAGTCATTCCAGTTCGGTTTGGATTTCAACCAATTGAAACCTAATCCCTGATACTGTTAGCTGAGAGAGCATCAAATGTTAATCCTCCAGGAAAGTGTTTTAAAAAGGAGACTCTGGAAGGGCAAAAGGCCTTTGAGACTCAGATGACTCTCTAATGATAGAAATTGAAGCAGGTTGATGGGGAAGATTTTTTTTCTTTTTAAGATTCTGTTTTATTTATTTGACAGAGAGAAAGACAGCGAGAGAGAGAACACAGCAGGGAGAGAGAGAAGCAGACTCCCACCGAGCAGGGAGCCCAATGCAGGGCTAGGTCCCAGGACCCTGAGCTGAAGACAGCCGCTTAGCCACCCAGGTACCCTGGGAAGACGGTTTTGAGAAGAGAGCTCGCCTCAGAGCTTCAGAACAGGTAGAGAAAATGTATAGTTCATGGACCTGCAGCATCATCACCACCAGGAATGTGCCAGAAGGGCAGAATGGGGGGTGTGCACTTTCATATGGTCCCCAGGTGACGTGGGGGTATATTACAGTGTGGGAAACACTGGTCTAACCCATACTCTGTCTTTCTGAACTCAGGCTGGAACAGAAAGGTGAATTCAAACTACCTTGTCCAGGTGAGAGGGAACTTTATACAGGCAAGAGCAGCCGAAGATCAAATCTAGGCCTCCCAGGCAGAGCCAGCAGTTTGCTGGGAAACAGAGTTGACTGACTCGAAATTGAATACATGGGCCAGCCTCAATGTGTGGTGGCCGAGTCAGCAAAAATCTACCAGGTTAGATCCGATTCAAAAATCTTTTAGTTTTAGATAAGTGATATCTAGTTTTTCCCCCATGAGGGCGAATGTAAAATAGCCTAAAATGTGTATTAGCAGCTAGAGAGTTGGCCAGATCCCTTCTCCTCTGGGAACCAGTGCATTCATTTCTCTCTCAGTTCGGCTCATGAATTAACTTTTTCCTCTGGAAGTGAAATTGGAAGAGCTTCCCTGAGCAAAAAGCAATTTCATCCCCCTCTGATTTTTTTCTAAGTGCAGGTTAGCTTGAAGCTCAGCACTACCTTGCTCTGCAAAAATGCTCCAAGCTGACCTGTTCTTCTCCACAATGTCATCTTGCGGGTAAATTGGAGCTGAAGAATCGGAGGATAAGCAGCCTCAGAATTTGGTGTTTTCTTAGCTTATTGTACTGTATTTTTGGCAAGTCTTTCAAACTTTAAATGTTTAAAATTTTCCCATCTCCTTTAGGGATGCCAAGCAAAGGTTAATAGGATGGTGCAGTGAGTTTGATCTCCTGGGAAGAAAAGGAAGCCTATAAATATATCAAACACTGTGACTAGGTATAGACAAGATTTTAAAAGGAAAGATAAATCATGAACACAATCATCAATCCACATTAACCCTGCTGCTATGGGGCTGCCCTATTTATAGGCGTGGCCATCGGAGTCATTCTGATGAGTGAGGGCTTACCTGAGGGGCAGTCTCTAACGCAGCCCAGCCGTTTTGTTCTCCTGCAGCACACTTTGTAATGAGCCCCTGCTGCCTTCAGAATTACATCTCAAAACTTCAGTTCTTGTGTTTTGATCTTTGCTCACCTCATCAAGCTCGATTTTTATCACTTCCTATCTCTCCTTTGCTGTCATTTCTGTTCTGCAACACCTCTCTTCAGTGCACTTTCTTATGACATTTACTGTTCTTTTTGCTCAGAATACTCTTCTCCCATTTTCCAAACATCATAAACTGGTTGGTCCTGACCCCTTGGGTCTCAGCTGCCTCCTCCGGGAAGCCTCTCAGGGTCTTCTAAGCCTAAGTGGAGAGGGCCTCACAGGGTCACAGAGTCCCATAGCATCATAGTCTTAAGCCCTTACTAATAATCCCTTGCTTATTTATCTTTCTCTCCCAGACCAGTGGTCCTCAGCCTTGTTTGGACACTTAGAATCACATGGGGACATTTTAAAACTCCAAATATCCAGATCATACCCCACACTAATGAAATCGTAATTTCTGGGGGGTGGGATTCAGGTATCAGTATTTTTTAAAGCTCTCCCAGTGATTCCAGGGTATAAATCAATTTGCAAGGTACTGTAATAGGTTTTAAACTCCTGAGAGTGTGGACAGTCACGAATACCATAATGTTTGGTACATAAGGGCACCCAACAGAGCTTAATAAATGAGTAAGTGAATGAGATCTTGGGGTTGCAACTTTGCAGACCCTAAACTTTGCTTCCCAGGTCACTGTTGGAGGATCATGTTCTTAGGTACCTGAGCCCCTGAGATTCATCTTCAACAGAAACCATGAATTCTATTTTCAGGAAACCTAACCAAGCTAATCAGATACTTTTATCACCGTTCCTTTCCTGCTCTCAGCCCTTAGCTCATTCTTTTCCCAGTAAGAAAGCCTACTTAGCATAATTAAGATTAGATAAGACAAGGGAAGGAAGTGGAAGGTCTTACAGGATGTTTCTATTTGTCTGTGATGCCTGATAAACATCAACTTTCTATTATAAAGATTCCATGGACTGGATGTTCTTGACATTTGAGATAATTTATCTGAAAGGGCTCTGAAACCATAAAGTGGCATTGTTGTTATTATGGCTGCATTTCACTTATTCCCACAACAAATATTCAGAAGGTCTCTACGACTGCACTAAACAATAGGAATATAAAGGGGCCAAGGGGCAGCTGTGACTTCTGTGGGGTGAGAGGGCTGGAGCACCCTGAGAATAGGTCATTAGCTCGTAGGGTGGTAACTCAAGGTGCTGAGAGAAAGGAGTGCTATGCAGCTCTGTTACCTGCACGGGCACCCAGCTCCCGGCTGTGAGCACAGTGAGGTGGAGGCCATCCTACTTCTCTGCATTTGCTAAAGGCCTGACACAATTCCTGGCATTTATGTCAATTATATTAATTGTCAAGATAAGATTCATCAGTTATAGGGGCGCCTGGATGGCTCACTCATAGAGCGGCTGCCTTCAGCTCAGGTCATGATCCCAGGGTCCTGGGATCGAGCCCCACATCGGGCTCCCTGCTCGGTGGGGAGTTTGCTTCCTCCTCTCTCTCTGCCTGCCTCTCTGCCTAATCTCTCTCTCTGTGTGTCAAATAAATCAATAAAATCTTAAAAAAAAAAAAAGAACATGTAACTCCAAACCCTAAGCTAAAAGCCCATTTGTCTAGAAATCATGCTTTTATGTTTCTACTGAAATTAGAATAACATTTATCCCATAGTGTCCCAAATTTGGTAAGGTAAGATTATGATCATAACTTTTGGCCTGAATGGAAATAGCAAGAGGTTGGAGAAGGCCACCTGGCCCTGAAAAGGTTCGTGCTGGTTACTCACAGAGGGTGGCTGCTGCGAGGACCATCGCCCGCCGAGTGGGGCTCCATGCAGGTCTGGGGCCTGAAGGATCTGCATCTGAAGAAGCCGTCCTTAACCCAGACTTCAGGTGCTCTCTAAATACCCCCTGGTCCTTCCTTTAATAGAGGATGGGAGAGTGAGACCTTTGAACAAGTTTCTACTTCCTATTGTCCTGAAGCTTCCACTTTGTTGCAAGTAAAAGACTCCAAGGTAGTTTTGTCTAGAAGGAGGAGGTCTTTGGTTAGTCATAGACCACCAATGGTTCCGCTGTTCTTTCTGGTGGTATGAAGTTCCGGAAGCAAGGCAGAGAGTACATGAGTTCACTGGCTTCCTTCAAAGTGGAGAATTGAAATAAGCCTCTCTGGTAAGAAATGTCTTGTGGGAGTTGGGATAGCAGAGGAAGAAATGACAGGGCTGATGGTCCTCAAGGTTTTCATGTTGCCTGTGAAAGTTGAGTCTAGCAAAATGATATGTGGGACAGAGGTCACAGAGTCCAGCTCCCATGAAGCCAAACAGCTTGGACAATGTGGAGACGATGCAGGTAAACAAAATTTCCAGGAACAGGTGAGATCCAGAACAGGCCCAGGACCCTGGCATAAAAAGGACAAATGAAGCCCCCAAAGAAGAGCGGACCGAAGAGAGCTGTTGGTCGGAGTGTTGAGTCAAATCCCAGTGTTAGTTGGGCAGATCACCAGGCTGGGAAAATGGGGCGGAGGCAGACTACTTTGTCTCAACTGTCCTCTCCCAGGCTAGTGACCCAGGACAACACAATGACAGTAGCATTCTTATAGCTCATTTTAAATAGGATGGCTTTTCTGTGGCTGGCTTTGCAGACTAAGTTCCCATACAAATTGCTACTGAGTGTTTGCCACATTATAAATAGGGTTCTTTGGTGAAGCCACAGTTCAGGGTAGAAAGAATTTTTAAAATTGCTATTTAAAATAAACACTGCGTGGATGTTTCTGCCCTCTGCTAGTGTAATTGCTCTCAGGGGGCAAATGATCTTCCGGCTAACCAAATGAATTAATAGATCCGTGGTTCTATGGAATTCAGCCTCCCCTTCTACCACCAAGAGAGACCTAGGGTTTTGAAGCTGAGGACAGACTACAGAGAGGAGTAAGTGGTTCTGCATGAAAAATTGAGTTGAATTCAGAGTTTGTACGGACAGAGAGAGGGAGGGAATGGAGGAGGAAAGAGAATCTGTTGCCTGGGAGGAGGCTGATTCTTGAGGAGCTTGGGTCGTGACAAGAGATGACCAGCAGAAAAAAATGAAGCTGACTTTCCTGGTGGAAGGACTGGCCAGGGAACTTCTAGAAACAGCACCCTTTCGTTGTCTCACTTTACTGAAAATATTATTACAAGTATAAGATGTTAAAGTGTAAGATGTTAAAGATACTACAAGTATAAAGTTAAATATACTCATTTCAAAACCATAAAGGCGAACAGTGTTTGTAGTTTTGATTTAAGAGTAGTCCATTTTCACGTATATGCTATGAAGGGTGCGATGCAAGCCTGGCCCCAATCATTGCTCCAGGATACCGCATTGCCCCACAGTCAAAGTGATGGCACACACCTGCCTTGCATGGGGATTTTGTGGAAATCAAGGAAGAAGGGGCTGTAGTCCATGTTTGGGTCTATGGGGGGGGAGGGGGAAGAGAGGGAGCACCATCAAACACGAAGATAACGTAATGGAGGGGCAGGCACAGGAAATCAGAGCAGGTGAGCCCTGAGGAAATGTAGGGAGCACACTGATATGCTCCCCCCTGAGCAAGGCCTTCTCCTTACTCATTTCTTCCTTATTATTATTATTATTATTTTTTAAAATCCCAACCTCTTATAAATGAAAAGTTTAACATCCTGAAATGTTGAATGAATATCACTCTGACTTGCTGCATGTTTACCACAGAGTCAAGAATTGTTAACATGTGGCCATATTTGCTTTATTTATGTATGATTTTAATTTTTACTATTTATGTTACTATTTTTTTTGTGGAGCCATTGGCATATACGTTGGAGGACATCATGACACTTGAAATCTATAAATTTAAGCATGTATTTCCTAAATATAAGCCACTATCACTTGACTATTGAAAGGAAGGGTCAGCCCTAAAACCTGGGGAACTCAGAGGTCACCAGATGATTGGCACCAGTTATAAAGCAGGGAGCACAGAAAAGGCCCTACTCTCACCTTCCAGGAAGTTCCGAGGCAAGGAGATAACCCTCGCTCCCCTGCCCACGCCCCGCCCACTCCCTGCAGGCATACTTTGTAACGTGAAAATCCCTGCTACACATCACCCATCTTGTCTCCCATCCTTTTTTCTCCCCATAGATGTTTTCCTGTGTTCTTCTTTCTTGACTCTGTTTTTTACTCTATTACTCAGTGAAGGATCTCCTTGTCATTGCCAACCCCAGTCTGGGTCACAGGGACACAGAGGTCTTAGAGGGCTGATGTGTTTCGGGGAGGGAAGGAAGAGGTGGTGTGGCCGGGAGCAGAGGGAGTGCTGCTTGTGTGGAAAAAAGGTCTTGGGCATGATTTAGCCCTGGGCAGCCCCTGGCACTGGTTAGGGGGAAGGCTATCTTGGACCAGCCATGGTGGTCTGTCAGTCTGCACTGCCTGGTTCTGTGTTTCCATCTGTGGATCCATCACTTTGTCTGTTTATGCCTCTGACACTACTTTTCCTCCTTGTGTCTGTCTCTTTCTCTGTCTTTCTTTCTGGCTCTCTCTGACTTTTATCCCTGTCTGTCTCTCTAGCTCCTCCCTCCCTTTACCGTTTTTTCTACCTCATGTTCAAATGTTGCTAAATTTAGAGAAGAAGCCTGTTGAAGCAGGAATAAGATATGTTACTCAAAAGTATCCACTCTTTTTTAAGAATGTTAGTGCCCAGACATCTGAGAAGCACTTTGGGGCCTTTGTAAAGGAAAAGAAGTATGGTTGTAAAAGAATAATGTTGGCAATAACAAATAAGGACATAAATTACTTCGTGATTTTGTTTGTTTCCATTTCAGTGTAAGTGCTCATGGGATAAACAGTTACCATTTCAATGGTCAGGATGCTTTATTTACCACGGTGCTGTCTGCCTCCCTGTGGCCTTCTCGGGAGGATGAAATCTCCTCTGTGCCAATTAAGACGTTAAGGAGAGACGGGCACTGCATTTCTAGATTTCTGCAGAACAGGTCTGCCAGCTATGAGCCTGAGGGCAGAGCAGACAGCCCCTCCTGGAATCTGCTGGACTTGTGGTTCCAGCTGGTGTGAGGACATTTGCCAAAAAATTAGAAATTCCGGTGGCATCTAAGCAGGTGCATCTCCCAGAGCAACCACTGGGGTGCCTGTACTGTGCCCACTTGAGTTCATGGCTCACCTCAAAAAACCTCAGGCCTCTGGCTATTGTTGCACTGGATCTGGCTGGCACACAGACCCAGCTGATAGGCTGAGATGCTTGAAACAGAATCGACAGGACTTTTTCTCTCCAGCATCATTGCATCCTCCTAATTGTCTCTAATGTAAACATATAATCTGGTTGGGCGGGCAACTTCTCAATCAAGTACCAGGAGTCACAGGCACCAATTACAAGACAGCTATGCTGGGTTTGCTGCATTTGAATTCTGCATTAGACCACTGAAATCTGATTTTCCTATAGTTTAGGAGAAACCTCTGGGGGCTATTAAAGTTAGCTGCAAATAAAGTTAGAGACCCATCATCTTTAAGTTCAATGTAAACATTATTTATTGGGAACCAGGTATATGCTCTGTACTGTGCTGGGTCTGTGGGGGGATGCACAGAGGGCTAAAGTCGACCTCAGGCCTGAGACAGGTGACAGAAGTATGGGAGAATGAGCAGGGAATTGGGAAGCTCTCCTGAAGGGGGTGGGATGTTGGGAGCAAGGACTTGAAGAACGCAAAGGGCTCGGTTGGGTGGAAAAGAGAAGCAAAAGGGAAGCCCAGAGGGAGACAAGCGACAGCCTGAAATGCTGCAGACTACAGCTGTCCCTGGAAGTGGACAATAAGATTAGACAGTAGTCTGGAGCTGTTTGGGGGGCGGGGTGGGGGCGGGGAGGCTGGGAAAGCCTTTCTGACACTTCAGGTGTTTCCACTATCATGGGAACCATCACAGTTTGCTCTGCTTCTTGCCATCAGCAGGGTCTGGGTTTACATGGTGGGCTGACTTTGAGAACTGCAAATCAGACTGTATGCTTACACTTTAGTAGACCATGCAGGGCTTGGAGGTCAGGGAGACTTGGGTTCAGATGCCGAATTCTGCCCATCCAAAGAGAAATTAAACAACTCTGAGGCCGGGGCTGCCCCCCCAATTTTTTCCTTCTTTCTTTCTGTTTTTCTTCTTCTGTGTCTTGCCCCTTTTCCTCCTGTGAGACATCAGAATCTCGACTCTTGAGTGATGACAGAGATGGCCTCCACAGACGAGGTCTCACCTGGGCCAGCTATGCCATCTCCCCCGGTCTCTTGCTTCTGTCTGTACCCTGCACCTGCCCAGATGCTCAGCACTCAGCTAATTCTCTGCTAAGAAGCCATGGATGGAAAAGCATTAGGGAATGATGCAGACTTTACTGAAGAGTCCTTGGGGGGCAGAGGACGGTATTTACATCAGACATTCCACAGCAAATCACTTTAAAACCTCCCTTTAGAGATTTCTGTTCTTTAAAGTTACCTCTTGGCAGTATGGTCTCCGGACACCAGCCTTCTCTTCTTCTTTCCTGACAGCATCCACTGGCTCTCTTCTTCCCTCCTCTTCTCATCTATTAGGAAATTAAAATAATTTCCTCCTGATTAGGCAGAACAATTTCACCTTGCCTCATTTCTTAACAGCCATTTGTACCCAATCATCACGGTGAATAAATCAAGGATCTGTTCTCAGCGGCCATCTAGTGGCATCTGGTGCTATTCGAGGACCCCTGAGGGGTAAAAAACAAAACAAAACAAAACACCTGCATGAGGTGCTTTAATTTAAGCCCTTATGAAGATGATAATCAAACCTGTAGATAGAGTTCTTACTCTGTGATGAGAATCATGTACACGTTGATGGAATAACTATGGCTATATTTGATTAGTTCTAAAGGATATGCAAGAGGTTTTAATATAAATGTCCAGACCCCACTCACTGTGTAACTGGTAATAAGTCTTAACCAACAAGCCTAACGGCCTGGTTCTGGGGGAATCGGATTTATTTCCTTCCGTACTTCATTATGGAGAAATAACCCCTTCTTGCCCTTCCATAGTCCTTAGCTATTGCTTTTTGTTGTTGTTTTTGTTGTTGCTGCTGTTGTTGTTGTCTAGCTATTGCTTTCTAGCTTAGGATTGGCTGTGATGCTGCAGCCCCTGGCCCCTGCTGCTGCTGTGTGTGCTGGCATGGCCAGCTGTATCCTCTTGCAGGGTTACTGTTCTGTATGCTCTGGTGACAGGAGTGGAAAGATTAACTTCCAACCTAAAACTGAGCCCCGAATTGTGTCATATTATGACACCACTACCATCATTAAATATCACCCTCTCCTTGTTGTAGCAGATTTAGATGTTACAGTGCAATTACTGCATGCCAAATGGTACATGGGAACATGAGCTGTATGACCTTGATTTTGACTCTTTGTTTATCCGTATGTAAAATGGTCATAATAATATTGACTTAGGATGCTGTAATAAGGATTAAATGCTCTCTATATTATGTAAACTGCTTGGAAACTAGTAAGTATGTACACGTTTCTTTCCTACAAGTTCCTACAAAGTTCCCTTTCCACAAATGCTAAGTTGCTATCACTCTATTGATCACAATATGCATTTAGGAATAGAAGAATCAAGATAATAAACTAATATTTGTCAAACATGTAACTCACATTATTACAGAGATCAGGATAAAAACTAGAAAAGACTTTAGGCTCTGTGAAATAAACTGAGGGTTTTGGAGGGGAGGAGGTGAGGAGATGGCTTAGCCCGGTGATGAGTATTAAGGAGGACATGTATTGCATGGAGCACTGGGTGTTATACGTAAAGAATGAATCTTGGATCACTATATCAAAAACTAACGATGTACTCTATGGTGACTAACATAACACAATAAATTTTTTTAAAAAAACTAGAAAAAGGTGGGCGCCTGGGTGGCTCAGTGGGTTAAAGCCTCTGCCTTCGGCTCAGGTCATGATCTCAGGGTCCTGGGATCGAGGCCCGCATCAGGGTCTCTGCTCAGCGGGGAGCCTGCTTCCTCCTCTCTCTCTGCCTGTCTCTCTGCCTCCTTGTAATCTCTCTCTCTCTGTGTCAAATAAATAAATAAAATCTTTAAAAAAAAAACTAGAAAAGAGATGAGAGAGTGAAGGAGTAAATCATAAGGATATCTTTGAGAAAAAAAATGAAATCATCACTCATCCAACTGGATTCTAAATCAGAGATTATCAGCTGGAGAACTGGATAAAGTAAAGTATTATACAGGCCTTGTTTTTTATTTTATTTTAAAAAGACGTTATAATTTTTTTCAGAGCAGTTTTAGGTTCACAGAAAAGTGGAGGAGGTACAGATGCCCCACCATCCCTACGGTCAACATCTCTCACTATAGTGGTTCATTTGTTACAATCAATGAACCTACAATGATACATCATGATCACCCAAAGTCCAGAGATAATTTAGGGTTCCCACTTGGTGTTGTATATTCTATGAGTTTGGACAAATGTGTAATGACATATATCCATCACTATAGCATCATTCAGAATAGCTACACTGCCCTAAAAATCCTGTGCTCTGCCTATTCATCTCTCTCTCCCCCAAAACCCCCAGAAAACACTGATCTTTTTACTGTCTCCATAATTTTGCCTTTTCCAGAATGTCATACAGTTGGACCCATATAGTATGAAGCCTCCAGATTGGTTTCTTTCACTTAGCAATATGTATTTAAGATTTTTCCACGTCTTTTCATGGCTTGATAGCTCCTTTCTTTTTAGTGCTGAATAATATTCCTTTGTCTAGATGTACCAGTTTATATATGTGTTCATCTAGCAAAGTAAATCTTGGTTGGTTCCAAGTTTGGGCAGTTATGAATAAAGCTGTGATAAACATCTGTGTGCGGGTTTTTGTGTGGACATAAGTGTTCAGCTCCTTTGGGCAAACACCAAGGAGAGCAATTTCTGGATTGAATGGTAAGAGTATATGTAGTTTTGTAAATAACCACCAAACTGTCTTCCAAAATGGTCATACCATTGTGCATTCCCACCAGCAAGGAATGAGAGTCTCTGCTGCTCCACATTCTCACCAGCATTTGGTTTTGGCTGTGCTCTGGACTTAGGCCATTCTAATAGGTGTGAAATAAGCATCTCATTTTAGTTTACATTTCCCTGATGATATATGATGTAGAACGTCTTTACATAAACTTATTTGCCATCTTTGTGTTTTCTTTGGTGAGGTGTCTGTTAAAGTCTTTGACCCATTTTTTTAAATTTTATTTTTATTCTTTGCCCAAGGGGTACAGGTCTGTGAATCATCAGGCTTACATCTTTCACAGCATTCACCAAAGCACAAACCCTCCCCAATGTCCATAACCCATCCACCCTATCCCTACCCTCCCACCCCCCAGTAACCCTCAGTTTGTTTTGTGAGATTAGGAGTCTCTTATGGTTTGTCTCCTTCCCCATCCCATCTTGTTTCATTATTTTTCCCTCCCTACCCCCCCTGCGACCCCCCACCCTGCCCCTCAAGTTCCTCATATCAGAGAGATCAGAGAGATATGATAATTGTCTTTCTCTGATTGACTTATTTCGCTCAGCATAATACCCTCCAGTTCCATCCATGCTTTGACCCCTTTTTAACTGAGTTGTTTTCTTATTGTTATATTTTAAGAATTTTATGTATACTTTGGATAGAAGTCCTTTATTAGATGTGTCTTTTGCAAATATTTTTTTCCCAGTCTGCGACTTGTTCAATTTTTCTTAAAAATGTCTTTCACAGAGCAGAAGTTTTTAATTTTAATGAAGTCCAGGTTATCAATTATTTCTTTCATGGGCCATGCCTTCGGTTTTGTAAGGGCCTTGTTTTTTACCCTAGAAATAACTGGTTCTCTCTAAAGAAGGATGGCTTGTCCTTTATGTGGTGACCTATTATGTTGGCAACCAGGACATAAGACCTTTCATTCCTTACCCAGCATCCTTTCTATAAACCTTTCCAGCAATCACAAGATGAACTCTGGATTTTTCCTCATGTTTTTAATTTCAACATCTTTTTCCTAAAATGATGATGGGAAAAGAGCTCTGAACAAGCAAGTTTAAATTTAGTCTGCCACTTAGAAGTGAAGTGACCTTGGATAAGTGACTCAACTTTCTGAGTTGTATTTTTTTGCAACTTGGTAAGATGATACTTGTCCCTTGTCAAGTCATCAAGTACCTGACATGAACTCACTAAATCTTAAATCTAATCAGTCATTCCCAAGTACAATGTCTACCTTGACCATGAATATTTGTCAAAATGTCAATTTTTCATTTTACTCCTTCAGTTCACTCCCTGGGTTTAAGTTAAGCACCTTGCTTTATCACTTTTTTCCTAATGTTTCTAGTTAAGTGTATGCAATTGATGTGAAGGGGTGTGTGTGTGTGTGTGTGTGTGTGTGTGTGTGTGAGACTCTAGCACGTGAGACTTTCTGTTGTAGAAAGGAAGAGAATGGACATTTGCTAGGGATGTATTTATGTTTGTGCCAACTGAATGCTAAATAGACAACAAATAAAGCATTATTGAACAATAATAAGAAGGATCAAATGGGGAGAACATTAAAATTTGCATAATTTAAATTTGTAAATTTTATAGCAAGCCCTAATTAACCATTCTCCCTTTATCGATTAGATTTTAAGTTTGTTTGTCCTGGTGCTCCAATAACAATCTTGAATGCACATGGGATTTGTATATAAAGTAGTAGAACAGGGCTGTGGATTTTAATATTTTTCAAGATATTAGGTAGACACTGCCTTTTAAAATAAAAATAATTATTTTGAAACATCTATTTTCTCAACCATAGCACAATTAAACAGTGTTACTTTTATGTAGAAGGAAATGAAATAAATGAAATATGGAGGTAAGCATGAACTGACTAGGAAATACTCAGAAATCAAAGGAAACTCAATGTAGGGAACAGACAGTATGATTTGGGGAAGAAAAATCTCTTAAATCCATTGAATCCATGCTGAACTAGAAATCGAATAATGACATGAATAAAACCTCATTGACAAAACATGAGAGCTATTGAAATAGATGGAAAAGGCAGGGTATGAAATCAAATACAATTCACTTGTGCTGAGAACAACCTTTAGTGGCAATGTTTCATACCACAGTTAATATAAAATAAGTCATTATTTGAAAAGAAAAAAAGAAAGCACACCTTATTACATCACATCAATAATGCATTTTCTAGAAGCTCATCATGGTCCTTCCTATAAAGGCCAAATAATTCAGAGAAATCATCTTTCATGTCTGCTTCTGCCTTTCTGCCTAGGAGGGTTCATTTCATTATTCTGTTTTGGTTCAACCTATAAAAATTCTCAAAGGGTTTTAATGCAGATGAATCCAGGCATTCATGTAGCCATCTAAAATAATTCAGGACAAAAAAGAAAAAGTAAAGTAAGCAACCTTTCTACTTTCTACCCTCAATCTCATCCTCATAACAAGGTGCTTTTTGTTTTGGTTCTCCAGATAGTAAGCTCAATTCTTCAATTAGTTTTGCCTTTCAAGAAATTACCACAGACTATGTGTACTCTTTTATTCTCTAATTATTAGCATGTACTATGTGCTGGGGGCTGCTCAGGGTGATCCAAATTCCTAAATTCTTTGGACTTTTGTCTCCTTATCTGGAAAGGAGTAAAATAATACCAACTTCATATAATCTTGGTTAGGATTCAATGAGGTAAAATAAATGAGATGCTCATGGCAGCATCTGATACATGGAGGCTGCTTCCATTCATTCTCTTAATCCATTACCTCTTTTGCCAACAACAGTTGATCACTCATTAAAGTACTTCCTCATAGGAGCTTAGAACCTGGTAAGTGAGAAAGACAAGAAAACGGAAAATGATATCCGAGTAGTGGAATGATGTAGGTATGCATGAGGCACCTGACCAAGCCAAGCAGCATGTGAAGGGTGAGGGAGGTGTTCCAGTAAAGGAGTTTGAGAAGTGAGGAAGGGACATGTGAGCAGGAGCACATGCCTAGAGGGGAGAGTGAGATTTGCTGTTCGTAGAGAACTGAAAGTTGTGCTATCCGACCTGAGACTGCAGTAGAGGTTGTAGTAAGAGAGCTGGCTTGTGGTAAAAGCAAGGGCCAAAGCATAAAGAAAATTGTATACCTTCTAATGTATTTTGGACTCTTATCATGAGGGCAACAGAGAGCCTCTCAGTGTTGTTTTTCAAAAAATAGCATTTTATTTTTCAGGTTGTGGAAGTTATACCTGTCCATTAGAGGGAAATACAGAAAGGCTTATAAATGAAAATATAGATGAAAATCCTCCACAGTCCTTTTGTCCTAACTATTGTTAATATTTTGGTGTAATATTATTCATAATTGAGATTATACATTTTCTTTCTTTTTGTTGTTATTACACATAGCATGTTGATTGTAAAAAAAATTGTGTATAATTAAAAACACAAATAAAATACACCCCATGCCCCTTCACTTAGCTACATTGAACAGTTTAGTGTATATACGTCTGAGTCTTCTCTGTGATTCTATCCTGTTCTTAGTCCTTGTTTGTCAATCTCTGTATAATGTTTCTTTTTTTTTTAATTTATTTATGTGTCAGGGCAAGATGGCAAGAGAGCTGGAGCAGGGGGAGTGGCAGGCAGAGGAGCCAAAGGCAGCTGCTTAACCGACTGAGTAACCCAGGTGTCCCTGTTCAATATTTCTTAATCTGTAGGTTCCTTTTAATATATCAGGTGAATATTTCCATATCACAAATTTTCATTTATAGCATAATTAATAATAATAGAATAAATTATTTTTGTACAATTTATTTATTTAAACAATTTCCTATTATGAACATTTATGCTTCTCCAAATTTTCACTCAAATGACAATACCATGGTAAAGTTTCATAGATAAAACTTTCACTAAAAGGTTTAGATTTTAGATCTCTAAAAATTCCCATGGAATAAGACATTCACAGTGCTATTTAAGGTATTTAAAGATGTTGGTATGTACGCTGCTAAACTGCCCACTGAAACAGTTCCAGTCTTTCTCCTGTCCTACATCACCTCAACCACTGAGTAGCAACCAGGTTCTTTAACTGACAGTTTCATAGGTAAAGCATGGTAACTCATTGTCAATTGTGTTCCTTTGCTTAATAATGAAGTAAAGCCTACTTTCATGTATCAGCTGATTAATTTTCCCTTCTCTTCCAAATTGTGTATTAAAAACCTTCGTCCTATTATTCTTTTCTTATCAGATTTTATATTAAGGATATTTACACTCTGTAGTATATATTGAAAATATTTTTGTTGGTTGGTAAATAATGTTCATGGGTATTTTGTTGCATAGAAGCTATAAGAAAAAAGTTTTCTGGGGTGTCTGGGTGGCTCAGTCGGTTAAGCATCCAACTCTTGCTTTTAGCTCAGGTCATGATCTCAGAGTTAGGAGATCAAGCCCAGTGTTGGGCTCTGTGCTCAGAGGGGAGTCTGCTTGAGTTTCTTTCCCTCTGCCCCTACCCCACCCCACTCAAGTGCTTTCTCTCTCTTTCTCTAAAACAAACAAATAAATAAATCTTTTTTTTTTTAAGTTTTCCAACATCTTAACAACTGAATCTATCAGTATTTCCCTTTATGGGTTCTACTTTTGACATTGGGCTTAGAAAGGCATTCCCCACTACATGATTATATGAATATTACATGATTTATTCTGGTAATCAATTTTTTATCCACACGGTATTTATACTTATGTAATATGTGAAGTGGAGCAGTAATTGTTTCTTTTCCCCCAAACACTTAGCCAGATGTCTCAACTCTACTTGCTTTTCTTATATTGCATTTCTTCAGATAACTTGATATTCTTTTTGTCAGATTCATGTTATCTCTCTAAGTCTTCATTTATGTCATTCATTGGACTTGAATCATTTGTTCATGTAAGTCCATGGTAATTTTATTCCTTTCCTGTTTAATTTCCATATTTTGTGGTTATTGAAAATGGGATATTTTTTCTACCTATTTCCTAATAGCTTATTTTTTAATATACTTTTTATTTTCTGCTGACCGATTACCTTATTGAACATTTTTATGATTTTAACATTTACTGATTGACTTTTTTGAGTAATTTTCCTGATAATCAGTCATTATAAAGTAATACTATAATATTCTTTTCCTTTCCACATTTGCTTCTATTGTTTCTTTTCTTGCACCAGTACTCCAAGCATTCTTAAATATGTAAACGTTTTACTCTTTTCTTTTTTGTCATTTGCCTTTTTAACATCTATCAAAATGATCACCTTGCTATCCTCCTTTCATGTATTGACATTTTCAACATTTCTCAAACTGAGATGTAAAGCACATTATTTCTAGCATTAAAAAAGGTTTTATGGAGGAACCTAGCTAGCTCTGTGAAGCAAGCAACTCTTGATCCTGGCGTTGTAAGTTCAAGCCCCACATTGGGTGTAGAGATTACTTAAAAATTAAAATCTAAAAACAACCAAAAAAAGTTTTTATGATTAATTAAGTTTGGAAAGAGTGAAGATGCTTTTTCCTTATATATAAACAAATTAAGGTTGTGAGGAGACTTGCAGCCAGGAAATTTCTTTGACATTGTTTAATTCAGCTTTCCCTCTTTTTCTTTTTCCATCAGACATTTGAGATATGTTCAATTAATTAATGAAATTACTAGAAATCCTAATATTAACCATTGAGTTTCTAAAATTTATATTTCAGAATTAAATTTTCTATTGGGATTTGTGAATTAACATTTACAAATGAGCATACGATGTGTTTTGGTTTTTTCCCTCTGTGTTATTTCTACTAGAATTAGGTATCAGGATTATGATAGCTTTCTAATATTAACAAGGAAGCTTTATATCTGTTTATAAGATCAAAAGGAATTTAATAGCAAAGAAATAATCTTTTCTCTAAGATCTGAACAAGCATGCCTGAGAAGTGGCTCCCTTGGGGCCAGCAGATTTTATGTTTTGACAAATTCATCATTTTCTTCCATGGTTTTTGTTCACTTCAGAATTTTTTCCACATCTTTAATTTGGTTCCTTACTTTTCCTAAAAGGTCATCAATATTAATGAAAGTTTCAGTTTCTCTGCAAAATACTTCTTGAACTCAAAGATATAATCAATTATAAGCATCACCAGCTTTATATCAGCTTCTCAGGAAAAAAAATCCTATTAAATTAACAAAACTAATTTACTAACAATGGCATACATTTAAATGTACAATTGCGAACCACTTTCTTCAGTGTCTCAAAGTTTAAGTCTGTGATTCTTTTTTCTCATTAATAGTCAAAAGGTTCTGAAACATTTTGCTCATGAGCAACTGATCATGTGATATACTATGAAGATAAAATGTTTTTTACAGTCCAAGTGCTTGAACTTGAATAATTTATCATATTTAGGTTTGACAGTAAAATTTAAGTAATATCAAATAATATAAAGTTTCTTTTTTTCTTTTTTAAAGATTTTTATTTATTTATTTGACAGACGGACAGATCACAAGTAGGCAGATAGGCAGGCAGAGAAAGAGGGGGAAGCAGCCCTCCATTGAGTGAAAAGCCTGATGCGGGGCTCGATCCCAGGACCCTGAGATCATGACCTGAGCCGAAAGGAGAGTCTTAACCCACTGAGCCACCCAGGTGCCCCGATATTAATGTTTCTATCTGTATTTCTTGTTTATTAAAGGGTTTGTTTTGCTTTTTCCCCTTAATTAAATTAAATAGTGTCCAGCAGTTAGTTAAACAGCTTCTATTGAAAGTCAGTCTGTAACTTTTGACAAATAGAAGTTCATTTCCTAAGTGATTAGCCTCTGTTCATGAACAGGTCACTCTAACACATTTGAGTATTGAAATGTGTCTATATTTGGAGGTACACAATGACCAAAATGAAGATAAAGGCACAAACTAATTAATAAATAATATCATAAGTCCCAAACTTAGTTTTTGAAAGGATACCAATATTGACAAACCTTTGTCAAGACTGATAAAGACAATAGGGACACCTGGGTGGCTCAGTTGGTTAAGCGTCTGCCTTCGGCTCAGGTCATGATCCCAAGGTCCTGGGTTTGAGCCCCAGATCAAGCTCCCTGCTCAGTGGGGAGTCTGCTTTTCCCTCTCCCTCTCTCCCTACCCCCACTTGTGCTCTCTCTTACTCTCTCAAGTAAATAATGAAATCTTAAAAAAAAAAAGACTGATAAAAACAATAAGGAGAGAATGCACACATTCCTAGCATTTAGAAGGACAAAAGAACATCAATATAAGACTTAAAGGTACTGACAAGGTGATAAGAAAAAATAATGAACAACTTTATGCTAATAAGTTTGATCACTTAGATGAAATGGAAAAATTCCTTGGGAAAAAAAAAAACCAAACAGACTTATCTGAAGTAACATAAAATAACATAAAATTAAATAGAAGAGGTGAATAGTTCCATCCCTCTTAGAAATTGAACATATAATTAAGAGCTTTCTTTTTCAGGGGTGCCTGGGTGGCTCAGTCGTTAAGCGTCTGCCTTCAGCTCAGGTCATGATCCCAGGGTCCTGGGATGGGGCCCCTCATCGGGCTCCCTGCTCAGCGGGAAGCCTGCTTCTCCCTCTCCCACTCCCCCTGCTTGTGTCTGTCTCACTATGTCTGTTTCTGTCAAATAAATAAATAAAATCTTTAAAAAATAAAAAAAAAAATAGGGCACCTGGGTGGATCAGTGGGTTAAAGCCTCTGCCTTCAGCTCAGGTCATGATCTCAGGGTCCTGGGATAGAGCCCCTCATCGGGACTCCCTGCTCAGTGGGAAGCCTGCTTCCTCCTCTTTCTCTGCCTGCCTCTCTGCCTACTTGTGATCTCTCTCTCTCTCTGTGTCAAATAAATAAATAAAATCTTAAAAAAAATAAAATATTTTTTCAGAGAAATATCCAGGCCCTAATGACTTTAGTGATAAACATTTTAAAAAGAAATAAAATTAATATTACCCAAGTGCTTTCGGAAAACATACAATGAGAAAACATATCAACACCTGTTTTATGAGGCCAGTGTAACCCTGATAATAAAACAGTAGACATTAAAAGAAAGGAAAATTATATACCAATATCTATCAGATACATAGATGGAAAAATTCTGACCAAAATATTAGGAAATCAAATCAAGAAATATATAAAAAGAATAACACATTATGACCAAGTGAGCTTTATCCCAAGAATGCAAGTTTACCACTTGGAGATCAATCAAAGTAATTCATCATCTTAACAGAATGAAGAAAAACCATACGATCATCCTAATACCTACAGAAAAAGCATTAAACATTCATTTAAGACAATACCTCTCAGCAAGTTAGAAATAGAAGAAAAATTTTAAACTGTTCAAGGGTATCCACAAAAAAATCTACACCTAGTGTGCCTGGGACAGTTAAGCGTCTGCCTTTGGCTCAGGTCATGATCTTAGGGATTGGGCTCTCTGCTCAGCAGGGAGCTTGCTTCTCCCTCTCCCTCTGCCTGCCTCTCTGCCTACTTGTGATCTCTCTCTCTCTGTCAAATAAATAAAATCTTAAAAAAAAAAATCTACACCTAACGTACTTAGGAGAGACTGAATGATTTCTTCCCTAAGTCTAGAATAAGGCAAAGTTGCCCACTCTCACTTCTATTTAATATTGTGTCCTAGTTAGTACAATAAGACATGACAATGAAACAAAAGGTATACATAAGAAAGGACTAATTAAAATTACTTTTATTCATAGAAGATATGATTATGTATATAGGAAATTCTAAATGAATCTGTAAGGACTGCTGGAAATAAAAAGGAAATATAGCAAGCACACAGGATACAAATCAATGTACAAAATTAATTGTTTCTTTTTTTTTTAAGATAGATTTACTTATTTAAGAGAGAGAGAGAGAGAACAGGGGTGGGGAGTGAGGAAGGGCAGAGGGGCAGAGGGAGAGAGAGAGTCTCAAGCAGACCCTGAGTGCAGAGCCGGTTGCCGGGCTTGATCCCAGGACCCTGAGACCATGACCTGAAGCAAAACCAAGAGTGGACACTCAACTGATTGCACCACCCAGGTGCCCCAAAATTAATTATATTTCTATGTATTAGCAACAAACAATTGAAAAATCAAATTTAAAAACCAATGAAATTTGCAATAGAATAAAAAATCTAATATACTTACAAACAACATGTAAGATCTCTATACTGAAAACAGCAAACTGTTATAAAGAGAAATTAAAGATAACCTGTACCATGGATATATTTCTATCCCTAATAAAAATATTTTATTAGTTATTACAATTTTATAAGATTTAAGATCATAGAGTTAAAGATTTCTTTTTCCTTTTTTTTAAGATTTTACTTATGTATTTGAGAGAGGGCATGCACAAATGGGGGAGAGGGACAGACAGAGAGGGAGAAGCAGACTCCCCACTGAATCAGGGGCCTGAGGTGGGGCTCCTTCCCAGAACCCTGGGATCAAGACCTGAGCCAAAGGTAGATGCTTAACCAACTGAGCCTGTCAGGCACCCCTAGTTAAAGATTCCTAAGTTTTTTCTTCTTCTAATGTCTTTTTCAAGATTGTTTTGGCTTTTATGGGTCTTTTGTGTTTTCTTATAAATATTTTAATCAATTTGTTAATTCTTACCAAAATGCTGGAATTTCAAATGGGATGATATTGAATCTACTAGTCACTCTGGGAAGGATTCACATTTAAACAATGAGTTTTGCAATACACTAATGTATATTTTTGCAATTGTTTAGGTATTCTTTAATTTCTCTCTGCATTGTTCTGTAGTTTTCAGTGAAAGCTGACGATTTTAGTTTTCTTTCATTCTATATTAATCACTCCCTTCTCCAACAATGAGATAATCAGCTCTTGAAATCCTTCACATATTTACCTGTTTGATCAATTCCTCTGGATATAATCCAACCCCCATCATTGCTGTCACACTCTTCCCTGCCAGAGATGATTTCATCATGACTACTCAGGGGCTGACAATCTGTGCTGGGTTTTTCTCACGCAGACATCCTCCATTCCCTGCTTGGGCTTCGACCCCATGTCTGTCCAACCTCATGTATATATGCCCTCCTCACTCTGCTTGGGCCCTGACATTTCACACCTTGAGTCCCACACATGTAAGTGTCTACCTCCTATTGTTGGGTTCTGATTCCTAACACTGGGTCATCATTACCCAACACACACACACACACACACACACACACACACACACCCTTCTTCAGACTCTATCTGGACTCTGATATCCTGTGTAAGTCCTTTTCCCTTTGAGCCTCCTCACCCTACTCAGCCTCAGCCCATGCCATTCTGTTCTACATGGGGACACTCCACTAAATGGCTTTAATAGGTAATTGTTTTGGAAATTGAGGAAAAGGAAGAGAAGGGAAGAGTAAGATGGGCTTTTTAATAAATCTATCTATCTATTAGGATAATTAGATAGCCATTTAGAGAAAGACAACATTGATCTATCCCTCAACTGTGCACTAGCATAAATTCCAAATTAATTAGAAATTTAAATTTGAAAAGTGAAATTACATATACTCTGGAAGAAAATATGGATGGATTCGTTCCTTTACGGAGAATAGAGTACTTTCTTACTTAGGACACAAAACCCAGAAGCAATATTCACATATATAAAGTAAAAAGACGGAAGGCCAACTGGGAAAAAATACTGCTGCCTATATCACCTCATGTATAAAGAGCTTCTAGGAATAGAGATGAAAACTACCAATAAAACTCTGGAGAAATGGCTGGTTCCAGGTCTGCGGCAGCAAATGTACAACATAAACCAGACACCTCAATCTTGAAAGGAAAGGAAAGTTATTGAAGTTATTGAAAATCATGGGGACCATATCAAAAGGACTCTAGAGTTGACTTTAATTGGCTCCACGTGTCTCAAAAGTGGGAGAATTGAACCGTCAATAAGGAATAGTAACTGCAATGAGTTAAATCATATCAAATATGTTTAAATCCATGAGTTGATAGGGATATTTTGAAAAGAAAATCAAACTTGTGATCACCATTAGAAGATGCAACTGAACCCACTCAATCTGAAAATTGGTAAACAAAGAAAAAGCATTTATCCTGCATTCTGCGTACAAACTGTACTGAATATATACATAGACACACATATTCATATTCCACTGATGAGGGAATGTACTTTATAAAAGATTTCTGGGTGATAAATGCAGAAAGAATGATAGAATTAGGATTATCAACATTTCGGAACCCCTAATGAAACCTGGATCCAGGCAAAAAAGTTTCAAAGACTATTAAAATCATTTGGTGAAAAGCTAACAAAAAACTTTACAGTGAACAACTCAGGTTGACAGCACTTGAATCTACTGGTCAATTTTAACATAACAAAAAAAGAGACAATAAGAAACTATGTGCCTCCTGATGTGATGCAAAAGAAAAATGCCAGCTATGATGTATTCTTGCCAAACATCGAACCTGAACGTACCAAGCCTTTAAATACAACTGTACAGGAAACGCAAGGGACAGAAAAGTATATTAAACAATATCCTGTTAACCCAGTAATGAGATACGGCATGTGGAAGACTCTACAGAACAAACGACCCACTTTTTTCAAAAGGTAAATTGCAACTAAAAATACAAAGGAGGAAGAAACTATTGATTACAAGAGACACAGAGGGTATATCAACCAATGCATAATGGGGATCCTGTTTGGATTTGATTCCAACAAGACAACTCTGGGAATAAACAAAACAAAAACCAACCAAGCAACAACCAATAAAAACATTTATATGATATACTGAGAGATCTCATTGGTTGAATAAGACACAACGGATTTTTTTAAGGTATAATAATGGTATTGTGGTAATATTAAAAGGAAGAGTCCTTATCTTTTAGGATTGACCCATTCATGGATGAAATGTTATAATACCCATGATTTTTTTTTCAAAGTAATCTAGTATCTGGGGGAGAAATAGTGGAGGTATAGATGAAAGAGGATTTTCCAGGTGTTCAAAGTGATTGAAGACCGAGCCAAAAAAAATCTTCAGGGCTTGCCTATGTTGAGGCCAAACAGACACCTTAGGGGATGTCTTTGGAGTGAGGTGCCATATAGTCAGCTCTGCTTATCCACACCTACTAGAGTTTGGCTATCTTAGTTTTTCACAGTTGGCTAAGAATTTATCTCCATGATTAGCACACATCCTTAACTGCCTTTACTTCAACACTTTCTCCTATAGCATTAAGCAAACACATTTTTTTTTAAATTTTCAGAATTCATCCCTGCTACAGTTCTCTTTCCTAAGTGACAGAAGTATAAAATACGTCCTCATAAAACACCATTGTTTTTGTTTGTCCATGGTTGCCCACATTTCATAGGGTCTCTGTTTTCATAAATGAAATTTCTTTGACAAGCATTAATGAATGGTTAATACAATGCTTGCTGTATGTCCAAGACTCACAGAGGTGTCTTAGGGAATGTGGAATAAGCAGAATTACAGTCCTTCCCTTCAAGGAAATGGTGAAGGCCAAGTGCTGGGCACATCATGGAGGAGCTACAAAGGCTGATGCCCTTCTCTTTCCAGGTGCTTGTTGTTGTTCAGAAGGGCAGGTGACACAGTTGTGGAACAGAGACATTTCCTGGTGTGTTGTATTTCCTGGGTGTTGTGTACAAGCTGCCACCATACACAGTATGTCAAATAGGTTTTAAATAAAAGGATTGACCATGGTGGACCTGAAAAGCATCCTTGATTTTTCCCAAGACTCTGACTGTTTTACTCGGTGTTCCAGTGAATACCCCTTCTAAGGGGACATTTCAGTTCATCCTAGGTAGAGTTGAGGCTTTGGAATCTTTATGGGGATGAGTCTTCCTACTGGGTCATTACAAATACTGCATTCACTCAACAAACACACATTGCCTACCACGTGCCCTGCACTGCACTCGGTACAGTGATGTAATAGAAAAGAACACAGACACAAACTCCGCTCTTCTGTAGCTCATGGTGCTGTGCAGAAGACAGAAGTTTGTCCACTAACTACATACACACGCGTGTGTAATTGCAACTGTGGCAAGTGTTTTGAAAAAAATGTGGTTTTTGTTTCTGTTGTTTTGTTTTTAGAATGTATAATAAGAGGATCCAATTTACCTGAGCAGCTAGGATGTGAAGGCTTCACAGGACTTACCTAAGTGGGTGGGATAGCACAGGGGCTGAGGGCTCCCTGGAGCTGGCTGGCAGTGCTGCAGGCCTGATACTGAGGAGCCTGAGACAGAAGGGACAGGCTGTGTAAAGACACTGAGGCAGGAAACAAGGAGGACATTGCCTAGAGATGCTATTTCAGGCATTCTAACTGGGAAACATACTCTGGCCCTAACATAAAGGATAACCAACTCAACTCAGCTATTGAATATTCATGGGGACGAGGGAATGCTGTGGGCTGATGAGCTGATGATGAGGTTGCAGGAGGAAAAGATCGAGTTTTAAGAGAGCAGCGTACATTCAGGGGAACGCTTTTTCTCTTATCTCTTTTTTTGCCTTTTGTGTCTGTGACTCCGAAGGCAAGATAACCAACCTCTGAAAAGCCTCCAATTTCAGTTGTTTACTGTCCTGAGGAGAAGTCAATTGCTTAGAGCTGACAGCAACATCTAAGTCATAATTCTTATAATAGAAGAGAGGAGATGATGTTTTCTTTAAACCGCCAAAATGAGTTTTAAATTCAAATCAAAATAGAAAAAGGGATTTCAGAGCTATCCCAAGCATTTGGACAAAAATCAGGTTGAGGTAGGGAAAGGGGGCAGAACAAAAAGAACCTAGAAGCCAGCACTTACCGTGCATTTGAGTGGATGAACGAATTGGTGTGTGAACACTGTACTGTTTTATGTATATACTACATAATAAATATTTATATGTATGTTACATTACATACACATACACCACACACACCCACACACAAACCCACAGTTTCTCTAAAATTTCTCAAAAATCTTCCCTGTAAGGTCATCACGGTAGTTGTTACTACTTTTATCATCATTTCACTGACCAGGAAAGGTAAGCAGTTCAGGTTACCTGATTAAGTGTGTGCTATTTTCACCAAACCTCATGGGAATAAGGATGGTGTGAGCTTCCTCGGCTCTTTTGTTTTTCTTGCCAACACTGGCCATTTGGCTCAGTACAAGGGGCCGGCCCCGCTTTGTCCCCATTACAGCTAACAGTCCACATCACCTAGTGTCAGGTAATAAGGAGTATTCTCTGCCAAGGCCACCTGGGAAGCAGGTCTTTGCATTCTCACAGTATACACACTTCTCCTGTATGTGGAAGAGAATGCATTTTCTGTAGCTCCTGCTTTGCAAATCATTTTGGTTCTCCCCTTGGGAAATGTATGTGCAGGACAGGTTCTGCTTATGAGTTCTTTATCATGGATTGTTCTCAGGTTTACACATCTTTGGAGAGTGTTTAGATTACAAGCAGAAAAACTGATTTTTTAAGCTGAAGTTAAACCAGCATGTTATCCCCCCAAAGTGTCTTTTATTAAAAACAACACACACACACTCTCTCTCTCTCTCTCTCTCTCTCTCTCTCTACATGGGGGAAAAAACCCCACACTGCTGAGAGATCCATCATGGTCTTGCTGTATATTAGAAGACAGGCACTATTTCTACCAGGCAGTATTCTCCTGGTCTCCTTGGAGACCACCAAGAGGAGACAAGCAATGTGAAAGTCACAAAGCTTGATGGGCAGTGGAATAACAAAAGCTGATTATAGCCTCTTCAGGTGAGGAACATTCCAGAGAAACAACATGATTCAGATTCAGGAGCTATAATTTTGACTTTACCACTGACTGGCTAAGGAGAATTTGCAAGTCACTGAATTCTTTGTGGTTGAATTACCTCATCTAAAAGGGGGAAAAAGAGGGGCACCTGGGTGGCTCAGTCAGTTTAAGTGTCTGCCTTTAGCTAAGGTCATGATCCCAGGGTCCTGGGATTTAGCCACACATCGGGCTCAGCAGGGGTGTCTGTTTCTCACCTTCACCTGCTCATGCTCTTTCTCTCTCTTTCAAACAAATAAATAAAATCTTTTTCAAAAATAAAATAAAAGGGGGGAAAACATACTGGCCCTTACTTCCTATGCATTGGTTATTAAAATTCCTAAGAGTAAAGACATCATATTTTCCAAGTGATTGAATTTGGAAGGTCAAACATAGAAGTCACAGAAGGATTTGGTGGTCATAAAACTAATATTTGGTCTTTTTGAGCCTCATATGTAAAATAATACCTAGTTCAGATGAGATCATGTATTTGAAACACATAACATATAATTAAAGAGTAAACACACTGGCACCCAGTAAACATCTCCTATACAATTGTTAATATAATAAGACAGAGCACAATGTAATGATTTTTATTTATTTATTTATTACTTTTATTTTTTATTATTATTTGCCCCGGGGGTACAGGTCTGTGAATCATCAGGCTTACACCTTTCACAGCATTCACCAAAGCACAAACCCTCCCCAATGTCCATAATATTTTTTATTTTTTTAAAGATATTATTTATTTGACAGAGAGACACCAAGAGAAGGAATACAAGTAGGCAGAGTGGAAGAAGGAGAAGCAGGCTCCCCGCTGAGCAGGGAGTCCAATGCAGGGTTCAATCCCAGGACCCTGGAATCATGACCTGAGCCCAAGGCAGACGCTTAACTGATTGAGCCACCCAGACTCCCCTGTAATGATTTTTAAAATAACCACATGATTTGGAAATAGACAAGCCTGGGTTGGATTCCTCATCTGTCTCCATTTGACATTGATACAATAATAAACCTTGCTGTTTGCACACTTTTTACATGGGGAAAAGAGTTCTGTTGTGAGGAGTAATTATGCAAACCATTTGGAACCACATCTGATGCATAGGAAGTATTCAAGAAGTAGACACTTCTATCTGTCTAGATATCCATGCACACATCCATCATGTGTCTGTGTCTTATAGGGCAGCTTATCATGCTCTGAAACACCTGCTTCTCTGAGACCAAATCACACTAGAAATATTGACCCACCGAATTCATAGAGCTGCATCCAAAGTCTAACCCTTTTCCAAAGAGGACTAGTAAGATGAAAACATGCAACAAAAATACCTCCTCTCCCCTTGAAATACTACCAAATTCTAAAAGTGAGTACCCTGTGCATATACTGTGCTATGGAGTGAACCAAGAGAAATATCTGCAATATTTGTGAGTAATTATTAACATTTATCACAACTGCTTCTTGACACTACTATCAGTTTTTTTTTTGCTATAATTCTGGATGCATTATTTTTTATTTGTGGTAATAATTTGGCCTGGTATCTTTGGAGTTAACTGTGCTATTGCTAATTATAGATAGTATCACTGAGGAAAAAAATAACACATTAGAGTTTCTGGTGTCTTAAATGTCTGAAATCAATTTCTGAAGCTGGGACCAAACCCTATGATCAGCACATAGTAACTGCTAATGTTCTCTTTCCCCTCTAACTTAATTTGGTCGTCAAGGAAAGATATGTAGTGTGATTTAAGCCAAAGGATGATTACCCAAATAGGTGGAGCCTCATAACAGCCAGTATAACGGTCTGTCACACTTGCTTGGTTGTATCTAGAGCCTGTGTAAATGGCTATATATTGCGCTATACATACACACACACACACACACACACACACACACATATATACACACAATTTATATATTATATATTATATCTACAAAATGTACTTGATTTAAAAACATTTCCATAGTGTTCCCTTTAAAGACCTACTCTTTTCTTAACTTTAATAATCAAAACTTTCCTGATTTTTAGTTACCTAGAATTAAATTAAACTAAATTAACTCTTAGAACAAAAACATTATTTTTCATAAAAGATACCTAATTTTCAGATCCTGACATTTCTACAATGATGTCACATTAGAAACGTTTATATTTTAATACTGTTACAGCAAAAAGGTGAATATAAAAATACATTAGTTTTGATATTAGTATTGAATTCAGCACCTATTTGGCAGAACTATTTGTACAAAATAATGTAGTTCCTTCTGATAACAACACAAAAACATGAGCTTTGGTTTCAGTGAATATAAAATCCTAGAATAACCATAGTCAACTAAAAATTCTAATAATCCATGTAAACTATATCTGGTGGTATGGAATTTTTTAAATAGTATTTTTATTATTGGCTCAGCAAAGCATCTTCCCTCTAGGCTATCTAATTCTGAAAGCACACACAGAATCAGGTGTTAGAATAATATTTGATAAAACGAGCTTCAGAGGAGATCATCACAAGTACAGAAATAGGGCTAAATAAATTGTGTAAAAAATCAATAGAATGAAAGTCACAAATTAAAAGGATGAATTTTGCTGATGGAAAAAGCTCAAACCTGAAGTATAGAAGACAAGGCTAAAATATGCCATTACTCAGTTAAGAGATTAAATTGACAGCAGTACGTTTAATCTGTTTGATTTGGCAACCTGAGAATGAACTCATGTTTACAAGAAAACCACTACCTAACCTATTTGTTTTTCTTGCTATCTGTGAGAGGATCTTAAAGACAAGAAGCAGAAAAAAATTGCTTAAAAGTTCAGATGATAGTTGATAACACTGTATTCTGTAGTTTAAATTTGCTAAGGGAGCAGAAGTTAAATGTTTTTACCCTCACCCCAATAAGATAAATATGTGAGGTGATAGATACGCTAGTTAACTAGATGGGGAGAATCCTTTCACAATGTAAATATATATCAAATCACTGTGATGCACACTTTAAATAGCTTACAATTTGGGGTGCCTCGGTGGCTCAGGTGGTAGAACATCTAACTCTTGATCTCAACTCAGGTCAGCTCATCTAATGGTCATGAGTTCAAGTCCCCCATTGGGCTCCATGCTGGGCATGGAGTCTACTTTAAACAAAAAATAGCTTACAATTGTACATGTCAATTGTAACTCAAAAAAACTGAAATCAGAAACAAAGTTTAGACCCCCATTTATCGAATCACATAACATAATAGCTTCAACTATTCATTCTGAGTAAATGACTTTTCTATTTTTTATTAGAAATTCTGACCCTCTGTGCTGTTTTATCCCCCTATTCTCTGCTAAAGACTTTACTTTGGGAAGAGGTTTTTGAAAGATACAGCAAGACTTACTGCTCCACAATAAAACAATTATATGAGAACTTCTGAGAAGTTGCCAAGAACAATTAAGAAAGATGTTGCTTTTTATGCAGAACACTCACTGAAGAATAGCTTTGCATCTTAGTCAATGAGCAGATTCTCATTATTTATTTAGATTCATCTGGCAGTTATTCTCTGAAGAGCTCATTAGAGTAAATTATTCCAATATCATGTTCATTTACAGACTCATGTTATTTACCCCAGGTTTATTTTCACATTTTTGCAGATCTTACCCACTAAATATGTCTTGAATCTAGCCACATCTCTCCATCCCCACCACCACAAGCCTAGCCCAGCCTATGACTTTTCACTTAGATCAATAGAATTGCCTGTAAAGAGGGCTTTCCATCTCTGCTCTTACCTCCTCTACCTGTTGTTCTCTAGTCCACAGTCCCCACGATGTTTTTTTCTGAAAAGAAGCCAGCTGGGATTTTGATGAAGATTACATTGAATCAGTAGATCAATTTGGGGATTATGGTTACCTTAAAAATATTAATTCTCTGATCCATGAATGTGAATGTCTTTGCATTTATTTAGATCTTTTCTAATTTCTTTCAACAATATCTTACAGTTTTAACACTACAAGTTTTGCAGCTCACTTATTAATTTTACTTACAGGTATGTTATTCTTTTTGATGTATTGCAGATTGTTGCTACTATATAGAAATACAATTAATTTTTGTGGGTTGATCATCCTGCAACCGTGCTTAACTCATTTAATAGTGGATTCCTTAGGATTGTTCATAGAAAATATATTCCTTAGGGTTTTCTATATAAAAGATAATGTCATTTGAAACTAGAGATAGTTTTACTTCTCTCTTTGAATCTGGATGTCTTTCATTTCTTTTTCTTGTCTAATTGCTCTGTCTAGAACCTCCAGTGCAATGTTGAATAGAGATGGTGAGAGTAGTCATCCTTGTCTTGTTCTTTATCTTAAGGGGTAAAGCCTTCAGCTTTTCACCATTAAGTTATGATATTCGATGTGAAAGTTTTATAGATGCCTTTGATCAGATAGAGGAAATTCCCTTTTATTTCTAGCTTGTTGAATTCTTTTGAAAGGGTGTCGAATATTGTTGAATGCTTTTTTGGTGTCTGTTAAGATTGTCATGCAGTTCTTGTCCTTTTCCCTCTTCATTCTTCAGATTATATAATCTCTATTGATCTATCTTAGGCATATGCACAGTTTCTCTGGCCTCCTTCCCCAGGGAAAGTACAGTTTTAGCCAGTTCTCTTTGAACCCTTTGTCAAGCTTCAGACTTGTTAACACACCTAGCCGTGAGGCTCCACTGATTAATAGCTGATTTCTCTATTGTTTTTGACAACACCTTTGGTGGTAAATTGCCCCACAGTCTGATCCAGTTAAACCTGGGCTCTTTGCAGGGGTAGTCTTTGAGACTTGATTTACTTCATGAGAGCTCTTCTTAGCTATCTTTTTTTTTTTTTTAAGATTTTATTTATTTATTTCACAGAGGGAGAGAGATCACAAGGAGGCAGAGAGGCAGGCAGAGAGAGAGAGGGGGAAGCAGGCTCCCCGCTGAGCAGGGAGCCCGATGCGGGCCTCGATCCCAGGACCCTGAGATCATGACTTGAGACGAAAGCAGAGGCATTAACCCACTGAGCCACCCAGGAGGCCTCTTCTTAGCTATCTTGTTCTTTGGTTTCCTCTGTCATACTTCTAGCTGCTCTACAGTTTGTCTTGTTGTTATTAAGGAGACTCCTAATTGCTCATGTCTGAGATCTCTACTGTTTTCATTAATGCACTTGGGCTTGAACTTCCCTATGCTCTGTTACAAATAAAGGGGTCCTGATTTCTTTATTTAAGCTGATATCACCTGTCACTCTCTCTTTATTTGCCATGCTTTATTTTTCTTCATAGCTCTTACATTGACCTGGCATTATGTTATATATGGGTTAATTTTGTCTATCTCCACCATTAGAATGTAAGCTCCTTGAGGGTAGCCTAATGCTGTATATCTAGTTCTTAGAAGAATCCTTAGCATATAGTAGACATAATATATAATAGGTAAATAAGTGATGCAGTGAAGAGTGAAGGAATAAATACCACTATCAAAAGGAAAAGGGAAAGTTTATAGTGAGAGTCTAGCATTTGCATACTGATGACTATTAAGAAAACCTTTGGAGGCGCCTGGGTGTCTCAGTCGTTAAGCATCTGCCTTCAGCTCAGGTCATGATCCATGGTCCTGGGATCGAGCCCCACATTGGGTTCCCTGCTCTGCGGGGAAAGCCTGTTTCTCCCTCTCCCACTCCCCCTGCTAGTGTTCCCTCTCTCACTGTATCTTTCTCTGTCAAATAAATAAATAAAATCTTAAAAAAAAAAGAAAACCTTTGAAGTCTATGATAACACAACAGGGTTGAGAAAATGAAAATAGAGTGGGATGAGCAGATCTAATGCTCTAAATGAAGATGAACTCAAAAACGATAATGATAATATAATTATAGTAACAACACAGCTAACACAAACTAATGCTAAAAGTGGACCAAGCCCTATGCTGTGTTTGGGTCCTTTATTTTATTTAATATTCAGAATGATGCTTTGAGGGAAATATGTTTTGTAGATGTGTATTGTGAACACAAAAATGTTAAGGAGTAAATGCAGGGCACAACTGGCAAATGGCAATATTTTGTGTCCAGATGGGACAGTTAGACTTCAGAACCTATTTTATTAAGTAAGCTATACTACTATGCCTAAACAGGCATGATATCAGGAATGGAGAAAATGGCCCCCTACACAAGTTCTGAGGGATCCCCTATGAGGTATGTCATTTGTCTACAATTACAAGTGTGGTCTAGGCACTACTGCTTTTCTGCACAGATATACACTGGGTTTGCCTCACCTCCTGCTGAACATCCCGGTCTTCATGGGTGTCCTGTGGCTACTCTAGACTCCATCATCAATGCACTAATTCACAGGGCTAGAATCACAATGGTTAATGGGTCTGGAGCGGAAATGAAGACCATGCTCATGGTACTCACTCTGTGTTGCATTTTATCTATAGTCTAGGAAGCCAAGCAATGCTACTCATGCTCAAGTCTGAGAGTGGTCCTTGCAAAGAGATTTTTACTGTCCATAGGATTTAGAAAGAGGCCCATAGATTCGACCTTGGGAAGATATGAAGCTGCATCCCACCAGCCCATTTTCAGCCCTTATATATCCATCTAAGCCTGCATGTACAGCCTCCTTTTTCTTCTTAAACCAAAGCAAAAGCACTAGTGTAGGTGGGATCTATGAGAACAGATGTTCTTTAAGTGCTGTTTGCTAGTCATGATCAGGGCTGCATTTCAGCACTGGTGCAGCCTCAGCTTAAACTGTTTGCCCCCAATGTCTCCAAAGCTGTTGCTCCTGACATTGTTCTACTCTTATATCTCGTTCATATTTCCAACTTGTATATTAACTTTGTGGTATGCAGGAACCAACTAGAAAAGCAAACAGGACACATGCTGCTTGTCCTCTCTAGAGCTCTAGCCTCTAAAACTTGTGGCTAGAGCCTCCTGTCCAGAATATTTTCTGACTATGAGAATGATCACTTGGGAAAATGCCGTAGGCTAGAGGAAGAGATTGCATGAGAAAGAGGTTTCCTCATATTTGCATTGGGAGACAGTGGTGTCTTAACTCTGAAGAATTAAAGAAATTGTTAATTCTGGGGATAGAGTGAGGTAAAGACAATATAAGCTCTGAAATAAGAGATATTAGGTTTAGAATCCTGTTTTTTTTTTCACTTCAATTGAATTCAGCAAACACGCACTGAATGCCTACTGTATATATTAGCCACTGCTAGGCACCAGTGACAGAGGCGAATAAACCATTACCCCAAAATGATAGAGTTCAAAGTCTAGTTGGGACAAATCACTTTTAAAAAGGTAAACAAACAAACAAACAAACAAACAAACAAAAACAAAAACCAAAAGGATGTACTAAGTCTAGTACAACTTTTCCTACTTATTTGAAATTAGATCAAGTTAATTGAAAGTTCTTAAGCCTTAATTGAATTTCTTCATCCATAAAACTGATGACCCTAATACTTTAAAAGATTATTTTAAAATTTGGAAAAATATATGCATATATATGTGTGTATACATATGCATGCATATACTCACAGAAACAGAGAGAGAAAAAAAGGAGAGATAAAGAGAGAGAGAGAGAGAGAGAGAGAGAGAGAGAGAGAAATGGTAACCAAATCCCTATATTTTTACCAAGATTTTCTTTTGTTAACAAGGTTAAATAACCTCTTGGAACTTCTGCTTTAAGTTGAAGGATGCCGCATTTGCATCTATTCTCTTCTGTTCCAACTACATTGAAAATTGTAGTTTAAAAGAAATAATTCCTAATAGTGATGGAAAAATATGAAAGTCTGCTATCAGTGAAGCATAAGTCATAAGGCACTGCAATTATGAAGGAATCATAGGTAAAAGAATACAACCCAAAATACAGGTTGGAGACAAATATCTCAGATGGGATCCCTTCTTCCCCAAAGAGAAATTTTATTTTATTTTTTTAAAGATTTTATTTACTTATTTATTTGAGAGAGACAGAGAGAGAGTGAGAGAGAGTGAGGGGCAGAGGCAGAGGGGAAAAGAAGCAGACTCTCCTCTGAGCAGGGAGCCCAACACACAGAACTCCATCCCAGGATCCTGGGATCATGACCTGAGTAGAAGGCAGTCGCTTAACCGACTGAGCCACCCACATGCCCCTCCAAAGAGAAATTTTAAAGTCAGATTCAACAAATGCAAACAAGACAACCATCAGCGTAAATCATTAAATGTCTTTCCTCAAAATAACAAGGCTAGTTGGGCCTGCTGCTTCTCTGCTCACACTGCCCATCAGGAAAGAGCCCTGGGGAGACTCTGGGATGGACCAAAAGGCAGAGCAAAGGTAGAGATAAGGCTGTTACCTTTGGGGGAACAGCCAGGAATTCAAAGTGGAAAAAGAGCAGTAGACATGAGGCTTTACTCCTAGATTAAAGCCAACGCATGAGTTCCTGCAAAGACATTTCTGATAGAGAGACTCTCAGAGAAGCATCTGGGTATTAGGAGAAATGGGGAACTCTACTCTAATCCCTTAGGCTTCTGCACTCTGCCCAGCCTCAACCCCCAACCTCCCCTCAGTAAAAACCACAGACCATAGCCAGGACTTCTAGTCACAGCAGGGAAATAAGAATTCTTCTTTGGGAATGAAAATATAGACTTGTAACCAACAGAGCTTTAAGTTTAAACCCTCAACTCAATATAGGGACATAGAGTTTTAAATTTTCAAACATTTTAAGAAAATTAATAACATGAAACAGAGGTACCAATACAATGAAAACATAAGAAATACACAAGGGTACAGAGTTAATGGGGGGAAACAACAGAAAACATTAACAAAAGAGGATTTGTAGCTCTTATAAATCAAGACAGAGTTCTTGGAAATTAAAAAGAAAAGAGTAGCTTGCAAAGTAGATGTGAGTGAAACACGAATTAGTAGCCTAAGAGATTGAAAGAGGAGTCTCCCAGAATTCACTGCAGAGAAGAGTAGGCTGACATAGTTGGCAGAGGTTGGCTCTGACCTCATGCAAAAAAAAATTGTTTTCTGAGGCATTGCTACCACCAGCAAAGCCAGTATTCACTTTGCATTTGGGAAGCTGAGGGCCAAGTAAGGGTTTGAGACTCTAGTCAGTATAGGTTTTTGTATTAATATGGTTGGCTTTGTATTTCACAGAAATTCATTTTATTTCATGTTATTTCTTTCTTTGTGTTACAGTTTGATGTCTAAGAGAATAAGGCTATGAATCTGTTTGCCAGTGTGAAGGGACCATTGGCCTCTACCATCCACTGTTCAAAATTCTTTTCTAAGACCAATGAAGCAATGTGTGAGATGGATGTGAAAGGCCTCTTGATATGGGTTATTTCTAAATATCTTCTGGTGGATGGCTGTATGTATAATCTATGTAATCTGGAACTTAGAATAGCTTTCCTGTACCTGGTACCTATTGAAGAGGGGAAAGCAGACTCAAAATCTTGGATATAAAATGCAGATGTTGTGTTTTATTAGAGAAACTTTTAATTTTATGAAGTTTATTAGAGAAAATTTTAATTTTATGATAGCAACTCTGGACCGTTTATACCATGAAAAACTCATAGAGAAGTTGGCCACAATTTCATACCCTAGTGATGCCTCTGCAGATGTTATGGGAGTGTTATGTAAGATCATTAAAGCAGAGCTGGTTGGAGTGTGTGTCCCCAGTGAGCTACCTGCCAAGTTAGAGACTTGTCTGAACCTATGTCCCCAAGATAGGTCTTATCTGAAAGAACTTTCTCTGATGTAATAAACATGTGCTTTCTCCCTAGACTTTGCTTATATCAATAAAGGTGATTTTTTATCTTATGCAAAGTTTTCTAAAATGACTATGGCACAGACAGTTTGAAAACAGAGTTATTATTCTCAGGAGCTGTGGATATCCAAAATAGTGGTCAATTTATTTTGGCACACCTTGAGGAAAGGGATGGGAAATTGCTTAGGCGATAGGTTTCAAAATCTCTTAAAGTGTAAGTTTTTAAAAGCCTATATTTAATGAGATCATTTTGTTTATGATGATTCAGTTAAGGTAGGAATTATTGACTGGCTTAATGGCACCCTAAAATTTAAAATGAGTGAGCATACAACTTAAAATTCATTTCAGAACTGTGTCCTTCAAGATTATAACCAGCTACAGGCACTTGTCCTTGGAAAACATTTTAAACGAGAGGTTCTGTCTAGTTTATATACTCAAAGACAATCCAGAGAAAAACTTTTTTTTTTTTTCCCAATCAGGTGAATTTCAAAATATCTATACCTATTCTCCCACAATCTTCCTGGGCAAGAAGTAAGAATGGCAGTGCTTTACTGAAATGTCTGAGGTGGCCCAAAGAGTTTAACAAATGGATGGGCGCCTGGGTGGCTCAGTGGGTTAAGTGCCTGCCTTCAGCTCAGGTCAGGATCTCAGAGTCCTGGGATCAAGCTCTGCATCAGCTCCCTGCCCAGCGGGGAGTCTGCCTCTCTGGCTGCCCCTTCCCACCCCTACTTGTGTGCTTACCTCTCGCATAAAAATAAATAAAATCTTTTTTTAAAGAAGTTTAACTGGATCAAGATTCCAATGATTTGAAATCTTCAGCAGTCTGAAGATGGATAAAACTGGATCTTATATAACACTCTCCAGAATTGCTTCAACATTTGTTTGCTCTAGAACTCTGTGGCTAATTACAGTTGTTTCTGTTAAAAGCAGTTCACAAAGTACAGCCCACAGGGCAAATCTGGTCTGCTGCCTGTTTTTATAAATAAAGTATTATTGGAAGACAGCCATTTGTGTATTGTCTATGACTGCTTTTGACTTATAATGGTTGATTTGAGTAGTTGTGGCAGAGTTCAGAGGGCCCTCAAAACCTAAAATATGTACTACATGGCCATTTACAGCAAAAGTTTTCTGACCCCTACCTAGAGCATCCCATAATATGACACAAACTTCCTGAAGATGCTCATCCAAATGAGGGCACAAGAGTGGTGAATATTTTGTGCTACAAAATATGAATGAGTGTATCAGTGTGGATAAAACTCAACCCCCCCCCCCCAAAAAAAGGTGCCTGGGTGGCTCAGTGGGTTAAATCCTCTGCCTTCCCGCTCAGGTCATGATCTCAGGGATCCAGGCTCACATCGGGCTCCCTGCTCAGCGGGGAGCCTGCTTCTTCCTCTCTCTCTGCCTGTCTCTCTGCCTACTTGTGATCTCTATCTCTCTCTGTCAAATAAATAAATAAAATCTAAAAAAAAAAAATTCAAACCAAAGCAAACTTTGTTGTGAGCCCATCCAAGGAAAGATCCTAAAGCCTGCTGGGGTCACTACTGTGTAACCAGCAGAGACACTGGCCATACTATCGGGGGTGCCCGCAGATATCCCAGTCCATCGGCCCCACAGCTGTAAGGAGGTTTAATCCTTTGTACATCTACATGGTTGTAATGCAGCATCAGCTGTCTGGAGACCAGCTTGCACCACCGAGGAGATGCTCCCTGGGCTGCGGCAGGAACCCTGACATCACGAGCGTCGTTTTTCACAAGTCCCACCCAAGCTGGTAAGCAACTGTCTTTTCCGCACCATCACCATCAGGATAAAGGCTGACCAGGGCTGAGAGATATTATTTAGATTTGTATTTTCAAAGAAGGTGGAATATTTAATAAATAGAAAAGAAATGTGACTTAGCTAAGAATAGAGCTGTAGACTGATAGGTTTTCCTAGAGCTCCAGTTTTGTGTGGAGCTGGTATCAGATCTTAGAGGCTGATGTTTTGAAGGGACATGCAGGGTGACTCAACATCCCCGCTTACTGAGTACTGAAGAGTTTTCTGGAATGTGGGATTTCCATGCTAGAACTAGGCAAGCTCTGGGCAAACCAAGAAAAGAACCCTGGGGCCTTTGCTCTTCAAAGGAAAGTTTTGAAGGAGAGTGAGGTCAGCCTCAGGGCGGTGTGACTTGTTCCTTTTTCCCCCTCCCTTTTGATTTATAGCTAACTGGGCATCCAGAACCGAACAAAAGTGCCTCTGCACAGTACACCAGGACACCTGGGAGATCCACCCACGTGCGCATCCAAAAGTGGGTCGGGAGGACCTCAGAGGATGCTGTATACCCGATGGAGTCTGGGGACAGCCCACCCCCAATTGCTGCTACCAGGAAAGAGGTAATCTGGAGAGTACATAACTGGGCACTCATGGGAAATAGAGAATTTGGGGAGGACCAGCCTGCCTGATGGGAGAACCTGACAAGTCTTTGGAGTGAGACACAGACAATTCTGGAGTCAGAGGAAAAGGAGGAATGGGTGAGGCAGCCCCACTCCCAAGAGCCAACACAGCAACATGCCGGGATCGTGCTGGTGGCAGTGTGGCAGACAACCGCTGGCTACGGGTCTGGCAGAGGAGTGGCAAGTCAAAGAGTGAGCCTAGTCAGCGCGTTAAGAAAAACTTGTGCTATTGCACCACCTTCTGGAAATGAAAAGATTGCCTGCCTGCTGTTAGAATCCAAGTAAACGCAGCCTTCCATATAAATAAGAAAGGAGTTTGCTATTTTAAATGTGACAGCAGAGGCACATTTCATGAAACACTATGAAAAGTCATAGTAATATGGTATCACAAAAAGAAGATGACAATTCTTCAGCTACTGAATTCAAGGGCATGGGATAGTGCAATCTAATCAATAAAGAATTCAAAATTGTTATGAGAAAAACTGGTAGTTGGCAGAGGAAAGGGAGGTGGGGATGGGCAAAATAGGTGAAGGAGAGTACAAGACACAGGCTTCCAGTTATGGAGTGGATAGGTCATGAGAATAAAAGGCACAGCATAGGGAATAGAGTCAATGATATTGTAATAGCACTGTATGGTAACAGCATAACTCAGAGATGTTGAAACACTATGTTGTACATTTGACACTAATGTAACATTGTGTGCCAACTACACTCGAATAAAAAAATTTTAAAACAAAAAACCAAAATCCTCAAATAGCTGTTATGAATAAATTCAATAAACTACAGAAAATGCAGAAAGGCAATTAATTCAATAAGCCCAAGAATAAAATTAATGAACAGAAAGACTACTTACCAAAGAGATTGAAATTATATATAAAAAAAACAAAACAGAAATTCTGGAACTGAAGGAATCAATGGATAAGATGAAGAATCCACTGGAAAGCTTTGGGAATAGGGAAGATCAGATGAAAAAAGAGAATAAACGACCTGGAGGATATGAATTTTGAAATTATTCAGGTGGAAAAGGAGAGAGAATTATGATTTTTAAAAAGTGAAGAAACCCTATGAGAACCATTAGACTCTATTAAGAGAGTCAATCTAAGAATAAAGGGTAACTATAGTTAATGCTCTATTGCATGTTTGGAAGTTGCTAAAAGAGTACATCTTCAAAGTCCTCATTACAAGAAAAAAAACTTTTGTAACTATGCATGGGGAAGAATGTTAACTAGACTTTTTGTGGTGATCGTTTCACAATATGTACAAATATCAAATCATTATGTTGTATACCTGAAACTAATAGAATGTTATATGTCAATTATACCTTGATAAAAAAATTTAAAAATAAAAAATAAGTAAAATCAGAAATGATATTAGATGAACCCAATTCATATTTGAATTTTCTTATAAAAACACCCCATTTAGGGGCACCTGGGTGGCTCAGTGGGTTAAAGCCTCTGCCTTCAGCCCAGATCATGATCTCAGGGTCCTGGGATCGAGTCCCACATCGGGCTCTCTGCTCAGCGGGGAGCCTGCTTCCTCCTCTCTCTCTGCCTGCCTCTCTGCCTCCTTGTGATCTCTCTCTGTCAAATAAATAAATAAAATCTTTTTAAAAAACCCATTTAGCTAGCTATTTAATTGCTTGAGATGACATGTAAGAGAAAACAAATATATACAGTTATATATTTATAGTTATATATTTAATATATATTTAATATCATTATAGTATGTCAAAACCTTGCAGTCCTATCCTAGTCCCTAGTCATCTCCTGGGAGATGAATTCAAATTAATTTAGTGATGACAATTTAGCAATCTGGATGACTATGTTTCTAGTAATGGGGAACTGGAGGACCAACTGTAGGTATTTACTGATTTTACTTACGTTTCCAGGAAAGAAGAAGCAGAGGTTCTTTGTATGCTCTACTTTCTGTATTGGCCATGGAGAGAGAAGTGTGAGTAAGTGAAAAGACAGTGTTTCACACCTCTCAGTTAAATTGTCATGCACAGATAGGACACTTTTGGATGTGACACTAAAGACTACATCTAATGGACATACTAATGGCCCTATCTTACAGAGTTGCCTGAGGACCATATAAAATAATGTGAGAAAAATACTTGTTGGAGGCATAAATATTCAACAGATGCTAGCTAATAAGATTATTAATCATAATCATTAATGTACCTCTAACATAATGCCAAGTTATCACAGTATTTGTTAAGAACAGTCTTTGGAAAAAAAAAAAGAAAAGAAGAGTTTTGGGAAAGTTACCACAAAATTTCTGAGTTTCCTTTCTCATCTATAAAATGAAACTAATGACTCCTACTCCCAAGAATTGCTGAGGGGACAATATTTTTAAAAATTATGAAATTCTTATTTATTTATTTATTTTATTTATTTATTTGAGATACAACTGACATATAACCTTATGCTAGTTTCAGGTATATAATATAATGATGTAACATTTGCAAATATAGTGAAATTATCAGCACAATAATTTTAGTTAACATCCATCAAACACAGTTACAAGTTTTTTTTTCTTTTCATAACTTCAAAGATGTACTCTTCTAGCAACTTTCAAATATATAATACATTATTAACTGTTTTTACCATGCTGTACATCATATCTCCAGGGCTTATGTATTTTATATGAAATTCTTAACATCAGCCTGGCACATAGTAAGCATCCATCCATCCATCAATCCAACAATTCAACCATCCATCCATCTACCCACTAAGCAAATGTTTATTGAGCATACGCAGTGTTTTGTGCTATTGCACTGTTAGTCAGTCATTGTAGATAAATCATAGTCCCTAATTTCATAGACTTCATTTTGTTACATTATAAACAAAATATGGATTTTGACTTAAACATATGACTTTATTATGGTAGATAAATCAAGGTTTTTATTTACAAGATGGGAATGATAACAAATGAGAGATCGGGTATGAATGGGAAGACTCGTGTACCATGGCAAAAGAAACTCAAAAGCAAAGAGACATCATGCAGCGGAGTGCTGACCAGTATGATGAGGCTTACAGTGTTGTATAAGCAGAGGACAAGTTCCCCAGCAAAGATAGAATCAAACTAATAGGCAGCTTCTGGAGCTATGCTGTTCAGTACCTAGGTACAATGGCACCATAGGCATTTGCTGAGTATATTAATAAACTCATCCTCTAAGGGGCGCCTCGGTGGCTCAGTAGGTTAAGCATCTGACTCTTGATTTTGGCTCAGATCATGATCTCAGTTAGTGGGATCGAGCCCCACGTTGGGCTCCATGCTTAGCAGGAAGTCTGCTGGACATTCTCTCTCTCTCTCTCTGTCCCTCCACCCGCTGGCGTGCACATGCACTCTGTCTCAAATAAATAAACCTTCAAATAAATAAATAAATTCATCCTCCAAGAAAAAATGCACTTAGAGGTGCAGTAACCAAAATGAGGACTGAGACATAAGTGTTGAGTAAATAAGTGTTGAGTAATAAGTGTTGAGTAATAAGCATTGAGGAAAATATGGGATGTTGTTTTTTTAAAAAATGAAAATGAAACTTGGGGCGCCTGTGTGGCTCAGTCATTAAACGTCTGCCTTCAGCTCAGGTCATGATCCCAGGTTCCTGGGTTTCTCCCTCCCTCCCCGCCCCCCCCCGCCCCACATGTATTCCCTCTCTCACTGTGTCTCTCTGTCAAATAAATAAAATCTTAAAAAAGAAAAGAAAAGAAAATGAAACTTTAGGGGATGCTAAAGTAAAGACCTGCTATAGCGTCTCTTAAGTTTCTCTGGCAAGAGCTGGCCATTCTCAGGAGAACTGTGCACTTCTCACTTGAGAAGTGAGAGTTAAGGAACCAAGGAAACCATCAGGGATGATGAGTTTCAGGCGAGGGCTCAGTCAGGTAGGAAGGCTACCTGGAACAAAAGAAGTCAAGTCCACCCTTAACTACAAAAAGCAAGCACAAGGTCCTTAACGGAAGACAAAGCAAAACAGTCAAGAGCTAGGTGGATGTAGAAATGGGTAAGCAAAGAAATTGAGGTTAAGGTTAAGAGAAAAATTTCTCAGGTTAAGAGAAAAATTTCTGTAAACAGGATCAGGATGCTTGAAGCTTATAATTAGGTGCTGGCCTGACTTAACCTAGAATAAAGGTTTTTGCCTGGTGATTCAGTTACTAGATCAATGTGTGTGTAAATTACAGGTGAATAAATACATGGGAGATGGTAATTCTTCCCCATGTGCTAAGACTTCATAAGTTATAATATCATTAGATTTATTCTCTATAGAATATTTATTCTCTATAGAAGTGTTGTCTCCCAAAGTGCAGGGGCTCCTGCTCTGCTTCTAGAAAAACAATCCGTTGCTTTAAAAATAGTACTGTAAAAGTTGAGTCCTGAGAATTACTTGAATCCAGTCCTTTGCTGAGGAGAAGTATAGACTTGAGGTGCATTCATGTTCCACAATAAAATTCATTTGTCAACCCTACGTACTCTGGAGGAAGCCAAGTGAGTGACATCAGTTATTCTGGCAATTCTTCACTTCAGGAGTCCCAGTTTATATTTCAGGACATCATCATCATCTTCATCATTGTTGTCATCGTTGTCATCACCATTCCTTGTAATGATATTTCTTTACTGGTGACAATTTTTTTTAAAATAACTAAATATAGTGTGTGGATGCATAAAATGGTGAAAACCTTGGGCCTTTGTACTGATGAGGATGTTTGATGGTCTCTGTTTCAGAACATTCTATATGGGGAGTTTGAAATTCATGGAATACCTTAAAGGGAAAGTATTGTTTTAGACAAAAATCACACAAATCATAAAACAAGGAAATTTTTTAAAATTCTGCAGTAGAGGCATTATCCCATTGTCTTAATTGGTAAAATGAGGTTCCAATGAGTCTATGTGGTCTAAGGACACATAGTTTACTAGATAAAAGAGAGCAACTTGAATGCAGCGGAATTTCCAAATCTTTGCATTCTACTGTGAATGCAGAGTGCACATCTTAATTCATGTGGCTGGAAAGTTAAGTTGTGACAGGGATACCTTGCTCTGGTTACCTGAATGAAGGTGAGCAATATACATTGATACAGATACGTGGTTTTTACCGAGACATTTGGCAAGGTCGGTGATGGCAACATCAACATTCTAGAAACACAGGCTGAATAATATTTGGAGAATATCCTTACCAAAGGACACTCATGAACAGACTGGTGCTCAAATGAAAACTTTTGGATGGGCAGAGACCTTGAACTTCAGTTCTGTTCTGTTGGACAACTTGAATAAAGTTGTAGTGGTCAGATTCAGGATCTAAAAAATTCTGAAAAACCCTGGAGCAAAATAAAATTTAGTAAAGATCAATGCACAGGTCTTGTCTTGGTTCCAAAAGGACAGATGGGAGGAGATATGGAGGCAATTCTTTTAAAAAAGCACCACATAAAGAGATAGCATTTCATAGGTCTGGGCACACTGAAGGTATTTGCTGCAGTTCTGGACGAACCCCTGAAGAAAGAATTTAATAAACTGAAGGATATTGAAAGCAGAGAGGCCAGGAGGGTGGAGGAACTCAGAGCCACACCACACAAGAATATTCTTTTAACAGATCACAGCCCAAGGCTTGGAGAAAAGAAGACTCAGACTGGACAAGCCAAATGTCGCCAGGTTCTTGCAGGGCTACTATGTAGAAAAGAGATGAAGCGTTTTCTCTGTGGCTATAAGGGAGGCGGGGGGACTGAAGATGTGGGTAGATAGTAGGGTAAGACATTTCAGCTTGTAAGCAATGAATCATTTTAAATGTCAGTACTGTCACAAGATGAGCAGGCAGACTAGATGATTACTTGGAAGGGTGTTTCCAGTAACAGTGTGTATCTTCAAATACTGAGATTCTGAGCTTCATAGATCCCTCTCTTGCTCTTTAAATATTTGACATGACATCATCACCAGCCTCACTTTTTACACAGGGTCCCAATATCGGAAATCATTCCTTTTATGTGCTTAAGATGATTCTGAATATCTGCAGAAGAGTTCAAATAGAGTTTACTTTGCATATTGATTCAATAGGTAAGAGCAGGAGGCTCACAAATGCCATATGCAAGTTTGTTCCAAATGAGCTCCTAAAATGGATATGAAGCTAATTGTTTTGGCGCTTACTTCACTGGGGATGAAGTCCTGGCCAAGCATATTTCAAAGTAAGGAAGAGGATGTGTTAGCATCAAACCTAGGAAAAGGAGCAGTAGCAGGCAAGTGATTTGGAAAAGAGAACATTCCATTTAAAGCCTCAAGGGAGAAGAGAGAATGTTGGCTGAAGTCTTATTTGGAAACAATAGAACTGTGAAAATAATTCGTGTTAAATAACTTATAGCACTGCATTTCCAGCATGGGTCATTTTTAAAAACAAAATTTTATTGTTTCAGTATAATCTATAGATAGAAAAGTGCAAAAATTACAAGGGTCAAACCAGATGAATTACCACAAAGCAAGCACATTTGAGTAACCACCACCCAGATCAAGAGATAGCACAGAAGTCTTCCTTCTTTCAGTCACCGCTCCTACTTGTGACTTATCCTAGATCAGTTCTGTCAGTATTTAAATTTTATATAAATGTAATCACTCAGCAACCACTTTTGTGGCTGCGTTCTTTATATTAATACAATGTTGTGCTCGTTTTGGCAGCACATCTATTAAAATTGGAATGATGTATTAATACAATGTTTGCAAAATTCACCCATGTTTTTGCATGTAGCATTACTTCATTCATTTTCATGGCAAGAACAAACCTATACATTCCACACTTTTGTTTTTGTAACATGTTTATTTTTTATTGACCTCTGGGGTATTCCATATTTGGACTGTTCTACATACTGCTGTTATGAACATTCCTGTGACTTTTGGGTACACACACATATGCATTTTCTGTTGGGCATATATCTAGGAAAGCAGTTGCTGGTTCATGAGCTATTTGTATGTTTAGCTGTAAAAATACAGCTTTAGTGTGCCACTTTTCCACTCTCTCTAGCAGTGTATGAAAATTATCTTCTACAACACTTGATATTCGGAGTCATTAAACTGTATTTAAATTTAAAATTTTAATTGTGAGGTATTAACTTCTATTTAAATTTCAGCTATCTGGTGTATAGTTAGTGGTATTCCATTGCAGTTTTTATTTGCAGTTCCCAAATCACTAATATGTGTTTATTGGGAAATCTTTTGCAAACTGCCTATTTGTGTATTTTGTACACAACTTGATTGTATTATCTTTTTCGTACTGATCCATATTTGATATGAGTCCTTTGTCAGTTTATGAACTATAAAAATCTGTTCCCACCCCATGATTTTCCCTTTTACTCTCTTGATGATGTCTTTGCTGGGCATAAAAATCTTATTTCAATGTAGTTCAGCTTATCAGTATCTTTTTAGTGATTACTGGTTTTTGTATTCTAGGAAAAAAATTTCTTTCTCTATCTCAAGGTCATAAAGATACTCCTCTTTGTTATCTTCTGAAGTCTTATTATCTTACCTTTCACACTTAGATCAACTTTCTATCTGGAACTAATTTTTATGTATAATGTGAGGTAAGGAGTCAAGATTCTTTTTTTCTTTCATTTGAATGTCCAATTGACCCAGCCTCATTTATTGAAAAGACCACTATTTTCCTCTGTTCTGTATTGCCACATTTTTTGTAAATTAAGTGTCCATATATGTGTGGATTAGTTTGTGGACTCAATCCTATTCATTGGTCTATTTGTGTATTATTGTGCTAATACCATATTGTCTGAATTATTTTTTTATATTATCTATAAAAAACACAGTTTTTTAATTGTTATGTTAGTCACCATACAGTACATCATTAGTTTTTGATGCAGTGTTCCATAATTCATTGTTTGAATATAACACCTAGTGCTCCATGCAATACTTGCCCTCCTTAATAACAATCACAGGGCTAACCCATCTCCCCACTCCACTCCCCTCTAAAACCCTCAATTTATTTCTTGGAGTATATAGTCTCTCATGGTTCGTCTCCCACTCCAATTTCCCCCCTTAATTTTTCCCTTTCTTCTCCTAATGTCCTCCATGCTACTCCTTATGTTCCACAAATAAGTGAAACCATATGATAATTGACTTTCTCCGCTTGACTTATTTCACTGAGTATAATCTCCTCCAGTCCCATCCGTGTTGATGCAAAAGCTGGGTATTCATCCTTTTTGATGTCTGAGTAATATTCCATTGTATATATGGACCACATCTTCTTTATCCATTCATCTGTTAAAGGGCATTTCTGTTCTTTCCACAGTTTGGCTATTGTGGACATTGCTGCTATGAACATTGGAGTGCAGATGGCCCTTCTTTTCACTATGTCTGTATCTTTGGCAGTAAATATGCACTAGTATAATTGCTGGGTCATAGAGTAGCTCTATTTTTAATTTTTTGAGGAACCTCCACACTGGTTTCCCAAGTGGCTATACCAACTTGCATTCCTACCAACAGTGTAAGAGGGTTCCCCTTTCTCCATAGCCTTTCCAACATTTGTTGTTTCTTGCCTTGTCAACTTTTGCCATTCTAACTGGTGTAAGGTAGTATCTCAATGTGGTTTTGATTTGAATTTCCCTGATGGCAAATGATAATGGACATTTTTTCATGTATCTGTTAGCTATTTGTATGTCTTCATTGGAGAAGTGTCTGTTCATGTCTTCTGCCCATTTCTTGACTTGATTATTTGTTTTTTTGGGTGTTGAGTTTGAGAAGTTCTCTATAGATCTTGGGTATCAGCCCTTTGTCTGTAGTGTCATTTGTAAATATCTTCTTCCATTCCATGGGTTGCCTCTTTGTTTTGTTGACTGTTTCCTTTGTTGTACAGAAGCTTTTTATCTTGATGAAGTACCAAAAGATCATTTTTGTTTTTGTTTCCCTTGCCTTTGGAGATGTGTCTTGAAAGAAGTTGCTGTGGCCAATGTTGAAGAGATTACTGCCTTGCTCTTCTCTAGGATTTTAATGGATTCCTGTCCAAATTATTTTAGATGTAAAATAAATCTTGATACCTGGTGGGCGCCTGGGTGGCTCAGTTGGTTAAGCAACTGCCTTTGGTTCAGGTCATGATCCTGGAGTTGCAGGATCAAGTCCTACATCAGGCTCCCTGTTCAGCTGGGAATCTGCTTCTCCCTCTGACCCTCTCCCCTCTCATGCACTCTCTCTCAAATAAATAAATAAATAAATAAATAAATAAATAAATAAATAAAATAAAATCTTTTTAAAAATCTCGATACCTGGTATTTTATTTTTTAAATTAATTTATTTTATTTTTCTAAAGATTTTATTTTTAAGTAATATCTATACCCAACGTGGGGCTCAAACTTGTAACCCCAAAATCAAGAGTTGACTGCTCTTCCAACTGAGCCAGCCAGGCACCCCAATACCAGGTATTTTAAATCTTTCAAATATGTCCCTTTTTTCCATTGTTTTTGACATTTTAGACCATTTACATTATCATACAAGTATTCAAATCAGCTTATCAACTTCCACAGAAACACTTGTTTAAGTTTTGATTAGAAGTACATTGAATAGGGGCGCCTGGGTGGCTCAGTCGTTGGGCATCTGCCTTCAGCTCAGGTCATGATCTCAGGATTCTGGGATCATCGGGAAGCCTGTTTCTCCCTCTCCCACTCCCCTGCTTGTGTTCCCTTTTTCGCTGTCTCTCTCTCTCTCTGTCAAATAAATAAATAAAATCTTTAAAAAAAAGAAGGAGGAGGAGGAGGAGGAAGAGGAGGAGAAGAAGAAGATTGAATAGAGACAAACCAAAAATCATACTCTTCACTGTAGAGAACAGATGGTTACCAGAGGAGAGGTGGATTGGTGAAGGGGTTTAAAAGAACACTTGCTTTGATGAGCACTGAGTAATATATGGAACTATTGAATCACTCAATTGTACACCTGAAACTAACATAACACTGTATGTTAACTACACTGGAATTGAAATAAAAAAAAAAAGAGAGAGAGAGAGAGATGCATTGAATACAGGTAGTTTGGGGGAGAAATGACATCATCACAATACTGAATCTTTTTATCTGAAAGTAATAGGTAGTCTTCCATTCACTGAGGTCTTTTTAAATTTCTCTCAATATTATCCAGTGTCCCACATAAAAGATTTACTGATTTTCTGAAAGATCATTTTAATGTTCTTTGATGCTAATTTAAATGGTATTTTAAAAATTGTACTCTCTGCTTGTATGTTGCAAGTATGATATGCAATTGATTTTTGCAAGTTAACATGTAATGATTTGCTTTGCTAAATTAATAAATTTATTCTATTACTGTGTCTGTGCTCTTTGGAATTTTTATGTATAAAATCATGTCACTTGCAAATAGAGACAGTTTTCTCCCTTCCTTCCTTCTTTCCTTCCTTCCTTCCTTCCTTCCTTCCTTCCTTCCTTCCTTTCCTTCCTTCCTTTTCCTTCCTTCCTTTTTTCCAATACTTACACCGTTTTGAGGATTTTATTTTTGTAGGTAGTCTCTACACCCAATGAGGGATTTGAACTTACAACAAGATCAAGAGTCACCTGGGTGACTTAGTTGGTTAAACATCCAACTCTTGATTTTGGCTCAGGTCATGATCTCAGTGTCGTGAGATGGAGCCCCTCATGGGGCTGGATGTGGAGTCTGCTTAAGATTCTCCCTCCCCCAGCACCCCCGCACCTGCTCAAGGGTGTGCATGCTCTCTCTTTAAAAAAAAATATGAATAAATAAATAAAAGCATGCATTGGTGTTGAATTTTACTAAGGAATTTTTTTGTCTCTATTTAAGATGATCATATGCTTGTTCTCCTTTATTCTGTTTATGTTTGTGAATTGCATTTGATTTTCACATGTTAACATTATCTTGCCTTCCTGGAATAATTGCCACCTGGCCATAATACATTATCATTTTTAAAAAAAAATTTTATCTATTTATTTGTGAGAGAGAGAGAGAGAGAACATGAGTGGGGGGAGTAGAAGACAGAGAGGGAGAGAGAGAATGTTAAGTGGACTCCCCACTGAGCACAGAGCCCGACCCGGGGCTCCATCTCACAACCCTGAGATCATGATCTGAGACAAAATCAAGAGTCAGATGCTTAACTGAGCCACCCAGGGAGCCCTATTACCATTTTTTTTAATCACTGGATTTTCTTCACTAATATTTTGTGTAGAGGTTTTGTGTCTCTGTGAATGAAAGTTGGCCTCTCTTAGGCCCCATATTAAGATGTTCTTACCAGTATTTTTTTTTCTTTTTCTTTTTTTTTAAGATTTTTTTTTTAATTTAACACATAGAGAGAGATCAGATCACAAGTAGGCAGAGAGGCAGGCAGAGAGAGAGAGGAGGAAGCAGGCTCCCCACTGAGCAGGGAGCCCGATGCGGGCCTCTATCCCAGGACCCTGAGATCATCACCCGAGCTGAAGGCAGAGGCTTTAACCCACTGAGCCACCCAGGCGCCCTTACCAGTATTTTCTATCAAAGTATTTGCTGTCAAAAAATAACTTGGAAAATTTTTCCTCATTTTCTGAGCTCTGGAATGTTATATGTAAGTTTGATTTTTATTTCTAAATGTTTTGAGGAATTAAGTAATAAGATTGATGGGCATGGAAATTTCTCTCAAAGGGTTTTACAGATTCAATTTATTTACTAGATATTAAATAAACTATTTGCATTTTATATTTCTTCTTGTGGCATTTTAGCAGTTTTGGTAAATTATGGCTTTTTAAATCATTTTACCATTTCACTGAAATTATCACCCCCAAAATTGTTATGATATTCTTTTGTTTTCATTTTCTCAACTATGGGATCTATAGTTAAACCCCTTCTTTATAAATTTCATTCTTGATATTGGTATTTTGTACATTTTCTTTTTTTCATCTCTCTTCCCAGGGATTTATGACATTTATTAGTTTTTTAAAATCCTCTTTTAGATTTATTGTCTCTAGCACATGTTTGTTTTATTGAGATCTGTTTTAGTTTTTATTATTTGTTTCTTTTTGTTCTCCCTTGGCTTAATTTTGTTTAACTAGTGGAAATGGATACTTGGATGATTTATTTTCAGCCTTTTTTTTTTTTTTGACAAGGGTAGGATTTATTAATGGGTATGAATAAGGAGGGGGCAGTGCTGAGGTTCTCATGAGTGTAGAGCCTGCCATTTGTCCATGGGACCAATTCCGGATGTATTTGACCCCATAGCCATCTGGGATGAGGCACTTTTCAGCCACCACATCTTCAAATTCATCTGCATTAAACTTAGTGAAGCCCCACTTCTTGGAAATGTGGATCTTCTGTCAGCCAGGGAACTTGAACTTGGCCCTGCATAGAGCGTCACTCACATGCTCCTTGTTTTGCACCTTGGTACGGACAGACATAACTCAGCCAATGTGGACCCTGGCCACTGTGCCCTGGGGCTTTCCAAAGGCACCCCACATACCTGTTCAGAGCCTGTGAGCTCTAGCACAGAACAACATCTTGTGGATAAGGATGCCATGAAAGGGGTGGAACTGCATCTCTGATAGGAAAACCATCTTTGCCACAGCTTTTCACTATGGATGTTTTGGCACAGATACATGCAGCCTCCGGGGCTTCAGAGAAGAGCTGCTCCTATTCATCGGACACCATGGAGCCACACAGTGAGAACTCATCGACTTTTGCCTTCTTCTTCTGCCCAAGGTCAAAGATGCAGATCTTGGCATCAGGGACACTTCTGAAGAAGCGAAGCTTCTCTAAGAACTATATGTTCTTACAGTACCAGTTAACACCCAGCAAGGTGTTAACCCATGGTGACACCAGGATCTTCAGTGGTGCAGTGAGGGAGAAGAGGTTATTTTCAAGTTTTACTCAATATAAAAGCATTCAAGTATGGCTTTAGTTGTGTTCCGAAAGTTTCAATAAGTTGAATTTTCATTTTAATTTAAAGAAAAATATTTCCTGATTTCCCTTTGTATTCATTTTTTAGTGTTTGAATTATTATTATTATTGTTTTAAGAATGTATTTATTTATTTGAGAACAAGAGAGCACAAGGGGCGGGGCAGAGGGAGAGGGAGCAGCAGACTCTCCATACTTGGGGCTCGATCTCAGGACCCTGAGATGATGATCTGAGCTGAAATCAGATGCTTAACCAACTGAGCCACCCAGGCATCCCTAGTGTTTGAATTATTTAGAAGTATATTAAGTGTTTTTCAAACAAAGTTTTTTTATTACTACTTTGTTTCATTATTGATTTCTAGCCTAACTGTACTGTTGTCAGAAAATGTACATCATATAATTTTACTTTTTTGATATTTTTTAAGATTTCTTTTAGATTCATCATTTGGTTAATTGGCTTGGCATTTGATGTGAATTTTGCATTTTCTGAGATAAAGTATGTAAATCAGGCCAATTTTATTGATTCCATTTTCCAAATCTACTATATCCATGTTGAATTTTTGTCTGCCTTGTATATTAGTTACTAAGAGACACCTGTTAAAATTTCTCTATGATAATGGATTTGTCCACTTTCCTTTTAGTTGCATCATTATTTTGCTTCATATAGTTGGAAATTTATTATTAAGTGCAACACTTTGGGGCACCTGGGGGGGCTCAGTGGGTTAAGCCTCTGCCTCTGGCTCAGGTCATGATCTCAGGGTCCTGGGATCGAGCCCCGCATCAGGCTCCCAGCTCAGCGAGGAGCCTGCTTCCTCTTCTCTCTCTGCCTGCCTCTCTGCCTACTTGTGTTCTCTCTCTTTCTCTGTCAAATAAATAAATAAAATCTTTTAAAAAAAAGTGCAACAAATTTACAACTTTATTGTTTTGGAAAGATTAATTCTTTTATCATAATAAAATGTCCTTTGTTCATTACCAGTAAAGTGTCTTGCCTTACAGTGTAATTTATCTGATAAATGTATAAAATATAGCTATGCTGGCCTCAAATTCTTTTTTCATTCATTTATTTCAGGGTTTTTGTGTTGTTGTATTTTAGGTGTGTCTCTTAATCAACATTGAGTCACATGTACTTTTTTTCATCTAGTCTAAAAAACTTTGTTTTTGACTGCTCACGCATTTATATATTATTATATTGGGGGGATTATATAACTCTTTTATTTCCTCTTTAAATATTGCTTCTCAAAATAAGTCAATCAGAGAAACACAATTATCATATGACCTCACTCATATGTGGAATCTAAGAAACAAAACAGAGGATCATGGCGGATGGGAGGGAAAAATAAAACAGGATGAAATTGGAGATGGAGACAAACCATAAGACACTCTTAATCATGGGAAACAAATTAAAGGTTGCTGGAGGGGAGAGGGGTGGGGGATGAGGTAATTATGTGACAGACATTAAGGAGGGCACTTGATGTAACAAGCACTGAGTATTATATAAGACTGATGAATCAATGACTTCTATCTCCAAAAGCAATAATACATCAGATATTAATTAATTGAATTTAGATTAAAAAAAAAGAAGAACAAACTGATAATTACCAGAGGGGAAGTGGTGAGGGGATAGGTAAAATAGGTGATAGGGATTAAAGAGTACACTTACAATGATGAACACTGAGTAATGTATAGAAAAATAAGTAAGTAAATAAATATTGCATCTGCCTAATTCTTTCTCTTCTCTCTTTCTAGGACATCAATTATGAACATGTTAGAACTGTCCCGTGTCTTCTTTGTGATTTCATGTAACTTTTATCCTTTCTTCCGTCCTCTATTCTTCAATCTGATATTTTTTTCTGACTTATTCTAGTTCCATCTTCTGTGTCTCATTGTCTATTAGCTGCTATCAACAATTTATTCCATTATTTTATTTTTCTGTTTCAGGATTTCCATTTGAATTTTAAAATACAGATTCCAGAATAAAATATAAAATTCTCTATATTTCACCTTATTTCTTCAAACTACTAATCACAGTTATTTTAAAGTCCCTCAGTTTGGATTTCCTCATGCATTTGTTGCTATTCTATATTTATTTCATGATCTTGGTTATTAGGTCTTATCTTTTTTTTTTAAGGTTTTATGTATTTATTTGTCAGAGAGAATGAGAGAGGGAGCACAAGCAGGGAGAGTGGCAGGCAGAGGGAGAAGCAGGCTCCCTGCTGAGCTGGAAACCAGATGCAGGACTTGATCCCAGGACCCTGAGTCATGACCTGAGCTGAAGACAGACACTTAACAGACTGAGCCGCTCAGGCGCACCTAGGTCTTATCTTCTGGCGTGCCTGTTAATATTAACTGAAACTCGAGGAACTCCCCTCTACTTGTTTGGTGGGATGGTGCCTGATTTGTGGGTCACTTAATAAAGCCAATTATAGCTTCAAAATAAAAAATATATATATTTACTGGAACTTAAACATTATGTATAAACATTTTCAGGGTTAATTTACTGATCTAGATAGTGTGATCATTCTCCACAGATTACTTTTGCTTGGGGTAGGAGGGAGACTGTTATGATGATGGTGAATCCCCTAATCTATTCAGTGATTATCTATTTACCTAACTAATTTAGTTGCTTAGAAACTGGGCTTTAACCTTGTCATGGCACAGCATTTCTAGTTTATGTCTTCTCTAAAGGTGTAGTCCTACAAAAGCCCGAGTCAAAAGCCTGACTATACGGGCACCATCTTCTTGGTGGTCCCTGAATTCTAATTTTGCCCGGAAACCAGTTCACTGGGGTGCCTGGGTGGCTCAGTCAGTTAAGCATCTGCCTCTGGTTCAGGTTATGACCTCATGATCCTGGGATCGAGCCCCAAGTTGGGCTCCCTGCTCAGCGGGAAGTCTGCTTCTCCCTCTTCCCTGGACACTCTCTCACTGTCTCTCAAGCAAATAGATAAAATCTTATAAAAAAAAAAAAAGAATTGGGTTCACCATTTGTACTTTCCTTCCCCTGGGGATTTTGTTTTTTCAGGTTTTCACAGCCTAGCCAGCTCTATAGCCTTCAAACCAATAGATTTTAGATTTTAACCAATTTTTTTTAGTTGTTCTCAGGTGGGTTTGTCTGGAAGTCTTCTCTAAAATTACTAAAAACTAAAATTCCTCCAGCATGAGTTATTTTGAAACTTACAACATTTTTACTCCGAGAACACAAAGAATGCACACCTGCTGAGACTGAAGACTTTCCAGACAAGAGGCCTTCCCTTGAAACTAAAAAAACAAAAGTCAGGTGCACTAATAACATTATGCTCAAAATGAGAAATGTGAACACTAGGAAACAGGAATTGCAAAATGTTTGCCTTGAATATTCTTCAGCATTGTACAGGAGACCAGAAATCATCATAAATTACCAAAATTAACATTTTAATCAGGGCCTTTAAAGTAGAGAGAGCCCAGAGATGATGTGTTTGATGCTTGCATATTTTTTAACATAGAAATGTCAAATTAAAACTAAAAATTGGAGTATATTTAAAATGTCATTTAAAATTAGCATTTTTAACCCACAGATTTCTATATAACATTACCATATTATTTACACAATAATTATAATACTTAGAGAATACTATAGTGTAATATAATATGATAGATAAATTGAGCAGTCTGAGGAACTTCTTTTTCTTTTTTTCTTTTTAAGATTTATTTATTTGTTTTAAAGAGAGTGAGCAAGTTGGGGGAGGGGCCCAGGGAGAGAGAGAATCTTAAGCTAACTCCTTGCTGAACCCAGAGCCTGACACAGGGCTTGGTCCTATGACCCTGAGATCATAACCTGAGCCAAAATCAAGAGTCAACTGAAGGCCACCCAGGGGCCCCAAGGAACTTATTTTTCTTTCAATACTTCCCATTTATCTCTGTGACTATGTGCATATCTTCTTTTGAAGATAATGTTAAGAGTCTAAAAAGTGAGGCTGTGGACAAACATACTAATCTCACAGTCGATATTATATATCAGTGACAGAGCTAATCACCAAAATTTATTATAAGAAAGCAGTTCTAGGTCCCCAAGGGGTTACAGAACAACTCTTTAATTTTCTAAAGGAAATATTATATATGTATTATCTCTCATACCAGACACAACACACAGTTTATCCCCCCCCTTTTTTTAAGATTTTATTTATTTATCTGACAGAGAAGGGAACACAAGCAGGGGTAGTGGGAGAGGGAGAAGCAGGCTTCCCACTGAGCAGAGAGCCTGATGCAGGGCTCAATCCCAGGACCCTGGGATCATGACCTGAGCCTAAGGCAGATGCTTAACAACTGAGCCACCCAGGTGCCCCTCTCCTTTTTGTTTTTGATAATATCGCTTTTTCCCCTATTATCTACAAAATTCAGTTTTAATGGATTTTTTAAAAAATGGATTCTTACAGTAGTCATAAAACCTTTGTATTTCTTGACAAATTGGACTTGCTGTCATTTTGCAACCTGGACTTTTCATTTTAAGAGGTTGGTTTTTCAGTGCTAGTGTGTTTGAAATAGTTTTGAGGTTTTGTGGTTGCTGTTGACACTCTGCGGAACTTAGAACACTTTGGTTTCCTTTTGCTTTAGTGAACTGGCCAGGCCCTTTCAGTGCACACAGACCATGGGAGTGCCCAAGCGGGCTTACTATTAGAAAAGAATCCTATATGGAATTCAGACAGGTGGCCCGTCTCTGCACCTCCCTGAGACATCTAGCTTTTTCAGGTAAGTTCAGAAGACCTGGGGTGGGGGGCTCAGGAATGAGGGTTATGCATAAAGAGAGCATGCTAAACTTGCCAATGAAGCTCTAATTCAGTATTTTCAGTCTTGCCGTAAAAATCAAGCTTATTTACTCTGACCACTATTCCTCCTTTATAGAAAAAACTGCCTGGTCTTTCTGCATAGTACACACTCTTCTGAAGGTGACACCTAGTTTTTCTAAGTGGTTAAATATGAACAAAAGTGGTTTCAGAATCTGACAAAGGAGAAAGGGAGTCTGGCTAAAACCATCATAGAGGTCTTCAGGGCATCTGATATTGCATTTACACATCATTGAAATGTTTCTATTTTAAGTGTTTTTTTTCTTTATGAAAATCTTTAAACTCTATTACTGGTAATATTCTCATATATGATTTAAAACTCTTCTGGCAGCCCTAATCCATAGAAGAAAACAATCAATAATAATCAGGTACTTTGAAATTTCTGAAAGAAATACATTCAAAATAACATGTAGTAATGGTTATTATAATTCTTTTTATTCTATTGTTGCAGTACAACATGATGGGGGAATCTGAAAATAAACTTAAAATCACACAATTAAAAGTTAAGAACATCTGTTCAAATAATTTTACCCTAAGCTCCTTTTATACCTTTATTTCCTTTTTACGAGAAGTATTGCACTTCAAATATGTGAAGTAGAATATAATGTAAGGTTTAAAAAAGTAAGTCAGGGGGGGCGCCTGGGTGGCTCAGTTGGTTAAGCCACTTCTTTCGGCTCAGGTCATGATCTCAGGGTCCCGGGATCGAGTCCCACATTGGGCTCCCTGCTCGGCAGAGAGCCTGCTTCTCCCTCTCCCTGCCTCTCTTCCTACTTGTGTTCTCTATCTCTCTGTCAAATAAATAAATAAAATCTTAAAAAAAAAAAAAAAAGTAAGTCAGGGGTGCCTGAGTGGCTCAGGGGGTTAAAGCCTCTGCCTTCGGCTCAGGTCATGATCTCAGGGTCCTGGGATCAAGCCCCACATCCGGCTCTCAGCGGGGAGCCCGCTTCCTCCTCTCTCTCTCTGCCTGCCTCTCTGCCTACTTGTAATCTCTCTGTCAAATAAATAAATAAAAATCTTTAAAAAAATAAATAAAAATAAAGTAAGGCAGTAATGTACAACTTGAGTTTGAGAGTTTAATATTGCTTCTTTAATAAATTTATAATATAATTTTAGATGGGTCACTTAATTCCTGGATTTCAACTTCCTACATAACTGCAAAATTATTTATATAAGGAATTTTATTAAGGACCAGAATTACAACTCCTTGTTTTCATTTTTATTGGGCTTAAATCAATCAATTGGTCAATATTTTAACCAATCAACAAGACTAATGAGAAGACCAATAGAGGAGAGGGTATGAATCCGAGTTTTCTATTTTCTAGTAATTGGATGAATGATTTAGAAAATATTTTTAACCATTCTAGGCCAGGAGTTGGCAAAATTTTTCTATAAAGGACTTGATAGTAAATAGTTGGGTCTCACTGGCCAAAAGCAAAATTGAAGATAATATGAAGGTAATATGAAATCATTTAAAAATGTAAAAGCCATTCTTAGCTCACAGGCAGAACAAAAATGGGAGATGAGTTATAGTTGGACTCAGGGCCATAATTTTCCAGCCCCTGTTCTAGGCAATGATCTTCATCAATTATAAAATGGAAGATGTAGGAGTTCATGGATGATACATAGGGTGATTCACCAAACCCCTAAAATTGTATAGAAAAATCTGAGTGTATGTAAATATGTTTTTTCTTAATGGGGAAAAAAGGTCCACATATTTGATCAGATTTAAAAGGGTCCAAAACCCATTTAAGGTCAAGGACCACAGGGTTAGCTGATTCCTAAAGATGATTCCCAAATCTAAAATTCAATGAAATGTTTATTGGGTGTCTATCATGTCCAAGCCACTGTGCTAACACTATAATAGATGTTAACACATTATGACCAAAGAAACATGTCAAAATATATTAAAGATTATAATATGCACATATCAGTGATATCCTTCAAAGTAATAAGTTTGAGAAAAATTCTGTAATTAGTCAGAAATTTCTGAGATTTTACTTTGCAAAGTATCTTCAAACCTAGTACTAATTATGTCAAAATATTAATTGAATATTCTTACTGTCTCATCTTGTTTTTGATGACAATGGTGTTAGTCATGATAATCATAATCAAACTTAACCCAAACAGAATCTCTTTCCTAAAAATATGATTTCCTTAAGAGCAGGAACTATACTTTTCCCATTTTTGTATTTGGAGACATGTTTGTCACATACTAAGTGCTCAACATCTCTGGAATGGATATATGGATGAATGAGTGAGTGAATGAATGAATGAAAAGATGAAGACACCATCATGCATAGTAGCCATAGACACTGAAGGCTTAGAACCCAAAATGCTCTAAGAACAGTTGCCAAGGCCAAAAATTGCTTCTCTTTTCAACTTTGGACATAACTGTGACTTCAAAATACTTGGTCAACTAAAGATTGCAGTTCCTGGGGATTTAGTCATCTTTTTAAAAAAAGATTGTTGCAAAATTAAAATAAAATAAAAAAAGATTGTTGAATATAATTTACATGTTACAGATGTTCCAGTAACCTAGTCTATGGGATGGGGTGAGGGGAAAGTGATGTTTTTGTTTAAGGAATAGCAGCATGTTCAGCATCTGAGCCCTTCCCGCTGAGACCAGGTAAGAGGTTGTACCAGCTGGAGCATTACACATAAATGGTAGGCTTTCTTGGGCAACCCAAAAGTCAGATCTAATAGAATTTAGAGTATCATTATGCTCCCTAATAAAGAAGTTCAACCTGATTTCCATCACCTGGCCAATTGATGGTGCCGAAGTCTGAGCACCATTCACTTGTGATCCCCCATAGCAACATGGGGTAGAGAATGACTTGTGATCCAAATGTACCTCTCTTCTCTATCCAGGAATCATTTCATTTTCTGAAAGAGAAATTCAGGCAATAGCTGCTTTGTGATTCATTCACTTCTCTAGGGAAATTTAAATCTTAAGACTTAAAAAATTTAAGAAGTATTAATGAAAGGGCGCCTGGGTGGCTCAGCGGGTTAAAGCCTCTGCTTTCAGCTCAGGTCATGATCTCAGGGTCCTGGGATCGAGGCCCGCATCGGGCTCCCTGCTCGGCAAGGAGCCTGCTTCCTCCTCTCTCTCTGCCTGCCTCTCTGCCTCCTTGTGATCTCTCTCCCTCTGTGAAATAAATAAATAAAATCTTTAAAAAAAAGAAAAAGAAGTATTAATGAAAAGCCTACGCAGTCCTGTATATATCTAGAGTTGTGCCTGAAATGTCCTTATTCCAAAAAGTGCCTCCTACCTCCATCCCTGCCTTCATCCTCTCCGCCTCTAAAAGTTGCTAGGACTAGAAAAAATATCTTAGGCTTCAGAGGCCATAAAATCTCTGTCACAACTACTCAACTCTATGGGTGTCATGCAAAAGCAGCCACAGATAGTATATAAACAAATATCTGTGATCAGTTAAAAACTTTATTTACAAAAACAAGTGTCTGGGCCACAAGCTGTAGGGCTGGCCTGTGAACTATATTGAAGGCTTGCTGACAACTGAAAAAATTACAGTGTGTTAGAGGGAAATGAGAGCCTCAAAGTTTGCTAGAGCATCTCACAGAACTCAGAGATACTTCCTTAAGGTTTACCAGTTTATGAAAGTATATGATAAAGGAATAAATGAACAGCCAGATGAAGAGATACATAAGGCAAGATCTAAGTGGGGGCCCTGGAGCGCTGGAGCTCCTGTCCCTGTTGAGTTAGGGTACACATCCCCTCCTCCACCAGTGTGGATATATGTTCACCAACCCGAAAGCTCTCTAAAGCCCCTACTTCCCTACTCTTGGGGTATTATGGAGACTTTTTCATTTGGCATGATCAGTTATTAACTCCATTTCCAGCCCCTCTCCCCTCTCTGGAGGATGGGGGATAGGGCTGAAAATTCCAAGCTTCTTTTTTTTTTTTAAGGTTTTATTTATTTATTTGACACAGAGAGATCAGATCACAAGTAGGCTGAGAGGCAGGCAGAGAGAGAGGAGGAAGCAGGCTCCCCGATGACCAGAGAGCCCGATGCGGGCCTTGATCCCAGGACCCTGAGATCATGACCTGAGCCGAAGGCAGAGGCTTTAACCCATTGAGCCACCCAGGTGCCCAAATTCCAAGCTTCTAACTGGGATTTGGACTTTTTGGTGACCAGTCCCCATCCAGAGGCTATCTGGGAGCCCGCCAGAATCACCACCATAAAACAGAAGATGCTCCTGGTGCTCTTACCACTTAGGGATTTACAAGGGTCGAGGGAGTCTGGTGTCAGGGACAGGGGGCAGAGACAAATATATGTATTTATTATTTCACACCTGTACAGTGGCACTCATGTATTTATCACACACTGCCTAAGATTATTTTAATGCAGGTCTTATCTTTCCCCTAGGTTGTGATCTCCTTGCAGAGCAGTAACCTATCTAGCACAGACTTTATTCTATGCAGGCGCCTAATTTAGAGAAGATTTAGATGGAATTTGGACAAGATATGCAAGAATTAAAAAAATTGGCAGATTGATGAATGAGAAATTTCTCATTCATCAATCTGCCCCCCTCAGTCTCTCTCTCCATAAACCATTTTGTGTACAATATATCCTAAAAACATCTCTACCTAGAGCAAAATTGTTAAATTGGCCTGTTTCAGATCTCTTCTCATGAAACAAATATCAAGTAAAACTCTTTAGGTTCAGGCACCTGGATGGCTCAGTTGGTTAAGTGTCTGCCTTTGGCTCAGGTCATGATTCCAGGTTCAAGGGATCAAGTCCCATATTGGGGTCCCTGCTCTGCAGGGAGTCTGCTTCTCCCTTTGCCTCTCCCCTCAACAGGTTCTCTCAATCTCTCTTGCTCTCTCTTAAATAAATAAATAAATAAAGTTAAAAAAAATTTTAGGTTCTCTTAATCATTTTCAGGAAAAAATTTTTTAAATTTAAGTAGGTATTATTATACCTACTTCACTCTTAATAATATTACAGGTAGAGAGACATGTAGAAATACTCAAAGATGTTTAGGACCCCTTCTGTCTAGGAGACATTAATACATTCGAAAAGACACAATTTATCCATATAAAACAAATGCAGGGGTGCCTGGGTGGCTCAGTGGGTTAAAGCCTTTGCCTTTGGCTCAGGTCATGATCTCAGGGTCCTGGGATCGAGCCCCACATCGGGCTCTCTGCTCAGCGGGGAGCCTGCTTCCTCCTCTCTCTCTGCCTGCCTCTCTGCCTACTCGTGATCTTTCTCTCTCTGTGTCAAATAAATAAATAAAATCTTTAAAAAAAATAAATAAAATAAAACAAATGCAAAGTTCATGTCATTATGAGAATCTATATTTGTCAAATTTTTTAATGGCTTATAAGCAGAAGGTATAATAATCTTTATTTTACTATTAACCTTTTTCAGAAAATTTAATTCAAAGAACTTGAAAGATTAATGCCAAGTTATTTTCACAGAAAAAAGTCTGAAACAGGCCAATACTAAGATGTAGCTCTTGGGAGACATTCACAGAAAAAAAAATGGTTAGATAATTTTTATTAGATTGCATAAAAAGAAAAAGAATGTTGAGTAAAAATCATTAGCCAAATGATGTATAGGTAGGTAGTTTTCTATACCGGGTCTTAATACCATTAAGGCTTATTAGAAGAAAATTGAAAGCCTTTTACCAAGAATACTAATTGCCTCCCAGAAGAACAGACTGAAGTGGATCACACAAAAAGCTCTGTTCCAGTCTAGGTTTGGATTGTTTTTCCTTTACATTGCTAGTGACAGAATCAAAGATTAAGGTCACCTGGATACTGTTGCTGGTCAGAAAAGTGAGTTTTGTCTTCAAGTTCTGAGTTTTCCCTAGCAGACTCCATACTCAGGCATGCATTGCATGATGTGGACTCTGAGTACTGGGGTAATTTAGTGAGTAGGAAGGTCAGTGAAGATGGAGAGGTCAGGAGCTTGGAACTCTCAACTGAGACTTGATGTGTGAAATTTTGAGGGGTAATAAGCAATGTGACAGTCAGTTACATTAAGGCAGTGATTCTAAAAGTGTGTCTGTATCAGAATTACCTGATCAACTTGTTAAAAGCACCAATTTCAAAGTCTCCCCATAAATTCTGATCCACTGGTCTGAGAGGGGGCAGCAGTGGTTTGAATGAGATCCCTTAGTGGTTAGATGGCTGGTTCTTTCTCATCCCATTTTCCTAACTTTCTATTTTTTAAAAAGATTTATTTATTTGAGAGAGCGTTACTGATGCATATGAGTGGGGGGAGGGGCAGAAGTAGAGAATCTCAAGCAGACTCCCTGCTGAGCGTGGAGCCAAGAAGGGCTCGGTCTCACGACCCATGAGATTTGACCTGAGCCAAAATCATGAGTGGGACCCTTAACCTATGGAAACACCCAGGTGCTCCCCAACCTTCTATTTCAAGGGCTACTAGCACGGACAAAACTAACAGCTGCTCTAAGAGCTTGTGCCTCTGAGAAGGAGGAATAGAGAAGTTTCTAAAATATTCAGAGATACTGTCTTTGCATCCTGGCCCAGGTGCCCAGCACTGTTAGATACATACAAGAGAGGTTATCGCAGGGGGAGGCATAGCTTTATTCCTTTTATTTAGGCTTTCCTTATAAAAAGTCATGAGCCTCTCAGCTTTTGTATGCCTCAACATGACAAACACATCTGCCATGACCCACTCCTTGGTCAACTCTAATAAGCCTCAGCTTTTTTGTCAATAAAAGAGATCACCTCTAACTCAAATGAGAATAGTAAGGATCAAAAGTCCTAACAAATGAAACATGTCCAGGACACAGTATTACTCAATAATTATCACCCTTCTTCCCTCCTACTGCCACTGTAGAGTTTATAGTTCTTATCATAAAACAAACTGATACTATTCTCATCTCACTGTCCCATCTGTCAATGACATCCAAAGACCACAGGGCCACCTGTAGTTGAATGACTCTGGTTTATTACTCATTGCAGGGAAGGAGAACACACACCAGGGGGAACCATGGGGTAACTCGGTAAGATGGTGTTAGAAACAATCAATAGGATTTGGGCTTTGGTGGAGTGATTTGGTGGTGGTGGCAGTGGGGAGTCTAGGAAAGTAGAGATTTGTTCCATACTGGATGCTGTCAGAAAGCAGAGGCAATTTTATATTTTAGTGAAGAAATAGCAGTCATTAATTTTAACTAAAAAAGGGGATGTTTGCTACTTCATGTGTGGCTGATTGAATTTCTTTTTGTCTGTGCTTAGACAAAAGCACAAAGGGGACTTTTATTGTCTCAATTTATCAGGGTGACCATACCTGACCGCCCCCCTTTACTCTTTCTCACTTCTGAAATGGAAGATTAGAGGGGAAAAGCTGATACTTATTTTAATATTTGTTTAAATAAAGAGATTGAACAATTATTGACACTATGTCCAACACCACACTAAGCTTTAATGCTCTCAATCTCACAGTATATTATCTATATAAAGTGGGGTTAGAAGCCAGATCTAGCTGACTTCTAACCACAAAAGTTTCTAGTCGGTATACTATTGCCTTGGTGGCACCACTGGAACCCATGAGTGGATTTTTACCCATCACTCTAAATAAATTGCTTTTGGGGTGCTCGGCTGGGTTAGTTGGTAGAGTGTGTGACTCTTGATCCTGGGGTTGTGGGTTTGAGTCCCACACTGGGTGGAGAGATTGCTTAAAAAAATACAATATAAATAAATAGATAAATAAATAAACAAATAGACAAACATAAGTTGCTTTCAACTTTACTTACAACAGAAAAAAAAATCCTTTGATCTATAATCAGAGAGTGGCAAAAAATGTTTTTATAAAAATATCATAGTAATTATTTTTGGTTTTCAGGTCATATAGTCCCTTCCATGATCACTCAGCTGTCCTTGTAGTGGGAAAGCAGCCACAGATCACATATGAACAGATGCATGTAGCTGTGTTCTAATAAAAGTTCACTGACAAAATCAGCTGGCAGGTAGGATTTGGCTGTTAATCTGTAGTTTATAAATGCTTGGTCTAGATTATAAGCAGCCAGAAATCCCAAATCAACTTGGATTTTTAAAAAATGTATTCTATGGCTTGAATAATTAAATTAAGTATGTATAAATTGTAGGGGGTACCTGGGTGGTTCACTTGGTTAAGTATCCCATTTGAGATTTCAGCTCAGGTCATGATCTCATGAGTCATGGGATCAAGCCCCACTTTGGGCTCTGCACTCGGTGGGGAGTCTGCTTGAGATTCTCTCCCTCACCCTCTGCCCTTCTCCCCACTTGTGCATGTGTGCAGGTTTCTCTCTCGCTCTCTCAAATAAATCTTTGTTAATTAAAAAACTGTAAATACATATAATAGGTAAATATGCATAAATATAAATTTGTGGTGTTTTAATAAAACTGCCAAACATTTTATTTATTTCATTTTTAAAATAAAGAACATATGGGCGCCTGGGTGGCTCAGTGGGTTAAAGCCTCTGCCTTCGGCTCAGGTCATGATCTCAGGGTCCTGGGATCGAGGCCCACATCGGGCTCCCTGCTCGGCAAGGAGCCTGCTTCCTCCTCTCTCTCTGCCTGCCTCTCAGCCTACTTGTGATCTCCCTCTCTCTGTCAAGTAAATAAATAAAATCTTTAAAAATAAATAAATAAAATAAAATAAAATAAAGAACATAAATTTATTTCTCACAGTTCTGGAGCCTAGAAAAACTGCCCAAAATACTCTAAATCAACTACCAATTTCTGAGCATGACAGAATCAGGACGGTGCCTCATGTCATTTGCTTCTGTGATCCTGTACTGGATCTCAAGAGCAAAAGCACCTACCTCACAATTAATTCTGTGCTTCCATTCCTTGTTCTTATTGGAAAACTTTTGTTAGCTAAACTGAAGCTGAGAGGTTTAATGCTTGTCCTCAGTTATCCAGAGTATGGTAGAGCTGGTGTTAACCCTTACATTGTTTCATTATACCCTATGCCTCAATTTTTTTTTCTTTTGCCAGGAGGGGCCCTATGCCTCAATTTTAATAAACTATTGAATTGGTGGCCTGAGAGCATAAAAAGACCCTTGGGTTATCCTCTGAATCTTCAGAGAAAGAGCATATGATCAGAATAAACTAGGGCAAAGGGCTTTTTGTTACAGTTTGACTCTGAAAAGTTAGGGCTTGGGAGTAAATGTGGAAACTGGAATTCAGTACTGAAACATCGAGAACATTGTGTTATCCAGCCTCAGCACCCAATTCCCTTTTTATTTTTTTTAATTTTTAATTTTTTAAAAGATTTTATTTATTTATTTGACACAGAGAGAGAGATTACAAGCAGGCAGAGAGGCAGGCAGAGAGACAGGGAGAGGAGGAAGCAGGCTCCCCGCTGAGCAGAGAGCCCGATGCAGGCCTCGATCCCAGGACGCTGAGATCATGACCTGAGCCGAAAGCAGAGGCTTTAACCCACTGAGCCACACAGGTGCCCCAATTCCCTTTTTATAGATTCCTCTTTTAGCAATGCATAACATCATGTGTCAGCTGCAAGCAAAGATCACCTATCACCACCGTATCAGACTGTGGCCCTCTGTGACTTGAGGTTAGAAGGACGGGCTGGGGCATACTGCAGGAGATGCTCTGCTCTGAACCTCTCCAACTACATGCTGTGCTGCTGCTCTTGGTTAAGAGGAATTTTCAGTTAGAATCTCCCATTCCCCAAATGTGCAGAAATAATACGAGTGTGTATGGGTAACTGGCACATGAGTATTTGCATGATTTTGTATTTAAAATTGAATATCAAAAAAAAATTGAATATCACACAACAATATTTTTCATGCAAATTAACACAGAATATTTATATATTAAGTTATACCCAACTCCTACATATTTCTATGGATATAGACCACTAGATAATAGCTTATCATGTAGAAGAATCCAGCCTATGTTCTTCCTCACCCACAAGCTCAGTTTAAACACCCCCCTTAAATAACAATTAAGAAAATAGATCCATAAGTATTTTTTCATACATTTAATTGGGTTGTCACAAGAGGAAAGAAGGGGAGTCTGGCTTCATGACACGAGGGGGACTTTGCTAAGCACCATTATATCTCAGCATACCTCTGTCTTCCCTTTTATTTCACCTCTGCGTAGAGTTGCCAGATTTAGAAAACAAAAACAGAGGACTCCCAGTTAAACTTGAATTTTGGATAAGTCGTAAATACTTTTTCTAGTATAAGTGTGTCCCAAATATTGCATAGAATACTTGTACAAAAAAATTATTTGTTTTTTATTTGGATTTCAGATCAACTGGGTATCTTCCATTTTATCTGTCAGCTCTACACATGAACACATATGATTCAGTTTTCACATGGTGACTTCTCTGGTTTGAAAGACTCGAGTTCAATTTCCTGCTCAGCCAAGTAGAAGCCCTGCCTAGGCGACCTACTTGACCTGGAGATAATTCTTATTGTAGAGAGCTGTGAAAGGATTACAAGGAGAGAATGCAAATAAATCCCCTAGGTTAGGACGAGGAATAGGCAGCTGCTCAGCAAACACTGGCCAAATGTTTATTTCCTTTTCTTCATTTAAATTCTCTCCTTCCCTTTCTTTCCACTCAAATAAATAAATAAAATCTTAAAAAAAAAAAAAAAAAGGAAAAGGAGGCCCCTGGGTGGCTCAGTCTGTTAAGCGTCTGCCTTCAGCCCAGGTCATGATCTTAGGGTCTTGGGATGGAGCCCCGTGTCAGGCCCCCTGCTCAGCAGGGAGTCTGCTTGTCCCTCTCCCTCTCCCCCTGACTCATGTTATTTCTCTCTCTCTTCTCAAAATAAATAAATAAAATCTTAAAAAAAAAATTCTTTCAATTCTTCCCCTAACTTCCCTGAGAAGAGTTAGGTGCTGCTCCCTTTTCCCTCACAACAGACTGTACCTATTTCTCTTCTTCTTGTTCCTTTTTTAAGTAGGCTCCACACCCAGTGGGGCTTGAACTCACCACCCCAAGATCAAGACCTGACCCGAGACCAAGAGTCAGACACTTAACCAACTGAGCCACCCAGGCACCCCTAAACTGTACCAATTTCTACTATAACATTCATGATATAGAACTTCAGGCTTGTTTTTATTTATTTATTTATTTAAATTAATTAATTTTTAATTAACATACAATGTATTATTTGCCCCAGGGGTACAGGTCTGTGAATCATCAGGCTTACACATTTCACAGCATTCACCAAAGCACAAATCCTCCCCAATGTCCATCACCCAGCCACCCTACCCCTCCCCTCCCACTCCCCAGAAAACCTCAGTTTGTTTCGTGAGATTAAGAGCCTCTTATGGTTTGTCTCCTTTCCAGTCCCATCTTGTTTCATTTTTCCCTCCCTACCCAACACGACTCTCCGCCCTGCCCCTCAGATTCCTCATATCAGAGAGGTCATATGATAATTGTCTTTCTCTGATTGACTTACTCCGCTTAGCATAGTACCCTCTAGTGCTATCCACGCCATTACAAATGGCAAGATTTCATTTCTTTTGATGGCTGCACAGTATTTCATTGTATATATATACCACATCTTCTTTATCCATTCATCTGTTGATGGACATCTAGGTTCTTCCCATAGTTTGACTGTTGTGGACATTGCTGCTATAAACATTCAGGTGCACGTGTCCCTTCGGATCACTACATTTGTATCTTCAGGGTAAATACCCAGTAGTGTGATTGCTGGGTCATAGGGTAGCTCTATTTTCAACTTTTTGAGGAACCTCCATACTGATTTCCAGAGTGCAAGCACAAGCTTGCATTCCCACCAGCAGCGTAGGAGGGTTCCCCTTTCTCTGTATCCTCGCCAGCAATCTGTCGTTTGCTGACTTGTTAATTTTAGTCATTCTGACTGATGTGAGGTGGTATTTCACTGTGGTTTTGATTTGTATTTCCCTGATGCCGAGTGATGTTGAGCACTTTTTCATGTGTCTGTTGTTCAGGACTGTTTTGTAATCATGGCAGTATAGACTTATCAATTCCTTCCTTTCTTTTCTCCTTTTTTTGGTCGGTGTTTACCTGGTGTAGCTTTTTACTACGTTTTTTCTCTCAAACTTTCTAGGTTCTTTTATTTAGGGTGTGTCCTAAATAATGGGCTTCTCGTGGATTTTTACACAGAAAGTCTGATAATCTTATTTAATTGTAGAGTTTGGTCCACTTAAATAATTACTGAAATGTACATCTATTTCCTACCCTTCAATTTGTTGCTATTGGTGTACCTTTTGCAGGTTTCATTTTTCCCTTCCTTCCCTCTTTTTTTCCTTCCTTGTTCTCTTTCCTTTTTAATCAATTGAACTTGTCTTTTCTTCATTTAATTTTCCTCTTTCTTAGTTTAGAAGACATATATATATATTTAATTTATTTATGTATTCGATAGAGAGAGAAGGAGAGTGAGCAGCAAGCAGAGGGAGAGGAGAAGGCTCCCGGTTGAGCAAGGAGCCCGATCATAACCTGAGCCAAAGGCAGATGCTTAACTGTCTGAGCCATTTAGGCACACACCCCTTTTTTTAAAAAGATTTATTTATTTATTTGATAGAGAGTGAGGGAATATATACATTCTATTTTTATTCTTTTTTTTTTAATTTTTATTTATTTATTTATTTGACAGAGAGAGAGAGAGAGAGAGATCACAAGTAGGCAGAGAGGCAGGCAGAGAGAGAGGAGGAAGCAGGCTCCCAGCTGAGCAGGGAGCCCGATGTGGGGCTCGATCCCAGGACCCTGAGATCATGACCTGAGCCGAAGGCAGAGGCTTTAACCCACTGAGCCACCCAGGTGCCCCATTCTATTTTTATTCTTTAAGTGCTTTCAGAGAAATATGAACTTCCATATTAGTTCAAGAACCCTAAAGTTAAAGTGTCTTACTTTCCTTTCAAACAACACACAGATCCTAGAACAAATTGACAGAAAACCCCCACCCAAGTTATATAATATTTTTGTCCAGTATTTTAGTTTTGTCTTGTATTTTAACCCAATAAATTCGACATCACTATTATTGTTTTATATAAAATCGGTTTAGATTTATCCACATATTTCCAGTTCCTTTGATTAGCATTTTTTTCCTTTGTAACTTACACTGTCCTTCTTGTATAACTTTCCTTCTTCCTTAAATGTATCTTCTACATGTTCTCTTAGTAAAGATAAGTTGGTGTTACACTCTTCCAATTTTCATTTGTATAAAAGTCTTCATTTGGCCCATATTCTTGCAAGATAATTTTGCTGGGTATACTTTGTACATCAATAGTTACTTTTGGGGTGCCTGGGTGGCTCAGTGGGTTAAGGCCTCTGCCTTCGGCTCAGGTCATGATCTCAGGGTCCTGGGATCGAGCCCCGCATCACGGCATCGGACTTCCTGCTCAGCGGGGACCCTGCTTCCTCCTCTCTCTCTGCCTGCCTCTCTCCCTCCTTGTGATCTCTGTCAAATAAAAAATTAAAATCTTTAAAAAGAATAGTTACTTTTACTCACTGTTTTTAAGATAATATCCTACTGCATTCCGGCCTCCACTGCTGTTGATAAGAAGCCACTTGTCTGTAGAAAGTATTTTCTTTTTAGGTGATCTGTCTTCTCGAATGGGCTGCCTTTAACCTCAGCAGCTCCTTTTCCTTAGTATTCTGCAGTTTCACTTTGTTGTGTCTAAGTATGGATTTCTTTTTCTTCATCCTGCTTAAGGTATTTTTTGAACTTGTCAGACATGATGATTATTCATTTTCATCAGTTCTGGAAAATTTTCAGCTATTATCTCTCAATAACTGCCTGTACTTTGCTCTATCTTCTGTTCTAGAACAAATTTAGCCTCCACATCACTACTTTTTTGTGATTTCAATGTTCTTGATAAGAACATAACATAGGGGCGCCTGGGTGGCTCAGTGGGTTAAAGCCTCTGCTTTCGGCTCAGGTCATGATCTCAGCGTCCTGGGATCGAGGCCCACATCGGGCTCTCTGCTCAGCAGGGAGCCGGCTTCCTCCTCTCTCTCTGCCTGCCTCTCTGCCTACTTGTAATCTCTCTCTCTGTGTCAAATAAATAAATAAAATCTTNAAAAGAACATAACATAGTTGCTGAGTAACAAAACTGAAGCCAGGCTCTCTGGCTTGAATATAATGACTCTCTTATTAGGTATGTAAATTTGTGCAAGTTACTTAACCTTCCTATGCCTCAGTTTCCTCATTTCTAAAACAGGGAAGTAATAGTATCTGCTTAATGGGATTTGTGTGAGGATTATAAAAGAGATGATATGTAAAGTCTAAGAAAGGTATACAGTGTGTTTGCTCTTAATATTTTTCTTTCTTTGCTGCACTCTGAGGAGTTTTCTCATATCTATTATACAGTTCACCAATTTTTACTTTCCTTGTCTAATAGGTCTTTTGAGATGCTGGTTCTATGGGCATTTTTTCATTTTCAAAAGTACAATTTTGGTTATTGTTCAATTGCCTGGTCAATTTTTTTAATCATTTACTTTTAACATATTCTTTTATTTCTTTATATTTTTATATTTGCATTGACAGTTGTTTCTGCCAGGTTCCTTCTGTAAGACACCAAGAAACCCCAGACCACTTTGAAAATTGCTTATACTGGCTTCTCATCAATGTGTTGGGAAAACATGTTGAGGGAAGGGATAGAATGAGTTCTCTGACTTCATAAAGCCGATTTGAAATGACTAAGACATGCAGGTCTGACAAAAAAGAAACCAAAACCTGAGGTTGGGAATTCAACCTGAGATTGAGACAGTGGCTTTTAATCTTTGGATGCCCATTGGAAATATTTGGAGAGCATTTTAAAAATATGGATGCCTAGGCCCCTCTCCAGAGTGGGAGCCATACATCATGGTTTTTCAAAAGCTTTCCAGGCAATTCAGTTGTGTAGCTGGCATCAACAAGAGCACCATGAAACAAAACCTGAAACCACTCCAGGTGTTCCAAACAGGGAAGGATGGGACGTAGAGGATCAGATGCTGGGACACCATGGCGAGGGCAGAGAGAGGAAAGATTAGGGACAGCTGCTGGTTTTTTGTTTGTTTTGTTTTGTTTTTCTGGAAACTTGAGGAAATGTAGCATAGGAACAGGCATCTCAGAAAACTGCCATTAAAAACTACAGGTGCTTATGCTCCAGAGGGTGATTCAGTGGAAGCCTGAGACCCTCCTCCAGAATGGCTTATCTGCTCTCTCCAGAAGCCTTTGGGCCTGTGCGCTGTTTACAAAGGAAAGGTCATGACTTCTCTTTAGTTTCACCTTCAAATTGTCACAGGGACACCCCTTATTACTAGTAGCATCTAACTCTAAACTCTGGCCAGGAAGTCTAGGGGATACAGAGAAGGGGGGAAATGGTGCAAATTTGTCAACAGATTGAGAATTACTGGACTAGGAAAGGTAAACTTCCAAAACTCAGAGCACAGGGGGGCTCAGGCCTATCAGCAACTCTTAACATCAAAATGCTTCTTAAAGCATTTATTCAGATTGAAGAAGGCTCGAGGTTAAACTCTCCCAGTAGAGACAATTTTTCTTGATCCTCCAGATTCCTGTACTTATCAAGAGGAAGTGGGGTTATCTTCATCCTCCTACAGTTAGCCCTAACTCTTCTGGAAGGGCTAAAGAATTCACAGATGAAGGGCAAAAGAAGAATCTAAGTCAATAAATTAAAGGCAATGCTTTGAACCTGATATTCAAATGGAAAGTTTATTGATGAGTACCATGTAAATGGTACTATATAAAAAAAAAAAAAGGAAAATGCTTCTGATACCAAAGCTCATATTCTTTGTTCTTGCTTTTTAAAATCAAGTGATGGTTTGGATTGTGTAGGGTTCTTTTTTTAAATTTTTCGCATGAATCATAATGATTGACCATAAACTCTTGCAAGGAAACTGGGCATGGATGAAGGAAAATAAAAGATGCACCTTCTCGTGTTGGTGGCTCTTCTGTTCCTTCTTTCCGAAAGCAACCACCCACCTGGTGTGTTCCTTACTTCTCTCTCACTCCCACGGTCTCTCCCTCTTCCTCTTTCTCCCCTGTGCTTCCCCAAGCTTCTTCTCTTTTTCTTCCCTTTATCTCTTTCCTGTTAAAGTATCTGGCAGTGGAGCCGGGCAGAAATGTGGTTAGATATGTGTGGGGTTTCTCAGGGGTGGGGTAACCTCAGACTCTGTGCCCAGGGCAAAAATATCACCCTAGAGGCAGACGACTGCCCTCTGAACCTCCCAGATCTTCTCCTGTCATAATAACATCAAAAGTTTACTGCTTGCCAAGATGATCATACAAACTGTGTTTAAATATAGTCCTTACAACCATGATTTTCACATATTTAGTAACTTAGTGTAGTATCATTCCTAAAATTTCACAACAAACTTGCAAAGCAGATAATCTTATCATTCCTATTTTATAGATGAGGAAATAAAAGCTTAGAGGAATAAAGTAACTTGCTCAGTTTCAGATAGCTAATATCCAGATCAAGTGGTACCTGTTCCACCAATTCTGAGTTTTCCTGACTATATAAGCTTATTCCTCCAGTTGTGGCATTATAACTTAAGAAGGACATAAGCAGAGCGTCCAAATAGTCTGGCCATATGAAGAAGTAAACCATACCATCTGTGTCATTTGCATTTATGATGAACATTTACAGACTGCCATCTCTATATCAAGTCTTGGTGATGGGTTTTATGTAGATTATCTGCGTGCAAGTAAGACAGTACTAGAACTTTATGAAATATGCAACACTATAATAATCCAATTTACAGATGAGGAAAATGAGGTATGGAGATAATAATTAAGTAACTTGCCCAAGACAGCCCAGCTAGTAAATGATAAAGGCAGGACTCCAGTGACAAGGCTTATAATTCTACACTAGGCTGGTAACCTGACTTACTTAATGAAGTAAGTACAGAAGGGTACAGATAGAAGTTGACAGAAAAAATACAGAAATATTCAGTTGATGAAGATGTATCATTTAGAAAGGGGAAGAAAATTGACATTGTAAAGCTCCCAAGAACAGACCTATAACTATGGTGGGGTTGTTATAGAAGGTAAACTTCTGTATAATGTAATAAAGAACTTTCCAGCAATTATTTTTGTCTAACAATGCTACAGATTGCCTTGCAAGACAAGAGTATGAATTCTATGACTATGGATGTGTCTGGATGCAAAAGAAATGTCCTAAAATGAAAAGAACATAGGAGTGTATATGACCTCTTAGGTAATATGTAACTTCTAAGAGGCTTTGGATCTGGGAGTTAGCTTATTTAAACCATCCTAGCAGCCCAACATGTTTAAGGATGTAATTTTATAAGTGGCCATAGTGAAACATGATGAGGAAAAATGGTTGAATCTGAATCTAGTCTCTGATCCTGTCATAACTTAAAGGTTTATAAAGATTCTTTTTATACAGTATCTCATTTATCATCCAAATGACCTTGAGATGGAGCTCTTACTAAACTATATTTTTAACTCAGCCAAGGAAACTACGTTAAATGAATAAGCAATAGCACCGATCCGGAGTGTATCTACGGCTATTGTTTTGTTTCTATCATCAGTCATTAGCATCAGGCAATGAAGAAGTATAGGGCAATTTTCATGGTGAAGAAATATTAAAACTAGTATTTAAGATTTTTTATGATTATGAAAATAGTATTCTTACTGTTACAAAAAATTTTTACAAAAACCACTGAAAAAGTATACAGAAAGAAACTAAAATCATTCATAATCCAACCGCCCAAGCTACCCTTAAATATTTGATAACTTTCAGTAAATACATATATTCAGATTATGTGGAGATCATGTATAGACAGTCTTGTCTTCTTAATCATACGAATTTTTTTTATTTAAGCATCATTTTAGAGGCTTAATACATTATATGCATGTAGCCTAATTATTTACTCTTAACAGTTTCTTTGTGTCTACTCTACATTTTGCTGATACTGCTCTTAATAATTCCTAGAAGAGGGATTACTGCCTCAAAGAGCATGATTCCTATTTGTGACCTAGCCATCGACTGAAAAATTGACTTCTGGAAATGTGGGGCTGATTTCAACTCTAATAAATGAACAGTGGCACCTCATCTTTGCCATTGTGACTGATGACTGTCATGATATTTTACTTCACTAATTTTATAGATGAAAAAGATCTTACCATTTTAATTTTCACTTAATTGAAAACCATTGATGGGAGGTCACTTTACCTTGTCAATATAATTCATTATCAATATAATTCATTGTCTTGCAAGGCAATCTGTAGCATTGTTAGACAAAAATAATTGCTGGAAAGTTCTTTATTATACTTCTTCATTCATTCATTACCTTGTCAATATATTCATTAAGATAAAAGGAGTATCAGTAAAGGGCAGTCTTGGACTAGATGTTTCTGCCAATGCCAATGGTAAAAAGATCAATCACTATAAGTAACTCCCAGTGGGCATGGAAAATATCTAAGGGCTAAAGGTGAGGGAGGCCTGGGGATTGAATGTGAGAGCAGGGAGCACAGCAGCAGGGATTTAAATGTGTCTGCTGTTTGTCAACTGGCCTCTCTTTCTTCTACGTGTGATATTTCTTATTGAGTGAACATATTGAGTGCCTGTTGTGTGCATGAACATTCGCTCAGCACTTGTTTCACAGCAGGGATTCCCTGATCACAAAGCCCTTTCTGCACAGGGTAAAACAAGGATGGGTTCCCAGTACAGAAAGTGAGAGCACTTGGTGATCTGGAGGGAACCCCACTGGCAATGTCTACTTTGGAGGCATTGAATTTAACCACATTTACTCTTCATAATAGAAAATGGAATAAATTGCCCTTATTCCTTTCTTTTCAGATTACTGATTAAAAATGTCATTATAGAAAAATTGAAGTACACAGTGCAGCAGGGAGCAATGAACCCCCATTGCTCCATGGGAACCCCATGTTCCCATTATCCAGCTACACTCAGCTACCAACTTAACTCACAGCTGCTCTGGTTTAATTTCTTCCTCTCCTCAACCCCTACAACTCTATCATTTTGAAGAAAACCCCACATGTAATATCCATAAATACTTTGATATGTACCTCTAAAAAGTAAGGACTCCTTTTTAAAAAATAACAATAATACTATTATCTTGCCCCAAATAATTCCTTAGTATTATCAAATAATTATTGTTCAAATTTTCCTGATCACCTCATACTGTTTCCAGTTGGTTTCTTGACTTGGGTTCCAAACAGGGCCTCCACATTGCCTTTGTTCATTTGTTTATTACATCTTTTAAAACCTAGAAATCTTTCCTCTCTCTCATTTTTCTCCCACAGGCAGCTCTGGCTCCTCCTAGAAAGAAATTATATTTAAAGGCCACAATCTGGATGCCACAGATGTTTACTGTCATTGTGATGGTCACTATTTCTGGACAGAGCAGGGCCTAACAAGAAGGTATTTTTGTTTTGCTTACACGTTTTAATTGCTGTTTACCTAGGTATATAACAGGATGACTTCTGTTCCTCCTGAGTTTCAGAATTCCATATCTGTTTAATCAAATATTCCATGTGTTTACTGTAACTACTGGTGTCTTAGTTTCTTTAGGGTGAGAGTGGGGATGCCTTCCCATATGATCTGGCTCTCAAAATCTTCTTTTATACTGGGTCAGTCATGAGTCAAAATGGAAAAAAAAAAAAAAGGACAGAGACTGATCCTGACAGAGCTCCAAAGGCTCTAGTGACATCATTCAAGTTGACCTCTTCATTTTGTAAACATATACCCCAAGGACAAAGAGGTGATTTGCTCAAGGTGAATTAAGTTAGTAGTTCTCAAATATTAATATGGTCAAGAATCCTCTGGAGAGGGGGCGCCTGGGTGGCTCAGTGGGTTAAAGCCTCTGCTTTTGGCTCAGGTCATGATCTCAGGGTCCTGGGATCGAGGCCCACATTGGACTCCCTGCTCAGCGGGGAGCCCGCTTCCTCCTCTTCCCGTCTCTCTGCCTGCCTCTCTGCCTACTTGTAATCTCTCTCTCTCTGTGTCAAATAAATAAATAAAATCTTAAAAAAAAAAAAAAGAATCCTCTGGAGAACTTGTTTAAAAGTTGATCACTGAACCTTAGTCCGGAGATCCTGATTCAGTCAGTCTGGGTGGGTCCCTGGTGAAGTTAATGCTGCCAGTGTGCATGGACTAACCCTGAGTGGCACCCATCTAGAGGTTTCCTGATAAATGGCCAAAGGGAGAACCTTTTTGGCTACAGCTCTGTTAAAAGCACAGATAAACTCACTGTGAGCTATCTGGAAAAGCACTGTGAACACATGCTGCAAAAATCAATCATGGGATCCGGAGCAGGTAAATTGTGAGTTGGCTAGGTAGCTTGCCTCCCTCAGTCTACTTGATGTTTTCAAATTTTCACAACAGATAAGTCCTTTAGGTTAATTCCTCCTTTTAAAATTCAGGTTCTTTAAAAAAAATTCTACCTCTGCTGGCAAATTAAGCCATTGATTTCAACTGAAGCCTGTTTCCAACACCACCAGGAAATTTTAGGTGAGTCTCCTATTGTAGGAACCCTCTGAAATCTCACAGTTTCTGCTTGTATCCCTTTCTTTGCCCTAAATGCTTTCTGCAGGATATGTTTAGACATTCTTGAACAAGGAGTGATCTAGAAAACTAAATCTAGGTGTCCTAGAGATGCAAATTCCCAACTCCAGACAAAAGATATAGGATTTACCTGAATAATAGCCTCAAGATTTGATAAAATGCAGCCAGAATCGTCAGAGGTTTGGAAATCTCAGCCCTCTGTGTATGGTAAAAATTGACAGATAACCCAAAAGGCAGGATAAATGCTTTCACTTCATAACAGTTCAGCAATCTCAGAATAACTACCTTATGTTATAATAAGGTCCCCTTATTCAAGTTCCCAGAGGCTTTGTGTCACAAGTTTCTACAGGCTTTGGGACATAAGAAGAGAGGAATAACTGAGTTCCTGCCTGTAGTCCCCTTGATACCAGTGACTTATCTACCTCCATACTCACTAGGCTTGTGTTAATAGGTGCATATGCTATTGCATGGAGGAGAAGGACCTAAGGGTTAGTACTGGAAATTAAGAGCCTCAGATTACTCACATGTTTTACCTGTGGGGAATGGGTAAGATAAGTATTAAAGAGCATGGAAGAAACAAAAATGAAAAGGGTAATAGGGTGATCAATTTTGCACTCTTGATACTACTTTTGTTTGGACTACAAAAACTATACTGCCGGGCGCCTGGGTGGCTCAGTGGGTTAAAGCCTCTGCTTTCGGCTCAGGTCATGATCTCAGGGTCCTGGGATGGAGGCCCGCATCGGGCTCCCTGCTCAGCTGGGAGCCTGCTTCCTCCTCTCTCTCTCTCTGCCTGCCTCTCTGCCTACTTGTGATCTGATCTCTCTCTGTGTCAAATAAATGAAATATTTAAAACAAACAAACAAACAAACAAAAAAAACTATACTGCCATTTGCTCTTCATATCCCCTTTCTCTGCTTCTCTAGACAATCTATCAAGTCATAAATCAAAGTATTTTTTTAAAAAAGCATATCTGATACCTGAAAGATGGTAAACCACTGTTTGCCATCCCTTCTGATGGCAATTAGTAAGCAAATAGGGACAATACCTTAAAAAACAAGATACCTCTTAAGAATAGTGAATTCAGTTAGCTACTGCCAGTAAAATGCTATGTAATAAGTCATTCCCAAGACTCAATAGCATAAAAAAGCAATTGTTTATCTTTATGGATCTATGTGTTGGCTGAGAGTCAGCCAGTTGGTCTAGGCTTAGTGCGGTGGCTCTGCAGATCTCAGTTCAGCTTGCACCTTCATCTGGTGTCTGCTGACTGAAGCTGGGCTCTATTAGATGGTGTAGTTCCACTGCATGTGTCTTTCATCCTCCTCCTGGGATGAGGGCCTAGCCCAGCACACTCTTTTCATGGTAATGGCAGAGGCACAGAGAATATGCAGAAATATTGCCTCTTAAGTTCTAAGCTCAAAACTGGCATACTGTCACTTTAACCTTAGCCTATTTGCCAAAACAAGTCACCTGGCTAAAAATAAGTCAAGAGGGCTGGAAATACAGGCTTCCTGCAGTGGGAAGGATTGCAAATCACATGTCGAAGGGTGTGCACATGGGATGGGAGAGTGAAGAATTGGCCGAATAATGCCCCTACCACAAATATAGTGTGTTATCAGTTAAATTAAATATTATTAAATATAAGAAAATTAAGATAAAATACCATTAGATTCTGATCCTAATCTATAATGCTTTCTTATGGGTAAGCTGTTAAAAAATACTTCAGCTAATGTATCCAAGGAGTATCTCTTGTTTAGATTTCTCTTCCTCTTTTGCTGTTTAGATTCCTTAAATTCTTTTTCTGTTTACCACATGGTGCCAATAGTACACTTGTCTGTGTAGAGCCTTATTAGTCAATGAAAGTTCCCAACTCTATAGCTTCAACTGCTCCATCACTCTAAGTATACGCCATCTTCAAGACATGCTTTCTTGCTGCTAAATAACCTCCAATTCATGGTTCAAAGTACCCATTAGTTATATATTTACATGACTGAAACTTTATTTCTCTATTTGAATATCCTGTGTAATTTCAGCAACCACTTATTAACAAGTTCCTAATGCAAGACTCTACAGGACCCTTTATAACTCTTTGTTGTCTCATTTAACAATTCTGCAATATTGATAGTAAAATTTCTATTATGCGAATGGGGGAACTGAATGAACCCAGGGAGATTAAATAAATAAATTGCTTAAAGATGAAATTGGTAATAGTATCAGAATTCAAATATGGTTGTATTTAGATGCAAAGTCAATAGTTTTCCTATTATTTTCTGCATGGCTCTTGTTTCATTCCCCCCTCCACCCCCCACCACCTACCCCCAGACCTGGGTTTCTAGATTTTCCTCTGAGATACAGTGAGTGGTTGGTTTTATGCCAGTTGTTTCGGTGGCAAATGTTGGTGGGGTCCCCTTCTATTCTCTTGAGAACCCATGGGTGTGGCAGGCCATGTATTATTATCCTCTATAATGCTGAGAGGCTACAACTTCGAACTAAAGAGATTTATACAGTTAATAAGTGGCAGAGTTGGGACCTAGGCTCAGGCTATTTTCCTCTTACATCACTTAAATTAATACACTTAATCACAGTAACTGAAAGAATGACAGTATGCATTTTTGGTAATAGAACTAGCCAGTTAACTTGACTCCAAAGGATTATATTTTCTTATAAGGCTCTGGAAGAATGTGGGAATAATAATAAGAGTAGTCGGACGCCTGGGTGGCTCAGTGGGTTAAAGCCTCTGCTTTCGGCTCAGGTCATGATCTCAGGGTCCTGGGATCGAGGCCCGCATCAGGCTCCCTGCTCAGCGGGGAGCCTGCTTCCCCCTCTCTCTCTCTGCCTGCCTCTCTGCCTACTTGTGATCTCTCTCCCTCTGTGAAATAAATAAATAAAATCTTTAAAAAAAATAAGAGTAGTCCTCAAATTACAATAAAATAATTAATATCTTGTCAGAAGAGAGTTACTTGCAGTCTTACAGTCAACTAAGTTATAGAGTGTTAGATTTGTAACAGGATTCTTTAATAACTTGAACTCTTGATAACTAATTGCTGGTTACATAACTTCTTAAACAATTCAAGTTATAGAATAATCCAAAAAGAAGCCAAATAAACTTGAATTTATCCAAATAACCTTAAATAAATCAATTTCCAATGAACATTTTTTAAAGTACAGATCTAGTTCAAGGAATCAAGAATTGACGACTTTTCTTTGTGTTTTGATATGCCACTTTTGTAGCAAGCACTGTTGCACCATGGTTTGTTCCTCTGATGTGTAGAAATAGGATGTAAGCTGTTACCTTATTTGCAATGGCTTGCCATTGATCTCTGTGTCAAGCATTAGGAGTTTTGCAAAACTCAATGAGTCCTGATTTGGGTTAGTTTTACCCTCATGAAAGATGAAGTTTCTTTCCTGAGCATTATTTATCTTATCCCAAGTTCCTCAAGACATGTTATTACAAGAGTTTTTCATTTTGACATATTTCAGTTTTTTGGGTTTGTTTGTTTATTGTTTTTTTTTTTAAAGACTTCTAGATGGGAAGGAAAAGAATGAGAAATTGAGATTTATGGAGTACCCCATGCTGGATGCTTTACATAATTTGTCTCTTTATTGGTCCCATATTATAGATGAGGAAATAATGGCATTTTTATTAATTCAAACTAAGAGAACTCTAACTTTTGCGTTGTTGTTATCAGACACGGATAGGTTCAAAATTTGGGATATTTCCTCCTGTTCTTTCCTATTAGAACATATTTCTTTTTTTTTTTTAATTTTATTTTTATTATTTGCCCAAGGGGTACAGGTCTGTGAATCATCAGGCTTACATCTTTCACAGCATTCACCAAAGCACAAACCCTCCCCAATGTCCATAACCCATCCACCCTATCCCTACCCTCCCACCCCCCAGTAACCCTCAGTTTGTTTT
>LNAC01000167.1:2458807-2735256 GCA_002007465.1 Ailurus styani | reverse complement strand
GCTCAGTGGGTTAAAGCCTCTGCTTTCGGCTCAGGTCATGATCTCAGGGTCCTGGGATCGAGGCCCGCATCGGGCTCTCTGCTCAGCAGGGAGCCTGGTTCCTCCTCTCCTTGTCTCTCTCTGCCTGCCTCTCTGCCTACTTGTGATCTCTCTCTCTCTGTGTTAAATAAATAAATAAAATCTTTAAAAAAAAAAAAACAAAAAAACAGATGAATGGATAAAGAAGATGTGGTAGAACATATTTCTTATACTAGATACTTAAACTTGTCTGTTGCCATGCAGTATCAACATATATGTTAACTGCAGTACTTCTAAGTTTCAAATATACACACTCCACTCTCTGAAACAAGAGAATTTGCCTTTGCCCAGAATTCTCAGAAAGAGTCCAGAAATTTTTGGAGCGCCTAGATGGCTCAGGTGGTTAAGCAACCAACTCTTAATTTTGGCTCAAATCATGATCTCAGGGTTGGGATTGAGCCCCACGTCTGGCTCTGTGCTCAGGTAGGAGTCTGCTTCTCTCCCTCTCCCTTTGCCCCTCTATGTGTTCTCTCTTGAATAAATAAATCTTAAAAAAATAAATTAAGTAAAAAAATTAAATCTTCAAACAAATAAAAAAAGTAAATTAAAAAAGAGAAAGAGTCCCGAAATTCTTTCCAACTGGACCATCTTGGGTCATATATCCATCTTGAACCAGTAATTATGATTAGGTGTGAGGTAGGGAATGAAATCTTCTGCTCAGTTTACCTTAGCCTAAGATTATAGAGTCCCATCCTTGGAGTTGAGACATGGAGTCAACTTCCTCATAATGACACAGATCCCGAAATGGAAATGATGGGTTGTGAGGAAGGCAGAACTGGAGTCTGAGGAGACAGGCGAACACAGCTATCCACAATATTATTCATTCTTTCAATGAACCCTGTAGACAACAAACTGTCTTCCTAAGGATTGTGGTGAAAACTTTAAAAAAAAAATTAAACAGGGTGCCTGGGTGGCTCAGTGGGTTAAAGCCTCTGCTTTCGGCTCAGGTCATGATCTCAGCGTCCTGGGATCGAGGCCTGCGTCGGGCTCTCTGCTCAGCAGGGAGCCTGCTTCCTCCTCTCCCTGCCTCTCTGCCTGCCTCTCTGCCTACTTGTGATCTCTCTCTCTCTGTGTCAAATAAATAAATAAAATCTTTAAAAAAATAAAAAAATAAAAAAATAAAAATAAAAAAAAATTAAACATAGTTCCTTCCCAAGGTACCTATATATTTATTATGGAGAGAGAGGAGCTAAATTAATAACTATAATAAAACTTGAAATTATATGAAGCAGAAGTGGTACAACTATTGAGGTGAGAAAGATAATTACTTTTCTGGAGGAATAATAGAAAATGTTTGAAAGAGTTCAAAGATGACTTCAAACATAAAGGACTAGTTAGGAATTTTCTTGGCCATGTGTGATACATTGCTGGGATAAATCAGGACACAGAAAAAATGTGCTTTTTTAAGGGAATAGGATGACAGAAAGATTAGAATAAGTAATAACCAGGACTTTGGTAGAAATATAGCACCCTGAAGAAAAAATATTAACCTCTTTCACTGTTTTAGTTGAGATTAATTTCTTAATAAAGACGGTAAAAAAAAATAAGGTGTGGATGAAAGTATAACTTCTTGTTGGCTGAAAGTGGTAAATTCTGTATTCTTTAGTTAGTTGTGTTGCTCAGGAAGCCAGTGCACTGCAAATTATATTTCTTTGTTTAAATGGTTCTCTTCTTAAGAATTTTTTTTTCTTTTCTTTTTCTTTCTTTTTTTTTTAGAGAGCAAGCAAGTGAGCATGAGTGGGGGGTGGAGAGGGGGAGAGGGAGAAGGAGAGAGAGAATCATAAGCAGACTCCATGTCCAGTGTGGAGCCTGAAGCAGAGTTCGACCTCACAACTCTGATATCACAACCTTAGCCAAAATTGACAGCTGGATGCTTGACTGACTGCACCACCCAGGCACCTCAAGAATTTCTATTTCTAAATGAAATCTCAACTTTACTTATTTGCTTGTATCTCGTGTGTTATGAAAAAGGATGTAAGGTTGCTGAACTCAAGCCTTGTATCTAAACATTAAAGTGAAGGCCTTCCCTTACAGACTGGAGATCAATAAAGTGCTTCCGATGGGGCCCAGGGTGTTATAAACATTTATTGGAGCCTAGCTCTATATAAGGTGCCCAGGAAGTTATGTGGAAGGTTCCCTAGCCAGTGAGCCTCAATTTTTCATGATGGGTGTAATTAAAAGGGAACAAGGACATGTCCAAACCATGGGGGTATCTGATTATAGAGGGGCCTTCCTAATTATGTGTCTGACTATGGTTAACATTTACGTCATTTCTTGAATGCATAATAACCCTCAGCAGAGAATGTGACCAGAAAACATAGACTGAGGCCTTGTGAGAACGAGAAGTTGTTTTCAAATCTACAAAAGGGGAAAGCTATGCTTCTTTCCTCTAGTCTAGAGCATATGGTCTAAAATAGAATCAATAAAAAGAGAAATACAAATACATCTCTGTCACCTTCCTTCTCCCCAAACTAAGTAGATTGAGGACATCTCTGAATAACCAGGCCTAGATAACTAAAGTCTACACAGAGGTTGTATATTTGCTGATCTATGTGCAGGCTGTAATGAAGAAGACTGTGCTGTTCATTAAACAAACCTTTTCAAGTCTGGTGTCTGTCTTTTGTGGCTCATGTTACTCCATCCCTGGACATTTCCTATTTTCCCCTTCTCTCCCTTACTCTGTCTACCAAATCCTTTCTATCCTTCAATTCCATTTCAAAAGCAGCCTCTCCTGTGAAAACTTTCTGGGTTTCTCCTTCTCCCAGTTTGGCTAGTTCTCCCACTACTCTGCTCTCAAGACACTCTCTCATTGTACCTTCGTGTATTTCTACCTCATATGTCTGCCTCTTTTAGTAGATGATAAGCTGCCTGAGGGCAGGATGGTGTTTTCTCTTATTTATGCTGCTCATTCATTACTATATAACCTTTACACATCTCTTGGGAAAACATATACATCTTAAATAAAATTTTTTAAAGGTAATATACCAGGAAATAGTTCTTAGCTCTCGTAGCTTTGCAATGTATTGCTTCTTCTCTTTGGGATGAAATCGAACAATTATATTGAAAGTTGCCATCATTAAAAGGTTTATACCTAGTAAGGGAAGCCTTAAATTCAACAAATATTCAACAAAATATTTCATGTTTACTATGAACCTAGCATCATTCTAGTAATGGACTAATAGTCATGGTCACTGCCCTCACGGGAGATTCTTGTCTAATGAGGGAAAAGATCAATCAATATACAAAATAACAGGCACATTTATAGTTAGACATTGTATTAAATGTTATGAAGAAAGGGAATTATGATTCAGGATAAAATAGAAGCTTTAGAGAAAATGAGGGTTAGAAAGTCATTTCTGCTGATGAGTCTTGATTTGAAGTAAATGGAATGATGACATGCATTCATGGAACTTCTTGACAAAGCCTTTCATAGGCAAAGGAAACATGGCATTTGTCCTAAACAAGAATAAGAGAGGAATTGACACTAGAACCTCATCCACAGAAGTGTGGGTTCTTCTGAGATAATAAGGGTGATAGAGAATATGAAAATACTTCATGGATTTTAAGTTTCACATGCCCACCAACAGTATGGAATTTGAAATACAGTATCTCAAGCAGAGTTCAGATTCACAAAATTCTTCTATTTTAGGTTTTCCTGGTAGGTTTTGTGGGAGAATTTATAGGGGCATAAAGAATAAGATTTATTGGGGCACCTGGGTGGCTCAGTGGGTTAAATAATCTCTCTGTCAAATAAATAAAATCTCTCTCTGTCAAATAAATAAAATCTTTTTTAAAAAAAGAATAAGCTTTACTATTTGTAAATGGGGACTTTCATCAAATAATCTTAACTTTCTCCTACAATCTGGTAAGGCTGTGGTATGCAGCACACTTTGTATTTGAACAGGTCCACACAGATCTGGGTGGTTCTGACATTATAGACCCAGAGGTTCTGTCACAATTCACATTTCCTTCTCCTGGTGATAATGCAAACACCAAAATTATGGCCACCTGCATTAGTTCCCTACGGCTGTCATAACAAACTACCTGGATGTAGTGGCTTAAAACAACACAAGTTTATTCCCTCACAGCTTTGGAGACTAGACATCCCAAATCAAGGTGCCAGTGGGGTCACACTCCCTCCAAGGGCTCTAAAGGAGAATCCTTCCTTGCCTCTTTCAGCTTCTTAGTGACTCCAGGTACTCCTTGGCTTATGATTGCATATTTTCAATCTCTGCTTCTGTCTTCACACATAGCCTTCTCCTCTTCTCCTGCTTCTCTACTACATGACTTTTTTTAAGGACAATAGTCACTGGATTTAGGGTCCACATGGAAAATCCAGGATAATCTCATCTTGAGATCTCCAATTATATCTACAAAGAATCTTTTACCAAGTAAAATCACACTCTGGGCTCCTGGGTGGCTCAGTCAGTTAGGCATCTGCTTTTGGTTCAGGTTATAATCTCTGAGTCCCAGGATTGAGCCCCGCATCAGGCTCCCTGCTCAGCAGGAAGTCTGCTTCTCCCTCTGCCCTTCACCCCATTTGTGCTCTCTCTCTCTCACTCTCTCTCAAAATAAATAAAATCTTCAAAAAAAATAAAAAACCACACTCATAAGATTTGGAAGATTAAGACTTGGATATCTATCTTTGGGGGTTGGCCACCATTCAACCCCACTATACCATCCCACTCAGAAAGTATGGGAAAGACGCACCTGGGTAGCTCAGTGGTTAAACGTCTGCCTTCAACTCAGGTCATGATCCCAGGGTCCTGGATTTGAGCCTGCATCGGGCTCCCTGCTCAGCCTGAAGCCTGCTTCTCCCTCTCCCACTCCCCCACTTGTGTTCCCTCTCTGTCTCACTCTCTGTCAAATAAATAAAATCCTTAAATAAACAAATACATAAACAAATAAATAAGTAAGTCTAATACATTAAAAAAAGGGAAAGCATGGGAAAGAGAAGGGATTTCCGCTCTCATTGTACATAGCAGTTGTAACTATAAATAAATAAATATAGAACATTAATAGCAATACTAGCATGTCATCTGAGATGAAAATACATCATCTAAGTCCTTTTTGAATATTCTATTTTAAGGCCCTTCCAGGCTGAAGTTAATTCTGTGGCCAGAATCCAGAGAAACTGCTGATTTGGTATTGGGTAGCTTTAAGAGCTGAAAGGTGAACCAGAAAGCCCAAAAGAAATCTCTTTGGCTACTTGGTAACCAGGACTATTGTAGGTAGTTCTGTTATTTGAGCCTAAGGTAGAAGTGTGCAGGAGTGAGATGGGAGTAAGAGATGACAGCAAAACCCATGTCTTTGGTAAATCACAGAATCTCAAGATTGGTCATCTTATTTGACCATCAGATTCAGTGATGAGTTATCTGTACAATAATCTGCCAAGAAGTTTTCTGATCCATATTTGGATTTCTGGTGCCCCTTCCTTCACCCAACATTGTGAGTAGCTTCTTCTTTTTTAACATGGATTTTACCCTCTGTTTAATTGACAAACCAGTCTTCATCTTCCTCCATAAAGGACCAAAATTCTCCTAATGGCTTAGTTTCTCTCCTCAAAAATACTGAAACTTACCCTTTGCCACATATATCAGAGAGTCATGCATCACTGTTGTAAAAGGGCCTAAACTGTCTAATCTTTGAGCTCATCTTGGCCATGGTTAGAATGTGCAGGCAGCTGGATAGTAAACCAAGAGCAAAGAAACTGAGAATTAGATGGAAAACTGAGGAAATTAGTGGCATTTCCTACTCTGGGGATTTCAGTAAGGTACTATTTCAGCCCCTGTGGGACAGGGCAGGGAATAAACTGAAAGGAAGAGGTGAGGGCATAAGAGCATAAGGCAAAGTTTGAATCCTTCCAGGGATTCCATTAGAAATAAGGATGAAGAGAAGTAGGAGCAGCTCTTAGAAACAGGGGCCAGCAAGAATAATGAGGAAGTAGGCCCTAGAGAACTTTAGAATCAGGCTGGAACCAACATCTGAGGAGCTGACTAGTCCTGGGAAGGTCATTGATCAGAAAGCTACAACTAAATAAATGGAAGGGCATTGAGTGAAAGAAAGCAGTGCCAAAACAAGGAGAAGTACATGCGGTTCAGGGAGGCTCAAGATCTAGGGTGGTTGGGAAGTGAACCAGGAACCAGACAAAAGAGCAGTCAGAGGCAAGATTGGCCTAACTCAAGCCTGGCACTCCTAGTAGAGGGCTGTGCCCCAGCTGTTCAGCTCTTTATCCAGGGATTCCTGGGTACAGGGCAGCAGACACTTGCAGATACCAGCCCCTTGTGCCTATCAATGGCTACAGATGGCCTCTCCTAGGCTAGATCTCTCTGGGTTTGAGCAGCTGGTCAAAGCCTACCATAACAACCTCTCAGTATGATTTTCAATCTCAAAAAAGGGGGGAGGGAAGGACTTAATAGTTCAAAAAGTGAAAAGAAATTAAGAAAGGGGCTCAAGATTCTAACTTTAGGACAAATTAAATTTTGGTAGTTAAATTTTAATGCAGTTTTTTTCTATTATATTGCAATGTGATGAACTGATTCTCAAACATTTACTGATTTTAGAGAATATGGACCGATTTTACCTACTTCTCTAAGTCTCCTGCTGGTATTCAAATTAATTGTCTTTAAATACTCTGGTCATGAGACATAAACAAGTGCACTGGAGAAACAAAGTAGAGATGGAATGTCCATATTTTTGTCCAGGAGACTTTTGTACTGCTGCAACCCAGTGAAGTGACACTCCATATCTGGGCTTCTGTGCTCCTACATGTTAGCTGAGTGACCTTGGGAAAGTTACTTAACTCTCCTGAGTTACTTAACTCTCCTGAGTCTCGATTTCTTTCTTCCTTGTTTCCTTCCCTTCCTTTCCCTTTCCCTTCTCCTCCCCTCCCCCCTCCCCTCCCCTCCCTTCCCTTCCCTTCCCTTTTCTTCCTTCTCTCCCTCCCTCCCTCCTCCCTTCCTCCCTAGATTTATTTATTTAAGAGAGAGAGAGCAAGAGAGCCATGCACAGGGGGAAGGGCAGAGGGAGAGGGAGACAATGCTCAAGCCGACTCCCTGCTGAGCACAGAGCCCTAGGCAGGGCTTGATTCCAGGACCCTGAGATCATGACCTGAGCCAAAATCAAGAATCAGCTGCTTAGCTGACTGAGTCTCTCCCTGAGCCTCAATTTCTTCATCTGATATTTGGGATAAAACGTACCCATGCCCTAGACTTCTTGGAGGGTTATAAGTAATGTATGTGAAATGTCCAACATACTGCCAAGAACGGAAGCAGGGCAGCTGTCATGACTAACAAACTGTTGAATAGACATACTCACTGTTGATAAGAAAGCATAAATTCAGAGGTACCTGGGACTAAAGGAGGGAGAAGAGTGAGCTTTGGCTAATTTCTGGCTATTGTCTGGCTAATTTCTCAGCAGCTTTGCCTTGAGGAAAGTCTTTCTTCTCTGAGTAAGCTTATATTTCCCATTTACCTTGAAGCTATGGTGCCTTCCTATCACAGATGGTGGTTAATTCTCAAATGAAATGCCATCTTTACCTTAATACAGAGGCTCAATAGTCTCTAAAATAATTTTCCAGTACTCCTCAGGTGTTCTGTTGGCCATGTGCGTCTTGATTCGCTGGCAGATTATATTGGGCTCCAAGGCAGAGGTCAGTGATTTTTCCAGAGGTGTATTTAGATGGGAAGGGAAACCACAATTTGAACAGGAAAACTTTCAGAACCTCTAGAACTTCTGGCAGTTTTCTTTCACTGTTGGCTTTGCTTACTGAGGGCTGAGAGTATACCAGAGATTCAGACTTCATAGCACATTTTAATACCTACAGACCTACAGATGTGTGCAAAGCTCTCCCTAGGAATGGAAAGACCTCACAGACTGCTCCTTATTTCAGGAGAAAATATGTGGTAAATAGTGTGCTAAGATGGCTTATGAAGTAGTGTAACTCTCACTCTGTGCAAATACAAAGCCTCTGAGTTTCAACCTCATGAGACTCTGACATTCGCTCTCACTTCCCTTATGGGTAACCAGAAGTTGTAAAGTCAAGAACAGTGCTTAACAACTCAATTAACTGGAGAAATTATAGCTCAAACTCAGAATGTTATTGTTGGCTGGGACTGATATTTTTGATTAGTGAGGCCGGTAGATCTAACTTTATTTGACAGTGCCAAAGCAAGCCTTTCTACAATTTTAGTTGAAGACCCAGGAGATTCCTTTCAAACTTCAGAAATAGGATAGCAAAGGATAGTGAGAGACTGCAAGTGCACATACAAAATGCAGGGCGATTTTTCAATATTTACTTAGGCATATCATTCTGTCACATGGATTTCTTTTTTTTTTAAATTTAATTTTATTTTTGGGTGCCTGGGTGGCTCAGTGGGTTAAAGCCTCTGCTTTCGGCTCAGGTCATGATCTCAGCATCCTGGGATCGAGGCCCACATAGGGCTCTCTGCTCAGCGGGGAGCCTGCTTCCTCCTCTCCCTGTCTCTCTGCCTGCCTCTCTGCCTACTTGTAATCTCTCTCTCTGTGTCAAATAAATAAAGTCTTTAAAAAATTTTAATTATATTTTTTCAGTGTTCCAAGATTCATTGTTTATGTACCACACCCAGTGCTCCATGCAATACATGTCCTTTTAATACCTACCACCAGGCTCACACATCCCCCCCTCCCACTACCCTCTAAAACCCTGTTTGTTTCTCAGAGTCCACAGTCTCTCATGCTTTGTCTCCCCCTCCGATCTCTCCCAATTCACTTTTCCTTTCCTTCTCCTAATGTCCTCCATGTTATTCTTTATGCTCCACAGATGTCACATGGATTTCTGTAGAATTGACATTTATGTTTTGCTGTTTTCCACATTGTTTCTGACATTTTCAGACAGATTTTTTTTTTTAAAGCTACCCTGAGGTGATTCTGATCATGGAGCTGCCATTCCAGAGTCTTTTCTAAAAATATTTTGTATAATATGCTGATTTTCCCAGAGTATTAGAGTGCCTCTATTTTTCTTCAACAAACATAAATAAAATATAATCTGTTCTAAAGACAGCTCACAGGCAGGGAAAGTTGTTTGTCCACCACCAACTTTTTCTCATTGTTCTGCCTCTTCTAGCTGGGCTATCCAGCTATTCATCCTGGCTCCTAACTAATATCCTTGAAGAGGGATTTTTGGGGGTGCTTAAAGCATGGGTCTGCCACTCAGAAGCTATCTTTCATCTCTCTGGGTCTCTGGAGTCTTTCTATAGTGGTCATGTGTTATGCAAACAGTTCTGCACTGGGGAACAGGAGACTGGAGGCCAGTGACTTCTAGGTAACAAAGGCTGCTGTGTGGGCTGCAGTGTCCTCCTTGGTTTAATTGGTGTGCTGGATACCGTGATCTCGAGGTTTCATTCTAATGCTAAGATTTTGTGATGTTGTCATCTGATCCCTGGCACAAGTGTTCCTCTGGTCCTGGTGACACAGTGGTGAGTCACACATCATTTATGGATCCTTCATTTCTGGGGGCAAAGATGGGTATGAAACATAAGGAAAAACTGAGACGAGTGATAAGCGCTATGAAGAAAATGACTGGGGTAGGTAGCACTTGTTCTCTTATACTGAATGAATCTGCCCACATTCCCATCTGTTCAGAGTGCAGCAGGAGGAAGTGAATCAAGGAATGGAGTGGGAAGCAAAGAAGAATGAAGTGTAAGGTTAAAGGGACCAGGCCTTTTATCATGGGCCTGGCCAAGTCACCCATTGGCACTGTGGCCACTGAGCTGTTTAACCAGGGACGTGTGAGTTATATTTCTTCCCTCTGCTTCCAACCGGAAAGCAGTCCATTGCTTAGCACCATTGAGTCTGTCTTAATTCTTTGCCTTGTCAATAATGATTCTCAGTCAATAATGAGGCTCAGTTCAGATAGTTTCTCTTTCTAAGTAATGACTTTATTGAGATATGATCCCTAAACCATAAAATTCACTATTTTAAAGTGTACAATTCAGTGGGTTTTAGTATATTCACAGAGATGCATACAATTTCTCTTTTTAGTAATCTGAGGAACACTATAGTGTATATTGATTATGATTTCAGATGTGTCTGAACTTACTGTTTCCTTTTTAAATTTATCTATTTACCATGTTTCTTGTTGCTTTTTCCCTTCTTTCTTTTGCTTAGATTTATTGGCTTTACTGTATTTCATTTTCTTTTCTTATAATTTGTAAGCCATACCAACTTCTATTCACCAAGTGACCATTCTTAATTTTCATCAAGAGTTTAAATTCACATTTTTTGGTTTCTCCAACCCCAGAGTCTTCAATTTTGTTTACTTTGGGGGCAAATTCCCTGAAATGGTACCAATTTGCACCAATCCTTATGATATTTAAACTTGATCAGCCTAATAGCCTACTAATGGTATCACTCTTTTTATCTTGCCCTCTTCTAATCTTTTCTCCAATAAAACAAAAAAACAGCTTTTGGAATTGAAATACTAAATGGCATTTTATATTTTAAAATTTGTATCTATTATAATTTTCAGGATTAAATAAGAAATCTTCAGAGTGGCAACATGCTATGTATTTGGCACTTTTCATCTACATCTATAGACATTCACCTGTGTTCTACTCATTTACCTAATGTTCCAGGTATATAAAAGTATAGGTAATTCTCTGAACATGCATCCATGTTTCTTCTCAGACTCTTGTCTATACCTGGAGTACTCTATCTCTTCCTCTCTGCATCCGAACTTCAAAGCATCCTTTAAGTTCCAGCACCTGTTATACATCTGTACCCAAGAATTATTCTATTACTACTACTTTCTGATGCTTTCACTCTCCACTGTCTGTTAAATTAATTTCTCCCCTTTCTGAATTATTGTGGCATTTTTTATGTACGTATAGGTGTTGTAAATAATTTATGTACCTCTTCCTCCCCTATCAGACAGAAAGAGATTTAAATGCAGGGATGTGTTTTGTTCGTCTCAGAATCTTCACTATGCACTATACAAAAGACACAATGACATGTCTTGTTTAATAATGAAATGAAAAATCCCAAGTTGACTATAGCTGCTTTTCTGTTTAGAAATAAGAGGTTCTGGGCCCTAAAGTCTTATACACTCATGAGGACATGGACTGCTTACTGCCATTCACTAGGACTCTACAAATTTCTTAGGACTCTCACTTTGTAGACTGGTCTCTGATGTTGACTCTACCATGGGTTCCTTATAAAACAACTACGGAAGCCACTTCCATGTCTCACTTCTGATATTAAGGTAGTCCTCGGGCCATGGGCAATGACCATGGAGGTCCAAGCAAGTTTGTGGGCAAAGTATTGGGAAGGGAACTGCCAAAACACAGGGAAATAGCCCCCAGCCAAACCACAGGCTAAGCTGAGGAGCTCTGCAGTACATAGGCTGAGGTCGAACAGAATAAGGAAGAAGTCATTCAGGCAGGACGGGGGAATCCTAGTGCTCTAGTGGCAGAGAGTCTAGATACAGAACTATAAAAGCCAGTAGGAAGGATCTAGTATGGCATGCTAAAAAGTTTACATATCTCCAAGAGACAATGGGAGGCCAGGGGAAGTTTTTTAAGAAGAGACATAAAATCATTTATCTTAGAATATGGACTTCAGCCTCAGTGTCTAGCTGTATCTTTGGGGTCTACAGAGAGAAGAAACCGGAGGTTTGAAAAATAACATTGTAAGAAAAGCATGAAGGTCTATAAGTCCAGGGCAAAGGACGAGGGTGAGGAAATGGAGGTAGAGATGGGCATTAACGGGAGGTATGCCTTGAAATATAAACTGGGGTCAGATTGCAAAGGGCTTGTAAGACATGGTACACGTCAAAGGAACTAAAGAAGGATTTAGGGGAATGAAAGAGGGCAGAGGGAAACTGAATTTGCATCCAGGCTTCTTGCTGAGCTTCAGGCATCAATCACAAAGAAGAGATCCCTGCCAAGGCAAGGTGGTTCAAGGAGAAACAGAGAGACAGTCCCACTGCCTTAGGAGAGTTTGCTCTGGGTCTATAGTTTATTTCTGGGATCTTGACATCAGTTGCTGGATTAGATCCAAATGGGGCTCTATCAAGAATATGTTTAATAAAGTCAAGGTGGTTTTTCACCGTTATTTCACCCTTTCAATTATTAAAAAATAATTGGGGCACCTGGTTGGCTCAGTCGGTTAAGCATGTGACTCTTGATTTCAGCTCAGTTCATGATCTCAGGGTTGTGATATCGAGTCCCACATTGGCTCCATGCTGCGTGTGGAACCAGCTTAAGATTCTCTCTCTCCCTCTCCCTCTGCCCCAACCCTACCCCTCACTCACATGTACACGGGTGCCCTCTCTCTCTCTCTCTCTCTCTCTCTCTCGGGAAAAAAAAAACCAACAAAACAAAACTCATGTTACTTCTGAACGGGGTGTTAATTGCAGGTTGTCTGCTTTAGCTGGTTTAACCAGAAGGTATCTATATTCTGCAATACCTTACAAAGTATCTTGGAATGTCTGGAAGCAGGCTTTATTGTTACAGAGAGATCATGGCCGTTTACAAGAAAGAAAGAGGATTTGAGACAGATGATGTGTGACTGATTATACTTTCTTCTTTCAGAAGTCAGTCCAGATTCTAGTTCAATAGCTGGAGAAAATGATGGACAGAATGATGGCACATTCACCCCCGATTCAGATACAAACACAATATAACTACATGTTTACTTGAAGGAACTACTTTTCAGAGGGAAAAATAAAACACAAATACAGAGATTACACATCACATAGAACAGATATAACATGAAGCAATCTTTTAAGTGGGTCACATGGAAATTCTATTCCATGCCCACAAAAGCAGGGCTTCCCTGGGGTCAGGTTATTATTATTTTTAATTAGTTTCATTGAAAAATAAGTTATATGCAAGAAAATTCACCAATCTTAAGTGTGCAATTTGATAAGCTTTGACAAATAACTAGAATTGTAACCAACATGATATAAAACAGCCCATCCCGCCCGCATCGGGCTCCCTGCTTAGCGGGTAGCCTGCTTCCTCCTCTTTCTCTGCCTGCCTCTCTGCCTACTTGTGATCTGATCTCTCTCTCTGTCAAATAAATAAAATCTTTAAAAAAAAAAACAAAAAAACAAAAAACAGCCCATCCCTCCATAAATTCTCCCATATCCCTTTGAAGTCAATCTCTTCCCCTGCAATGTAGGCCCTGGGCTATACTGATCTTCTCATTAATTTTGATTTTCTAGAAAAAGAAATTATACAATATATAGTTTTTTGTTGCTGGAATCTTTTTTTTTTAAAGATTTTATTTATTTGACACAGAGAGAGAGATCACAAGTAGGCAGAGAGGCAGGCAGAGAGAGAGGGGGAAGCAGGCTCCCTGCTGAGCAGAGAGCCAAATCTGGGGCTGAATCCCAGGACCCTGAGATCATGACCTGAGCCAAAGGCAGAGGTTTAACCTCTTTTAAAATTATCTCCCTTGTAAAGAGCCTTTTTAGCCGTTTGTTCCCTGTTTTTCCCCTCCTTATGAAACTTTAATACCACAGATATACTCTGTTTATGGTTTATACATAGAAAGTAAGTTTTTAGTTCACACCTCAAGAACACACTTTGAGAATACATTATTTACATGTATGCAAGCATTATGCTTTTGTGATTCATCAGTGATTCATTTTTGTTGCTGGGTAATTTTGATTATATGAAGAGACATTCACGAAGTGAGTAAAACTAATTGCAAATGTGTTACAAAGGTACTAAGAGTATAATTCAACTACTGTTCTTCCTCAAATTTGATCCTCAATCTCCCTGTTGTCAGTAAGCAGATTTCTAATCACACAATCGTCCAAGTTAGAAATCTAGGAGTGACTGAGATACCTTCTTTCCCTTCATTTCCCCATATACAATCCATTAAATTCTGTCAATTTCACCTCTAGATTCTTTCTCTCGCTCTCTCTTTTTTTCTTTAAAGATTTATTAGAGAGAGAGGGAGCATGAGTTGTGGTGGGGGGCAAAGTAACAAGCAGACTCCCCACATTGAGCACGGAGCCTGATTCAGAGCTCGATGTGGGGCTAGATGCATTGTTTGATTCCAGGACCCTGAGGTCATGACCCAGCCAAACGAAGTGAGATGCTCAACTGACTGAGCCACCCAGGTGCCCCATCTCTAAAATATTTCTTGAATCTGGTCTCAAGGGAACAGATTTTGCTATGACCCAGAACATTCTAAACATGGAAGGATTTTTTTAATCTTAAAAGAAATGGGAAGCCACTGAAGGGATTTAAATAAGAAAATGAAAGGACTTGATCAGTGTAAGTAAAAGATTACTAAATCTTTCACTTAATAAATAATAAATTAGAATGTGGATAATAAGTTAGAAGGGACCAAGACTATTTAGGGAAAGGATTTATCCAGAGGAAAAGTGATAGTGGTTCTTTTATTAATTTGAGGATGTGGGAATGGTAGAATTGGGAGATATGCTGCATTTTCAGTGGGACCCATGAAAACTTAGCGAAGGTCTCACTGCTACATGAAAAAAAACTATGACAAGAAATTCAAATATACACTCCTATTGACTGTTGTTGCTTTGACTTAGCTAATTTTCTTTGCCCAAACTAATCAGTATCTTAAATGAATTATGTATATTATTAAATCATTTGCTGATGAGTGAAAGGAATTAAAGAATTCCTTTCTGTAACAGGAATTCTATGTAATAGAATCATACCTAAAAAAAAATATCTTGTGTACATGCACTCAACTTTTCTTCCATGATGTAGTTTTCCCCCCACGGCTGTTGCAGTACTAGTATCCATGTATCAGCTTTAGATGGTCTGCAATCTAGTTTTATACAAACTGTTGTTTTTTGTTTTTTAAGATTTTATTTGAGAGAGACAGCACCCTGGGACCATGACCTGAGCCGACGACAGTCCCACTGAGCCACCCAGGCATCCCTACACAAACACACATACCTGGGTGCACACACGTCTCTGGAGGCCCCTCGATGAGGTCTTTAACCTATTAATGCTTCAGAATCAATGACTTACTATGTTTTCAGTCTCGATTTATACAGATATGCATGTGACATAGTCTTTATTCTTAAGTACCTAAAGGTTACACGTCATATAAACAGATAAATGACAAAATCACATTGCTAGTGCTAAGAAGGAGATAAGAACAAAACTCTGGAAGTTTGTCAGTTATATTGGTGTTTCATCTCTTCCAGGTGACTTCTGAAGTATGGCTCACCACAACATTTCATCCTGCAGTCCTATACTGACACCCCATTTAACCAGGCTCTACTTCCTCGTACTCATTGGAGGGCTGGCGGGAATCATCTCCATTCTGTTCCTGTTGGTGAATATGAATACCCGGTCTGTAACTACCACAGCAGTTGTTAACCTGGTGGTGGTCCACAGTGTTTTTCTGCTGACAGTGCCTTTTCGCTTGACATATCTCATCAAGCACACTTGGATATTTGGGTTGCCCTTCTGCAAATTTGTGAGTGCCATGCTACACATCCATATGTATCTCACATTCCTGTTCTATGTGGTGATCCTGGTCATTCGGTACCTCATCTTCTTCAAGTACAAGGCCAAAGTGGAATTCTACAGAAAGCTGCATGCTGTGGCTGCCAGTACCGGCATGTGGCTGCTGGTGATTGTTATTGTGGTACCCGTGATTGTGTCTCAGTATGGAACTCACCAGGTGTACGATGAGCAACACTGTTTTAAATTCCACAAAGAGCTTGATCGTGAATATGTGCGAGTTATCAACTATATGATAGTTACTATTGTCATAGCCACTGCAGTGGTTCTCTTAGTCTTCCAGATCTTCATCATCATGTCAATGGTGCGGAAGCTACGCCACTCCTTACTATCCCACCAGGAGTTCTGGGCCCAGCTGAAAAATCTATTTTTTATAGGAGTCATCCTTGTTTGCTTCCTTCCCTACCAGTTCTTTAGGATCTATTACTTGTACACGGTGGCACAATCAAGTGACTGTAACGACACTCTTGCATTTTATAATGAAATCTTCTTGAGTGTAACAGCAATTAGCTGCTTTGATTTGTTGCTCTTTGTTCTTGGAGGAAGCCACTGTAAGCAAAAGATAATTGACCTATGGAATTGCCTCTTGTGCCGTTAGCCACAAACTGCAGTATTCAGAATTCTTTTATATTGGGAGTGGAAATGGGCATAGAGAGGTAGGAAGGGTTATTTCATTACTTGATTAAAACCATGTCTTAATGCAGCCAATCAAAAGGACTATAAAATGTCAGAGCATTCATTCCAGTCCACATTTAATCCCTACCACCTCTAAATGATGCCTTCAGAAAGACTAGTGGTACTCAGTCCACCTGGAGTTGCAATACTGCATTATTTTCCAATAAAAAAGGCCTACTTGGCCCATCTGGGCACTGTGGGTCTAACGGTTTCTGAGCTTCACCAGCTTACTTTAGTTTCATCAGTTTGAAACATGATCTTCTTTGGGCTTGGATTCAGCCCTCTAGTTCTTTTCATTCCACTTAACCTTAGGTAAATTAATCCTGGCAATGAATCAGCCCCAAAGATACAAACTCTAGTTGGCTAACCAGGTAAGATACCCATTCAACTCCCACCTATAACAAGAGGAGATAATCCTATAACAAGGTTATCTAGATTAGTCCTTTGGGAGGTCAAGTTTAAGGACATGGATCAACATCCTCAATAACTCTAAAAATCATTTAAATCTTACTAAACATATATGGATAAGGGTGAAACTATAAGTTAAAGAATATTCCTGACCAATATGCTGCCAAGCATGAAAATGAGCTCCTGAGGGAAGTGATTACATTTTTCTCTTTCCGTTTTTTTGAAAAATCTCTAGATATCTTGGGCCGCAGTTAATTTAGATTTACCTTGGAAACGGAAAATTACACTCTTTATAGAGCTTCCTTCTCCCCTTAAGGTTATGAGTATTTAAATAAACAAAAACAATATTCTTAAAAAAAGAACTTTTGAGAAATATATAGAACAATTAATTTAGACTATGAGATTAGGCTGCTAAGTTGATACATAGGCTTGTGGGCTTTTTTCCTTCTTGCCTATATTTCTACTATTTCCCCCAAAGTTTCATAATTTTGAAACTTTACAAGGAACTAATCCAGTTTCATATCTAATGCTTCAGAACTAAAGCAATTTATGATAAGAATAGAAGAATAGAATGAATTAAGGTAAAAAAAAATTTTCCCATAAAAATAAAGGATCAGAATTTAAAGACTTTTTTCTTAATTTGTTATACTCTATGGATCCACAAATCTACCAGATGAATAAGAAATATCCCTGAGTTTCTCTAATCACTAAAATTACTGAGTCATAGAAATTAATTTAGAGGAAGAAAAAGCAGCAACATGCTGCATAGACTTGTTCCCAAAATTTTCCTGTTTTAAAATTTATGTCTTTTTTTCTTTTTTAAGTTATATTTCCCTTATTTCTTATTTGTATTCTTTTCCCATTTTTTATTTTTTTCCTTCTCATTTTGATATAACATTTGTAAGAAAATTTCTAAGACCTATAAAAATTTTAAGAAATTTGTTATACTCATAAATAAGAAAATAGTAAAATATAATAAAACAGTATAGAATGATATAAATAGTAAAATATTAAAATTTCTAAATAGTTATTTATGGAAATTACATCAAATTTCTCTTTTTATATACCTGTGTCTTACTATCATACTGTTAGCTTGAAACTTATATTATAATCTCTTCCAGATTTTAAGTATGTTGAGCTCAGGCGATTATGCTTTTCCCTATATTATTATATATATTATAACAAAGGGCTTATTTCTTTGGATCTATAAGAAATATTACCCAAAATACAGAGATACAAAATAACTTATTCATCAATATTAAGAATATAATTGGAAGTTTTCAATTTGTCTGTTCATTGTCTCTAATTGCTATGAAAATGAATCTCAGGCAGGAGTGGGGCATCACTGGCCTGTCAAGCCATTTTTGGATATCAAAATTATAAGAGTGACCTGTACCCCTGGGGCAAATAATACATTATATGCTAATTTAAAAAAATTATAAGAGTGTACTACTGAAATTTTGTTGCTGGGGCCAGAGACTAAATATCTTGCCTTGTATACAACTCTCTGTATAGTAAATAATTATCAGGTGTTGCTGTGTATTTGAATGTTCTTCCAGACATTTATGAAATGAAACATATGCTCATAATAGTCAGGTTTTATTCAGTTTTCATAAACACATAGTATTTTTTTGGTATGGTTTTAATTTTATGAATTTTCCAGAAATGTAGCTACCATGGATATGGAGGAAAGATTTTATTATGTTTTCCTAAGAACTTTACCAAGAGTTGTCCATTCCTTTGGAAAAGTACATTATCAATGTCAATACCATCTGCAGCATTAAAATACAACACAACACACCTGTAAACAATATTTGTAGCTGTTGTATTAAGGTAGATACTAGATATAGGTTCTAACATCAGACTGATTTGTCTCCTTTTGTGATCATCTCTGAGCATTTACACATTAAAATATATATTACTTTATTATAAATAACTTTCTCCTTCATTATTCATTTATGTTACAGTTAGAACACTATATATATAATACTGTAGGAGGGTTATATTATCTGTAAATTTTGTTTTAGAATGGTAAAAGTGTTACCAAATATTTGGTATCAAAAGTAAGATTTTGCGTGTCCAAGCATTAAGACCAACTGAGCTAGCACAGTCACTTTAAAAGAAAGATTTACCAATTATGACATTATGAAGAGAAAAAAAATATTCCTATATTTTGGGAATACTTTTTTTTTTAGAGAGAGAAAGAGTGCATGCACACATGTGCAAGCTGGCAGGAGAATGGGGAAAGGGAGGAAGAGAATCTCAAGCAGGATCTGCGCTGAGCATGGAGCCCCACTTGGGGCTCAATCTCATGACTCTGAGATCACAACCTGAGCCGAATGCTTAGCTGACTATGCCATCCAAGCACCCCTATTTTGGGAATACTTAACCTCAGCTTGATTCAATTCTAAATTATTTCTTTTGTTTCTGTAGTAATTAAGAGTAAAAGAGTTAAATTCTTAAAAGAAAATACATGTGGGGCTTTTTGTTTTTGTTTTTTTGATAAGACAGAGGCATTTCCCTAAGCCTCACAACTCTCATATTGGCTCATGGTCAGTATCTACCAGATTTTAAACCCAGGGATAATGACAATTTTTGAGCCACAGAAAGAAAGATTGCTTCTGGCACACATTAAGAAGCTTTCTAATCAGCTTTTGTTTGTTACTTAATTTTCCTCTGAAAGGTTCTTTGAGTTCCTTTCCTCCTTAACCTGACATAAATTAGAGAGAAAGAAACTATTTTACCTGGTGAAATAGCTCATAGGTGAAATGAGCTTTGTGTGGAATGATTCAAGAAATGGTGAAAATCCCCAAATCCTCCTCTAATCCTCCTCAATGGGGCTGCCATTAAAACTGCATTCCTAGGTTAATAAACTAGTTGTAAAAAGGAAGGCACTGAGCCAAGATATTCTTAGTCATCAACTCTTGAGTGGGAAGTCAGTGAGGTGAAAGTGTGAATGCCATTTCTTAGATTATGCAGATTTTGCCCACTTTTTTTTTTTTAAGAACAAAACAGGTATATTTCTATTGGACTACCTGATACAGAGGATAGTGTGATATGAATGGATAGTATGAATGACACATAATACAAATATATTTTATTTGAAATAAACAAAAATGCTTACACAGCTCAACAGGTCACTTGGAAACAAACTTGCCTGACTGTATTACTGAGCAAAAACAAAGCTGAAGCACAAACACCCTTCTTTTTTGACATTTATTTGGAGATAGGTAGGAAGACACTACTTGGTTTTTTAAAAACTGACCTTCCCTTAAGGCCTGGTCATAGAAGTGTAAACAATGTAAATGAATCCACCATTACCAGTTGTCATATCATATCTATGTCACCTGTGTATTCCGAGATCACACATATACCTGCCAATACACCTGGGAAGGGTTGCTATATCACAGTTACATTTGAGTTCTTGGCAGGCAGGACTGAGGAAGAGTAATTTGGAACAAGTTTTACATCCTATTTAGAACAAATCACTAGTATTCCCTTAAATAACAGGTTACAATAGAAAGATACTGCCTGGAACGTATCCTTTTCACTTTGGTTCATTTTTAGTTTTTGTTTGTGATTTACATAGTTGTTTGATTCATATGCTTATAGTACAATCCTGCCACAAAGTATTAAAGCACAAGATACCTATTATTCCTTCAACATCTGCATTTTTCAAGTTTTATACTCTACTACTACATCCCTAGTATGTCAGCAGTTCTTGAATAATAAAAAATAATAATAAATGGGTAAAACCCTTCTAAAAATGCAGATGTCTGTAACTATAATGGTAATAGATGGGAAGGAGACAATGAGGGAAGAGAAAAAAGCAAACACGTTTATGTGCAGGGAATGTGGTTCAAGTCTTTGGATTTAAAAACAACTTCCCCAGAGAAGCTGACTAGGAATTTCCAGAAAACTTCCTTTGCCCCCACAAAAGGACCTGAAAAGCCCAATCCACACTTTTGAAAACTACAGTTATGAGATGCTATAAATGATGAACAAAGCAGTCAGAGGGAGAAGGATGAATGTGTCTTCCATTCAGCTAGTTTGTAGCGTAGCCTCTTTAGCTGTTGGTGGATCAGTAAAAACCACTGAAGTACCAGAAGTGCTTTGAAGGACAGGGGTAGAAAGGTACAGAGTATATTACCTGTCTATATCAGTAACAGGACTTCATGGCTAGGAAAAATTTCTAAACAGTAAAATGACTTCTGTTTCCATCATTAAATGTGGCAGAATTAAAAAAAAATTTACAAGTAGATATAGTGAAAACAGAAAACAGAAAATTACAATGCAGAGAACACAAAAGAATCAAGACGATGCTATAGGTTCAACAGTACTTCATGAGGCTAGAAAACCTGTTAACTCTGAAAGCCCTAGCAAAATATCACTCTTGTTTATAAATCACTTATTTATCATATGACCGCATGTTGAATCCTTTCTTTCCACATACTGAAGAATTCTACATTCAGCCTTTAAGCATTCTGCGTTTCTTTGCCAATCTTGTAGCTGAGTATCTTGTTCCAGTCGATTTTGGTGCGGGTAACCGGAAGCTGCCGGCGCAAGGCCTTGAATGTGGTGTCTGACGTTGTTTGATAGTTTTCACTAATTGCTGTCTAATATTCATTTTCTGCATGCTCTATGATTTTAATAAACTCCCTGGCAGTTTGGACGTCATTCGAAACAGTTACTGAATCCTGTACATCTTTATGACTAACCAACTGAACATTGCCATCTTCATAATAGTGAACCTGAATCTTAAGTATTCCAACCACCTGGGCTGTAGGTGGTGTGATGGTGAACTTCCACTCTGATCTCCAATGACCATTCCAGAAGTTTTTAGGCTGAAACTGGTGGCTTTCAATACATGCAATAATGGTCTGTTGCCCATCGATAGTTTTAGCATAAACAGTACAGAAGCCGTTGGAATAATGATCTTTCACATAGGCCCTTAAAGCACTGTCACAGGATTCTCTCCAAGACTTCAGACCTCCATCTACGTCCTCTGGCTGGGGGTCACTTGCTTCTTCCCATAAGTGATCAAACTTAAAGGATATTTTGTTTCTTGGATCTAAAAATCTGCTATTACCCAGGTCACCATGTTCTGTAATTAAGACCTGATCTTCACATCCTTCTATCTTCACAGGTGTGAACTGATCCATGTTATACTGGGCAAATGCATGTGCTGCCCCTTCCCTGAGGAGATTGTCATTATTAAGTAGTAGCCGGACATCACTGAACACTTCATTAAATTCCCCTGGGGGTGCATGAGTGATGAATTTAGCAGCTATGCGTACCTTCTCTTCATCTGACACCCGGTCCTCGAAGTCGGCCATCTTGGGCTGCTCTGGCCCAGCCCCAGATTTTGCCCACTTAATCTCTAATAAAATGAGGCATGGACCAAGGGCTCTCACATTTACTGGGAGTGGGAAGAACAAGGAAACTCTTTTTGTGATAGGGCCTGATTACACCAAGTTGGAAATAGTTGGTAACAAAAACCCTATAGCAAAGGGACACAGTGATGGTAGATTTGCTTGGATATGGCTGAGAAAGCTTGGGATATAAAAAGGCATCTACAGATATCAGAAACTAGGTATCAGCTGGACCCTGAGAAGAATTTTGGCCATTAAATAGCTGAGCCTATTTCTGTGACAGAATGGGCATGCCAGGTATTTGACAAGACAGAACTCAGAAAAATGAGTAAGTTCTATTATGTAAAGGAGTAAATGTATTGTCTGAAACGTCCAGAGATTAGGAGCTGGGCCCTAATATCAAAATGTATCAGATGGAGGCTTCAACCTGGAACCGTAAAAGCCCAGTGGTAAGCACTAGGCACCACATTTTGGGTAGGATTAGCAGTGGTGGTCAGGATGGAAAAGGTGCAGACAGATGCTGAAACTGTTAAAGGCCTTATGCTTTAGGCTCAGTCTCAGCCTTCAGATGGACAGGAATCTAGACAACCAGAAGTTATCAGGGACAGAAGACTGCATCTGATGACAAGTAGCTGAGAGCAAGAGTGGCCCAAGTAAGCCTTGGCTAGGAGTTCTGAGCAAGGAAGGGACAGCAGGAAGATATTGAGCTCTTGGAAAGCAGACAGGGCAACAAAGGTAGCCCTTAAGAAAGACGGTTTTGAATTGCTGATGAGAAGATCCTGGATACCATTGTTTTATTTGAATTTTGTCCTTGTATTTTATGTCATCAACAACAAATGGTTTCTTGAAAAGCTGAAAGCTTTTCTTCTAAGAGCAAGAACAAAACAAAGATGTCCACTCTTAGAAAGGGGAACCCTCCTACACTCTTGGTGGGAATGCAAGCTGGTGCAGCCACTCTGGAAAACAGTATGGAGGTTCCTCAAAAAGTTGAAAATAGAGCTACCCTGTGACCCAGCAATCACACTACTGGATATTTACCCTAAAGATACAAATGTAGTGATCCAAAGAGGCATGTGCACCTGAATGTTTATAGCAGCAATGTCCACTAGCAAAACTATGGAAAGAACCTTGATGTCCATCAACAGATGAATGGATAAAGAAAATGTGGTATATATATATATACAATGGAATATTCTGCAGCCATCAAAAGAAATGAAATCTTGGGCGCCTGGGTGGCTAAGTGGGTTAAAGCCTCTGCCTTCAGCTCAGGTCATGATCTCAGGGTCCTGGGATGGAGTCACACATCGGGCTCTCTGCTCAGCAGGGAGCCTGCTTCCTCCTCTCTCTCTGCCTGCCTCTCTGCCTACTTGTGATCTCTCCCTCTCTGTCAAATAAATAAATAAATAAATCTTAAAAAAAAAAAAGAAATGAAATCTTGCCATTTGCAACGACATGGATGGAACTAGAGGTATTATGCTAAGTGAAATAAGTCAATCAGAGAAAGAAAATTATCATATGGTCTCTCTGATATGAGGAATTTGAGAGGCAGGGTGGGGGGTCGTGGGGGTTGGGGAGGGAAAAAATGAAACAAGATGGGATTGGGAGGGAGACAAACCATAAGAAACTCTTAATCTCACGAAACAAACTGAGGGTTGCCAGGGGGTGGGGGGGTAAAGATAGAGTGGCTGGGTTATGGACATTGGGAAGGGTATATTCTATGGTGAGTGCTGTGAAATGTGTAAGCCTGATGATTCACAGACCTGTACCCCTGGGGCAAATAATACATTATACATTAATTAAAAAAACGATACATAGGAATATCATATTTAAACTGCAGAAAAATAAAGACAAATAGAAAAAAAAAAGATGTCCACTCTTAGGACTTTTATTCAAAATAGAATTAGAAGTCCTAGCCAGAAAAATTAGGTAAGACAAAAAAAAAAAAGATAAAGTTATCCAAAGTAAAAAGAAAGAAGTAAAACTGTCTTTATTTGCAGATGACATATTATATATAGAAAACCCCGAAGACCACCAAAATACTATTATAATAAGGGAATTTAATAAATTTACAAGACACAAAATCAATACTCAAAAAACAGTTTTCTATCTACTATCTAGATATCTACCTACTATCTACTTTCTAGGCATTTCTATCTACTAACAACAAGGTATCAGAAAAAGAAATTAAGAAAACAATCCCATTTACAATTGAAAAAGAATAAAATGCTTCAGAATAAATTTAACTAAGAGGTAAAAGAGCCATATAATGAAAATTCTAAGACCTTGATGAAAGAAATTGAAGAAGATGCATGGAAATATATGGTCTCTCCATGCTCATGGATTGGAAGAATTATTATTGTTTAAATGTCCCTACCACTCAAAGCAACCTACTGATTCAATGCAAAACCAAAATTCCAATGACATTTTCCCCAGAAATAGGAAAAAAACAAAAAACCTTAAAATTTGTGTGGAACTATAAGATATTCCAAACATACAAAGCAATCTTGAGAAAGAACCACCAAGCTGGAAGCATCACACTTCCTGATTTCAAACTATATTACAAAGGTATAGCAATCAAAACAGTATAATATTGGCATAAAAACAGACCCATAGATTAATGGAAAGAATAAAGAGCCCAGAAATAAACCAATGCATATAGAGTCAATTACTTTATGACAAAGGAGCCAAGAATATACAACAGGGAAAGGATAGTCTCCTCAATAAAAGGTAAGGAAAAATGGACCACCATATGCAAAAGAATGAAATGGGGCCCTTATCTTATGCCATGTACAAAATTCAGCTTGCAATGGATTAAAGACTTAAATTTAAGATCTAAAACCATAAAACTCCTAGAAGAAAAACATAGGGAGTAAGCTCCTTGACACTGGTCTTGGCAATGATTTTTTTGGATCTGACACCAAAAGTAAAGGTAACAAACGCAATAAAAAAGTGGGACTACATCAAATTAAAAGGCATTTGTACAGTGAAGGAAATTTCATTTTGAAATGAAATGACAACCTATCAAATGAAAGCAATATTGACAATCATATAGCTGATAGGGGTTAACATCCAAAATATATAAAGAATATACTACTCAATAGCAAACAAAACAAAACAAAACAAAAAAAACCCCACCCAATTAACCTGATTAAAAACGTGCAAAGGAACTGAGTAGACATTTTTCTAATTAGGACTTACAAATGGCCAAAAGGTACAAGAAATAATGCTCAAAGTCAATAATCATCAGGGAAATGTAAACCAAAACCACAAAATGAGGTATTACTTCACAGTGTTAGAATGATTATCACCAAAAAGACAAGAGATAACAAATGTTGGTAAGGATGTGGAAAAAAGAGAACCCATGTGCACTTTTGATGGAATGTAAATTAGTACAGCCACTATGGAAAACAGTACAAAGTTTCCTCAAATAATTAAAAACAGAACTATGATATGCTCCAGCAATCCAATTTCTGGGTATACATCCAAAGAAATTGAAAACAAGATCTTGAAGAGATATTTGTACCCCCACCATGTTCATTGAAGCATTATTCACAATAGCCTACATATGGAAACAACGTAAGTGTCCATCAGTGGATAAATGGACAAAGAAGATATACACAGTTGACCCTTGAACAACATGGGTTTGAGTTGAGTAGGTTCATTTATACATGGATTTTTTCAATAAATAAAGTACAGTTCTACAAATGTATTTTTTATTCCTTAGGATTTTCTTAACATTTTTTTCTCTAGCTTACTTTTTGTAAGCATACATACATAAAACATACAACATACAAAATATGTGTTAATTGACTTTTTATGTTATTGGTAAGGCTTCCAAGTCAATAGTAGAATATTAGTTGGCCAGGAAAAAAAAGTAGAATATTAGTATTAAGTTTTGGGGGAGTCAAAAGTTATACATGCATTTTTGACTATGTGAGGGGTGAGTATCCCAACCCTTGCATTGTTCAAGGGTCAACTGTGTGTGTGCATGTGTGTTTACGTGTGTATGTCTGATACCATATATAGTATATAGAATCTAAAAAAGAAAAGTCAAAGTTATAGAAGCAGATAGTAGAATGTGGTTACCAGATGCTGGGATAGTAGGGAAATGGGGAGATGTTGGGCTAAAAGGTTCAAATGTGTAGCTTTGTAAGATAAATAAGCCTAGAAATCTAATGTACAGGCATGATGACTATATTTAGTTTTGGACACTGGAAATGTGCCAAAAGAGTAGATTTAAAGTACATTCCTCACAAATACGGTAACTATGTGAGGAGATATGTTAATTAGATCTACTGCAGTAATCATTCCACTATGAATATACATATCAAATCAACATGTTATACACTTTAAATGTAATAATTTTTATTTAAATAATCTTTTAATGAGAGAGTGGAGCATGCGACTCTTAGGATCTCAGTGTAGTGAGTTCAAGCCCTATGCTGGGTATAGTAACCACTTAAAAATACAATCTTTGGGGTGTCTGGGTGGCTCAGTTAGTTAAGTGGCCAACTCCTGGTTTCGGTTCAAGTCATGATTTCAGTCAGGGTTGTGAGACTGAGACCTGAGTTGGGCTCCCCCGCTCAATGAGGAGTCTGCTTCAGGATTCTCTCTCTCCCTCTGCCCCCCTCCCCCCGCTCTCTCTCTAAAATAAATAAATAAATCTTTTTAAAAAATCTTTTAAAAATTAAAAGTAAAAAATCTTTTAATGATAGTATTAGCCTTTACCTTCTGTCATATTGAAAATATTATCAATACAAAAGTTTACAAAGGCAAAAAAGGAAAGGCAAATATTTTCTTTATTGTAACACTAGATGGCAGCCCAAAGTAACAAATTGAATCTTCTTTTCAAAACTTATTACTTGAATTTTAAGCTTAATTTAAAAACAGGAGGTGGGAGAGAAGAGAAAATGAGTAAAAAGAGTAATTCTTTAGCATTTTCAGAACTCTGCACTAGATTCTCAGGTTGGGGGGGTTTTCCTTAAAAAATATTTCATAGCAACTTTATTTTCTTGTGGTAAGTGGGCTGAGAAGATACTGTTAAAATACAGCTAGCTATAAGAGCAAAAATAATTCTGAAAGCAAATATTTTTGACAGCTCATATATAAAAATTTTTATACTTTATTTTAATAATGGTTTATTGCAACTAATTTTTTGATCCCAAATTAAATTGATTCTTACAAATAATATGTAGAGTACAAAATTGTTTTTGTAGAGGATTGGGATTTCGGTGACCTATTTTTTTTGTTTGTTTGTTTTGAATTCCTGCCAATTAGCATAACACATGAATGCTTTTTTTCTTTTCTTTTTTATTTAAATTCAATTAATTAACATATAGCATATTATTAGTTTCAGAGGTAGAGTTCAGTGACTCATCAGTCTTATATACTACCCAGTGCTCATTACATCACATACCTTCCTTAATGTCACCCAGTTGCCCCATCCCCCCCAACAACCCGCAGTTTATTTCCTATGATTAAGAAGAGTCTCTTATGGTTTGTCTCCCTCTCTGATTTTGTCTTGTTTTATTTTTCCCTCCTTTCCCCTAGATCCTGTTTTATTTCTTAAATTCCACATAAAAGTGAGATCTATGATAATTGTCTTTCTCTGATTGACTTATTTCATTTAGCATAATACCCTCTAATTCCATCCACATTGTTGCAGATGGCAAGATTTCATTTTTTGGTGGCTGAGTAATATTCCATTGTGTATATATCTACCACATTTTCTTTATCTATTCATCTATCAATGGACATCTGTGCTCTTTCCATAGTTTGAATGCTTTTAAGACAGGGTTTCAGGAAACTTCCCTATATTTGAAATCCTGAAAAGGCTGGAGTTTATGAGGAGCAAGCCTATACCTTACTTAAGTCTTTCCCTCCAATGACAGCCTCTGACTAGCTCTCAGAAACCTTTATTCTTCTGACTTGTAGACAGTGTAATGAGATATTTCCCTAACCACTAGGATGTAATTTATGACTGCTGGAAACTATATTAGAAAAAAAAATCTAGAGAAGAGAAACAAGTTAAGATTGATCCTTTCTGCCACAAGAATAAATATATGGTGTCCACTGGGTGCCAAGTAGAGAAGTATTCATGAGGAATATGTATTGTAATTTCTAATGTGAAAAAGTTGGTTGTTGTTGTTGTCATTGTTTCAATAATCTCAAGCTTTCAGAAAAATTACAAATAGAATATAAATAACTTCTTTTTCCTGAACCATTTCAGGATAAGTTGCTGACCTGTTGCCCCATCACTTCCTAATATTTTAATGAGATTTTCCCACAAACAAGGATTGTTTCTCTTACAAACCATTATTCAAGCTTAAAATCAGAAAGTTAATATTGATTCATGACTACCATCTAATTCACAGATCCCATTTGACTGTCACATTTCTTCTGTCTCCTTCACTCTGGAATAGTTCTTTGCTCATTCCTTATTCTCTATGACCTAGACACAAACTAGTTTTTTGTAGTTTATCTCTTAGCTTGAGTGTGCCTCATGATTAGATTCATATTATGTATCTTTGGTAGTAAGACCACAGAAGTGACAATGTTTTCTTATTATATCTCATTACCACTAGGTGGTCCACAATTTTGACTTGCCTCTTTACTGATGACATACACTTTGGTCACTTGATTTTTTTTTTTTTTTAGGATTTTATTTATTTATTTGAGGGAGGGAGAGCATGAAAGCTTGGAGGCAGGAGGAGGGGCAGAGGGAAGGGGAAGAGACCAGGCAGAAAAGCAGACTGAGCACAGAGCCCAACATAGGGCTCGATCTCACAACACTGAGATCGTGACCTGAGCCAAATCTAGAGTGCAGTGCTTAACCAACTAAGCCACCCAGGTGCCCTGGTCACTTGATTAGGTAATGTTTGCCAGATTTCTCCACTGTGAAGTTCTTTTTTTCCTCTTTGTAATTAAGTATTTTGTGGGAGCTATTTTGAATCTGTGTAATCATAGTCCTCATCAAACATTGGCCAACTATCATGGAAAGATGTTCAATATCACCAGCATTCAAAGAAAAGCAAATAAGATAATACATTTTTATCATAAGATTTTTAAAAGCTTGATAATACCTCTGATTGTGAGAGTAAAAGTCACTGTTGTTTGGAGGTATATTAGTACTGCTTTTTGGAGAGCAATTTAGAAATATCTATAAGAGTTTTTTTTGTTTTGTTTTATTTTTAAGATTGTATTTATTTGACAGAGAGAGAAAGAGAAACAGCGAGAGAGGGGAACACAAGCAGGAGCAGTGGGAGAGGGAGAGGCAGGCTTCCTGCGGAGCAGGGAGCCTGATGTGGGGCTCGATCCCGGACCCTAGGATCATGACCTGAGCCGAAGGCAGACGCTTAACGACTGAGCCACCCAGGCACCCCTCTATGAGTTTTAAAGGTACTACCTCTTGGTATAGCAATTTACTTTCATATACCTGCCCTTAAGAAATCCACACGTGCACAAATATACAGGATGTATACTGCAAAGGTATATCCACTGGGGGCACACTACAGCATTATTTATATTGGCAAAAAGTCATAAAAGAACTAACTAAATGTCTTCAAGTGAGATGATTACTTAATAAGCTATGGTGTATCCACATTTTGCAGTTTTATGAATTAAATGAAAACAGAGGTATATATTTTGACTTGGAAGAAAACCTCCCTATTGTTAAGGGGAAAAAGCAAGTTGTATCCCTTCTCCGTATCTCATGTTGTATGCACACAACCAGTCTTTAAGCAGATCCTGTCAAAATATATCCCAAATCCAACCACTTCTTATCATCATTATCATTCTATGCCATCAAGGCCCAGGAAGAAACAGGTAGCTCATTAAAGCTTGGTAATTTGAGGGTATATTGAAGGGACTATATAAAGGTGTAAGTAGAGTTAGGAAACTCAACAAGAGATAGTATGAAATCTCAAGGGTTAGCAACAGTTCAGAGCCCTCATTAGCAAAGGTCTGATGCAGTGAATGGTAGATGTCATAAAACCTGGAAAGAATAAACATCTGAAGAGGGCTGCCTGGCAGGAGCTAGGGGTAGAGGAAAAAACCAGTTCCTGTGACTCTACAGGAAGTGAGCCAGGAGAAGAGACACTCTCCTTACTCTCTACCTGCCCTCCAATTTCTGCCAGAGTCCCCCATTGACTGAATCAAACCAGCCTCCTGGGGCACAAAACACCATGAAGAAAGATGGAAAGTTTATCTGGAGAAGCAAACAGAAAATATCTAGAACATACGCTAATCCAGGGCCCTGTCTTTTCTTGCATAGCCTTCTAAATCCTAATTGCTCTTAGGGCTTTCTTATTTGCTCCCATATTGTCACTTATGCAGCAGTTAAAGGCATCTTTTATTTCTCTGCTCAAAACTTTTAAATGGCTTCTTATCACACAGTAAAATCCAAACCTACTGGCTATTTCTCCAGCATCATGGCAATCATTCTCTAGGTCACTTCACTCCAACCTCACAGGTCTTCTTGCTATTCTTTGAAATTCCAGTCGTTTCAGCCTCAGGATTTTACACCGGCTGTTTCTGTCTGAAACACTCTCTCCCCAGATATTTCCATGGTTTTTCCATTTCATTTACATTTTGTCTAAAGTGTCACCCAGGGGGTGCCTGGATGGCTCAGTTGGTAGAGCATACGGCTCCAGATCTTGGGGTTGTGAGTTAGAACTTTTGTTTAAGTAAGCATAGAGCTTACTTAAAAACAAAACAAAACGAAACAAAACTATCTAAAAACAAACAAAAAAAGTGTTATGTTTCCAGAAAGACCTTCACCAATCATCCCACCAAAAATGTACTCCTATTACACTGTATTCCATATCTTGCTTTATTTTTCTTCATACTGTTTCCTATTCCCTGGCATTATCTAATACATTTATTTAAAATTTTAAATCCATTTTCCCTCTTCAAAATGAATGTAAGCCTCAAGAAAACAGGAATTTTTTTTCTGCTTTGTTTATTGTTGCAAACTCAGGATATATAACAGTTTTTAGCAATATATGCTAATAAAATGTTGATAAAGGAATGAATTAATGAATCCTTCAGGGTGTGGGAGGGAGCAATAACTTCCATAATGCATAGGAGTAATCCATTATGTATCTTCTTTTAAAAAAAATATTTTATTTATTTATTCATGAGAGAGATAGAGAGGAAGAGGGAGAAGCAGACCCCCCCTGGGCAGGGAGATTGGTGCTGAACTCCTTCCCGGGACCCCGGGATCACAACCTGAGCTGAAACCGACTGAGCCACCAAGGGGCCCCTAATTCATAATGTATCTTTTGATATATACATAAATAACCAGAAATAACAGCTTTTATTATGGCTTTTATTGCATTACAATATAGTCATAAGCCATGAAACGATTTGGTCTGCTCAGTGAGTAAAATATCTCTGTAATTTACTAGCCTCAAGTGATAAGATAACTTTTCTACTCATTTGCCCACAACGGCTGTCAAATACAAGCCACTCTACTATTGATATAGGCCTTTGTGTATTCTGAGAAATGAATACTTTCTAAAGTGGTGATTATTATGAACTTATATAACCACTGAGCTTTAGGAAAGGTATGATTTACTGTTTACAAACCATTTTCTTTAAAAAGTCTGCCCTGTATTTACTTTTGTTAAGTAGAAATAGAAAAATATTTTAGAATACAATAGAAAAATACTTTGAACAACTGCCCTTTTGAGCTAAAAACAAGGCTGGAAGTTTAAGTCATTCAACTGTTCCCTTCCAGTGGGAAGCCATGTGAACCAGTTCACCTCTTATTTTCTTCAGTGATCTGAACAGTTTTGATAGTTATCACTTTCAGGCTAAATACAAAGAACTAACTTTATAGAAATATGCCATTCACTGAAGGCTTATAATGATTTTTAATATGCCCCAAGGAGATGATTCTTTTATAACTATTTCTCTACATTTTTTTGTTTAATGAGAATGATTCTTGCATGAGAAGGAATCAATGACTTTATATATTGATTATGTTTTCTGTTGCTATACAATTATTCTTCATTAAAGAATAAAAAGGACAATTAAAAACTCACAACAGATATATTCAATTACTCTATATACACTTTCCAATTAAGTTCTCACCAAGGCAAATTAGGTATTAGGCTTTTACTAAAAGTAACTTATGATCCCTGGTGTTATTTAAAAAGCACTAGAGGTTTGATTAAATTTAGCAGTCGTTTTTTTTTAATATGTTCATCTTTGTTATATTGTTTATGATCTTATTGGCTAACACAGATGCAAAGCACAGACTAAACTTAAGTTGCATGAGGCTCCACGGGCATCAAACATAAAAAGCGTTTTAATACTCTAGTAAGAGAGAATTCTCTCAGGAAGCAAATCCTCTATTACAGATTCATTCAATCAGAGATTTGTTTCAAAGAATCTTGAAATCTGAGGGCGCCTGGGTGGCTCAGTGGGTTAAAGCCTCTGCTTTCGGCTCAGGTCATGATCTCAGGGTCCTGGGATCGAGGCCCGCATCGGGCTCTCTGCTCAGTGGGGAGCCTGCTTCCCCCTCTCTCTCTGCCTGCCTCTCTGCCTCCTTGTGATCTCTCTCCCTCTATGAAATAAATAAATAAAATCTTAAAAAAAAAAAAAAAGAATCTTGAAATCTGAGCTAGTCGAGTATATTCACCAGCCAAAACCTCAAAGCTCAACTTGTGCATTACAACTCAAATATTTCATTATACATAAAGATGTTTTTATTTTCTCTTCAAGATGACAACCAATAATCAGAAAGTCCTGTTCATTATAGTATCTTAAACATAAAATCAAGTCTTCACTGGCTGAAGACCAGAAATAGTTAATAACATTAAATTGAAATAACTGTGTTGGCAAGAACTTTTATAAATTTTAGAAACTATATTCCCATCTTAGCACTGCGGAGAAGAACAAAGTTGCTTAGAATATACCACTTAGCATGGCAGATTTGATGGTGGCATTTTTTTCTAGGTTCTTTCTCAACTAATCAGGAAAATCACATTATGTCTTTATAAAGCTAGATGCCAGGGATATGGGCCACCATTTACATAATAGTCATTGTTCTGGTTATCTTCTGTGTAACAATTCTAAAACTTAGTGGTTTAAAATAATAAACATTTTATTATATTTCAAAATTTTATTGGTCAGGTATTTGGACATGGCTTCTGTTCCATATTGCATTGACTAAAGTCACTTAGTGGCATTCAGCTGGTAGATTGGCTGGTCTGGAGTGTTCAAGATGGCTTTACTTACATGTCTGGCATTTGGTGGATATGGCTAGAATGCTACTATTGACTGAAACACCTTCATATGGCTTTTAGAACATGGTGAGCTTCCTATATTGTAACTGGTTTCCCCAAGATAGAGTAAAAGGCCCAGGCAGAAGCTGCAAGGCTTTTTATGATCTAGCTTTGGAAGTCCCAGAACATCACTTCTGTCACACTTTATTCATTAACCAAGTCACTGAGGACAGCCCAGATTCAAGGGGAGGAATAGGTTCTATCTGCTATGTATTGATGGGAGTATAACATGCTTGAACAAGGAGGGAAAAAAATTGATGATAGCCATCTACCATCATAATAGTACTAGAATCATGATAGGGACCAATGCTAAGCAGTGCATCACCAAATGATTACTTTCCAAAAGAAAAGTTGTCTTTAAAAATGTTACAATTTGTAGCAACTAAGATCTTTAATTTTTCAATTCTAGGTCTGAAATATTTCCAAATATTTTTGATAGCTATACTGAATTATTCCAGCCAAGGGTATCTAAGACCTACATGATCTGAATTTTCCTTCATATTATTTTTCATCCCAGTTATAGTTTTAACTGATTGCCAAATAAAATTTTGTGAGATTATATTTCAGGTAAACACACACATGGAAAACAGTGCACTGCAAATCAGAGGTTAGTAGCAAATCATGCCATCTTGAGCCAGCAAGTTATACAAGTTACCACTGCTGCCTTATTTTCCCCACATGTAAAGGAGGTTAAGGATGATACTTAACTCAGGGGTCAATCAATAATAGGAATAAAAGAAAGAATAGATATCATTACAGGTCCTACACACATCAAAAAGATAATAAAAGGGTATTATGAATAGCTATATGCCAATAAATTTGATAACTTAGATGAAATGAACAAAGTCTTTGAAAAATACAACTTGCCAATACAAATACAAGATCAAAAAGAAAATCTGAATAGCCTTGTTTCTATTTTAAAAATTGAATTTGTTCTCAGAAACCTCTTTACCCACACGCACGCGCGTGCGCGCGCGCGCGCGCGCGCGCACACACACACACACACACACACACACACACACACACACACACAAAACCTCCAGGCTCAGGTGATTTTGCTACCAAGCATATAAGGAAGAAAATGAGATAAGTCATGGTCAAAACTTTCAATCTTCTAAATAAAAAAGGACATTGACAAAGGCTAAAAATACAAAAACAAGAGACCCCCCCACCCCCAAAAAAAGGAATTGTAAAAAGGAGTGTGAAAGAAACTTTCTACAGGTTCTCTTTAAATCCCACATAGGAAATGCAGTAAAACAAGCTTGGGAAGAAGAAATAATCAAATTTGCTAGACACATGTCTCAGGAAAGATAATTCTAAATTACATTTTGTTTCATTTTGTCCTACTCAGAGAAATGTAACTTGCCACAGTTTATGTGGAATTTGATGCCATATTTTAAAGAATAGACACATTTCTAAGAATGACAAAACAGTTGAATTGCTTTAAAAATGAACTGATGTAAGGTTCAAGAAGAAAAGTAAACGAAGAATAGCATTATTCACGTTAAAATGTAGCATTCAGAAAATCCAAACTGTGTTCAAGTGTAGTGAAAGTGACTTTTCCAGTCCAAATAGTTAAGTGTAGTTCCCAGAACAATCATAAACAGTAAATACGTGTCACTTTAAGGAAATTAGCAGCGAACATTCCATGGTAATAAGGCCAAATGGCAGGTTCTCTATAAAGCTCCAAGTATACTTAATATGCTCTCAGTTCAACTGTGAAACTCATGACTGAATGAAACAAACACTTCTAGAAATAATATGTCTTTGAAGTTCTTTGAAGTTATAGAATAAATGTAGGTAGAGTTTTAAACTTCATAAAATAAAATCCAAATCAAGAGATAAATCCCTCAAGATGAAGATAATTATCTGGTATAGAATTAAACTCTTGACTTAAAAAATTTCTGTTTAGAATTCAGGTAAAGCCAACATAAGGAAGACCGTAATGGCCAATAAGTCACCTTTAGTACTACTGGATTTTTAGATTTTTGAGTTGTATTTATTTTTAAATCATTCTACATATTGTATTTGAAAAGAAAAACTTTGGATTAAATATTTTGTGACTTTCTGGGTAGGGCCTCAAACTGAAAACAGTGGTATCCATATTTTTAACTATCTTAAGCTTCTTCTACTTGCTGTTAACAGTTAAATTTGAGATGCTACACATTAGGGCAAAAGAACCAGCACAAAATTAGAATAGCCTTTGAGACTGAACAATTTAGAATTCTTTTTAAGTTAGTTCTATAGCATTTAAAAGTAACTGGATCTAAGCATAATCTAATATAATTTATCTACCATCCATCATTCAAATACAGCCATAAGAGTTAGCATATTACAATCATTTTTTTCCAAAACTAATTGAGGACCTACTAGGTGTCAAAGGGTTCAGAGTATGTCATGCTTAAACATACCACTTTGACATAAGGACTGTTTTCAGATGAAGACAACTGAGAAGAAGCAGACACAAAAAATTCCATGCTCTTTCTTACACTAGGAAGACCACGATAATTCCGAATCACCCAAGACAACTCTAGTCTCTTATCACCATGAGAGTAAGCTATATACAAAACCTTACTAAAACAACCCTTAATTTTCCCCATATTTTTACCTTCACACAATTTGCCATCCCTAGGTTCCTCAACCCCTTTTCCTTTGTCTTATCACTTTTCTTTGTTAAGATGCTATATATAAACAGGGCACCTGGGTAGCTCAGTTTGTTGAGCATCTGACCCTTGATTTCAGCTGGGATCAAGATCTCAAAGTTGTGAGATTGAGCCCCATGTCAGGCTCCACACTCAGCATGGAGTCTACTTAGGATTCTCTCCCTCTCCCTCTGCCCACCCCACTCCACTCCCACCCTGCCCCTGCCCCGCTCACATGGGCAAACATACTCTCTCCCTCTCTCAAAAAAAAAAAAATGCTATATAAGCCCCAAGTTCTGACCAGCCCCCTTTGAATCCATCACTGAGTTATCCCACATATATATATACCATGCATGTGTTAATGTGCGAATAAACTGTTTTTCTCTGGTTAATCTAACTTTTATCCAGTTTGTTTTGCAGGCCCAGACACTGAATCTAAAAAGGCAGAGAAATTTTTTCCTCCTCTATAGTGCCAAAGATGAGTGAGTGTTGATCTCCACCTCTCAATAACTTGCAATGTAATCAAACTGATAAGTAAGGCAGTAATTATGACAAAGAATGATCTAGTTACAATGACACAGAGTTTGTGAAGACAGAGGAGTGAACAACTAACTGGTGTGTGTGTGTGACCACACAGAAAAGGTGACATTTGAACTGGTTCTTCAGTGATACATAGGATCCACCCCCTATAAAGTTCTTATTTCAGTTCTGCCCAGATTAACAAAAGAAGACAGAAAGGAGAGATTTGTGGGACCACTTTATCTATGCTTGGAGCAATTTCTCCCATACCAAACATGACTTGTTAAAACTAGGTTCTTCACTCTCTATTCTTAATAGAGGTTTCTCTTCATCCTCAGTATTTTGCTATTGCTAAGTAAGGAGCATCTTACCTCAGTGTGACTTGGACTGGTCTGGCTGTCTTTTTTTTTCTCATTAGAAGGCTTTGATTACAGTACTTTTCTTCAGAAACGCATTTCTGTGATGATACCCAGTAATGTGCTTCTGCCTACTGACAAAGGAGACTAGATTATATTACTGAGGCAAGACAGATTTTTCAGTCTTGAGTCTCAGCTCTATGTCCCTCCTATATTCTACTACATATTTTCCCTTCACATTTTCTCATTTCCCAAGTTAATAAAACTAAAGTTGCAGGTGGACTGCAAGTTGATATGCCAAAAGATGTTTCAGACCTCCAAAGCACCAAATTTAACAAAGCAAGCCAAATGTCTCTTTAACATATTATTTAATATTCCAAAGAATAATAGATGAATGCTTTCTTATTTAGTGACTGGGGATTATTTGGAAAATCTGAATGAGGCCCTTGTTCCTCCACCTCATTCCCTCATTGAGCATATTTCAATACTCCATCATTGAACTAATTGGCTTCTTCTTTCATAGTTCAGATATGTTCTAGTCTCATGTCAGTAAATTCATTTTCACCTAGACTAAGCAAGTCAGCAAGTTCAATAAAATTAACCTCATTTCACATTTATGATCTTCTAGCCTGTTGTGCATATTAAAACACTACACAATTTTATTAATGAAAACCTGAACCATGCACTGAAAGCAATAAAGATAGGGTTCCTCTGAAATTGGATCCTGCTCCATTGTTTCTCATTTGAATTATATTTCAGTAATCAAGAAACAAGTGAACTGAACTTAAATAGTATTTTTCAATAATCAAAGTAGTACTTATATAATCTCTGGATTTATTTTTCTGATAGCCTATATAATAATTTAAACATTAAAATTTATTTGTCAGAAAATATGAAATAACGATAGTCTGAAACTCTTTAGAATTCTGTGTAGAATTTATCCAGCCCACTTTTGGATATGGGCCGATTTTCCTTTTAATCCCAGTTCTACTCCACATGGCTAAATTGGTGGGTTTTTTGTGTATTCAAATCTAGAACAGAAGTTTTCCCATTTTTTTTTTTGTTTCAGAGTGCTTAGGGAATAAAGTATGTAAAGAGCTTCTGATTTATGATTTATGGTACAATGTAAAATGTAAGGTATAATTGCATTGTTTAAATTTTTTGGAGTCATTTATCCCTTTCCTAAAATAATAGACATTATGGGTTCTTTTTCCAGAAAAATGCCTATACATGTAACAATTTGCATTAAATTTTAGGGGATCTACTGACCCTCCTGGAGACTTCCTGTAGTTCAGACTCCAAGTTACAAAACTCAAGTCTGGAAGGAATGTTATTTCACACTGACTAGGTACTATTTACAGCATGCCAATGAAAGATTTAAAGTAGCATTACACATGTCAAAGCTTAGTTCTCAAGTTTTGTGAAATTAACAGAAAATGTCTGTATAGACTGCAAACTGCAGGCACTAGATGCTGTAACATATCCAAACATAAAAAAATTAAAAAATAAAAGTAGCATTATTTACATTATAATGAATTTAACAGAGCCTGCCAGAATAATGGGGCCATAAGGCATCATGGAGCTGCAGGCTGGTTATCTGGTGACTATCTCAATGTGGAGACAGCATTAGAGCCAACAAAAATAGTTCCTTAAGTATGGTTTAGTACATGACAAGTTGGTCACTTGACGAGTATTTACGGAGCGCCCATTTTGTATTAGAAATTGTGCTAGGGGCACATGGGTGGCTCAGCTGATTAAGCATCCGCCTACAGCTCAGGTCATGATCCCAGAGTCTTGGAATTGAGCCCTGCCACAGGCTCCCTGCTCAGTGGGGAGTCTGCTTCGCCCTCTCCCTCTGCCTCTCCCTGCTCATGCTGTCTCTAATAAGTAAAATCTTAAGAAAGAAAGAGAGAGAGAGAGAGAGAGAAAGAAAGAAAGAAAGAAAGAAAGAAAGAAAGAAAGAAAGAAAAAGAAAGAAAGAAAGAAAGAAGAAAGAAAAGGAAAGAAAGAAGGAAGGAAGGAAAAGAAAGAAAAAGAAAGAAAGAAATTAATTGTGCTACACAATGAAGCTTAAAAGCTTGTAAAAAGCTTACGCTTTGAAGGTATGAAAATTTAGAGTGGGGGTATAAAAACAAGTAAAGAAGCAATAATGATACTGGAAGATAGGTATTATGATGGGGTAAGTAAAGGTAGCTAATAGACTAAATAAAAAGGGCATTTGGAAAGGCAAATGAAGGCTTTCTAGATAATATAATGAATAGGTCAGTCCTAAAGGATGAATAGAAATAAACCCATTAGTCTTAAAAATATGCTTAAAAAGTCAGTATTCTATAAGTTTTGTTACAAAATACTGCAGTCCTCCTTCATTCCTTGCTCCTGAGTCAAACCTTTCCAATGACATATGCGGATTCTTTATGTATTTACCTATTTATCTTAACATATTTCATTTGCTATTTTTAAAGTTTTTGCATTTAGACATTATCTTTTGATATTCCGTCACGGTTGATGAGAACTTTGCTTTAATTACATCATCCTACTCCTTCCTTGCTCCTGGCCGCAGCACAAACATATGTAGGCACACACATACCTCTTCTTCCTAATATACTGTTTATATTGCATTTGCATTATTTCACCTATGTAAATACAGCATGTACTAAGATATAATGGCCTGATCTTTCTACATATTTTGTGTTAACATTTGTTGATTTGTTTGTATAGTTTTGTGTTTATTATTAATTCAACCCTCAATTCTAACCCAGATATGTGAGATTCCTCTGAAGATGTTAACACATTAGTTATTCTATCAATTTTCATCTTCTCGAAGAACTCTATCCTTGAGCCTTCTGACCTACTCCAGTTTGGACTGGTGGCTCTCTAGGCCTGTGGTCAGGCTGTTATGCTGGGACCTCCCCTAACTACCAACTTGGAATTCCCTCTGCTTCTCTCTTGATTTCGATTTCCTTTTTCTTATTTCTAATCTCTAGAACGATTGAATGATAAATTATCATCTAAGAAATAACTTTAGAAGCCATTCTCTTGATTTTGTTTAATGGCCTTAATGCTGTAGGATGCATTTTCCAAAAGCTGCCTTAAAGGAAACAGAGGAGGCAATATTTTGAGACTCTGGATATAGAAATCTATCTTGGAAATCTTTTTTCCTCATTATTTTCATATTATTGATCTCTTGTCTTCTTGCTTCCAGTGTAGCCATTCAGAAATTTGAAGCTGTACTATTCTTGACCCTTTGTGGTTTTTTTCTTGCTAAAAGTGTGTAAGATCCTCCTTTTGTGTCTAAAGTTCTGATTTTTTAAAAATAATGTGCCCTGGTGTGTCCCTAATATTACATTTTAAATTACTAGAGCTTTTTATTTTCATTAATACTCCTCTTTTAAAAAAATAGCTTTTGTTTTATTATCAAGCATGCAATACACTTCTCATCTCAGTAAATATTATAGTTGGATTCTTTCCCCTAAAGTTTCTTCTACTTATAGTGTTTTCTCTAAATTGCTGCTTTCTTATTTTATTTGCTATCTTTAATATTAACTTTCAGTTGACTGTTGACTGTCAGTTGGCAGGACAATGATGAAAATCTCTGTACTCAGGGATAAGTCATTTCCATAGCTTTACTATAAAGCAATGATTCTCACCTTTTGCTATTTATGAGAATAATCAGAGAAAATTTTTAAACCACAGATACTCAGGTTTTATACCAGAACAATTTAATTAGCTTGGATAAGGAAAAAATCTAAAAATTCTCAAGTGATTTTGATGCAGTAAAGGTTAATAATCACTACTGCAGTGACTTAGCTGGACTCAGTTGGAACCTCCGACGTGAAATCTTTTTCTTTTCTCATGAGTTTGTCAAATTCCCAAGAGAAAACTAGAGGGTATAAGCTTGGTTGCCATAGTTCTGGAAACCAAGTATGTGATAGAGGCTGGATTAGAGCTCACTATTCAGCTTATAAACTTCCACTTAATACTTTTCAGCATCCCCATCCATTACCTTTTCTGAAGAACTTCTGTTTCATCCTCTCTAGAGAATAAACTTCAAAACTTTTCAGTTTAGATAAGGACACTGGCCAAGCTGCATGGGATGACTTGATAGTAACAATTGCATTTTTTTTTAAACATGTCTTCACATCCTCTCCTTAAATTCCAGGTATCTGTTGACTTCAATTACCGTCTTTCATGACTCTGTGATAGAAACTGAGTTGCTTGTTGGCTTCTTCACTAATGTGTCTGATGTATCATTTTCTAGAGCCTCTCCATGTAGCTTTGGCTTTTCCGGCATGGTCTCAGGGTAATCACACATTTTTTAGGCCATCTGGCATTCTAAGATACTGTTCCAAAGAGGAAGTGAAAGCTTCCAGGTCAATTTAAGGTCTAAATTTGGCTGGCTGTTATCACTTTCACTGTACTCTACTGGTCAAAGGATTCACATAGCCCACCAGATTAAAAAAGGTAGAGAAATAAATTCTACCTCTTAAGGAAGTGATAAAGTCACACTATAGAAGAGAACACAGAATGAGATATATTCTATAGCCGAATTTGGACTTACTTCCTTTTTAATTATATAGGATAGAAAGCAGAAAATATTTTGAGAGGTGAATAGCCTTCCACAAGAAAATCAATTCATAGATGGCATAGCAGATACTTGGTAAGTTATATTGTCCATTGAAGACATGGAATGTTTCAAAGATTATGTGAAGATCTATGTCTTTCCCTAAATGTTCTAAAGGTATCAAAGGACCCATCTTGTAAGAAGCTTCTTGATTTTAAGTGACAAGAAACAAGTAGGCAAATTCAAAATATTCACCCAAACATTTATTGAGTAAATTATATTGTCAAAGAAACCAGTGATTAATGAAAACCCTGCTTTAAAAAGCTTACAATCTAGTCAAAAGAACAGCCATAGATATCATGCTACAAAAAAGTGTAAGGCAAACACTGTTACAATGTTATAAAACAAAGCCCTGTAGGAGCAGAGAGAAAATAATTTTGATTGGAAAAAGGGAAACAAAATTCAACCAAAGCTGCAATTTTGACCTGTTGAATTTAGGGATAAAGTAAGCATGAAGAAAGTCACCTGCATGGCATGTTTGGAAAATGCTAAGTAAAATGCTAAGTAGTCCAGTGTGGCCAGAACACAGGATGAAGCAAATCACAGAGGATCATATATGGTAAGAAGCTTGGGTTTATTCTGTTGGTATTTAAGAGTAACTTCAGATTTCTGAGTTGGGAAAGTTAAGTAATGAGTGGATGATACTGTTAGATCTACACTTGGAAGTAAAAAGCTGACAGTAGAATATAGAATGATATGGAAGGGACTGAAAATATTGGTAAGATAAGTTAAGAGATCCTGTAATAATTCAACTAAGAAATAAAGTTGGGCAGAACCCCCAAATATATTTAGAAATTAACAGGTTGGAAACATCCTGAACAGAATACAGGCAAGCCAAGTAAATATCTTAAATATTTATAATTTATTAAGTTTAAAGAAACACAACTAGTTTAAATTATTCCTGAGTAAACTACAACTTTAAATAAAGAAAATATAATCTACACAATTAAAAACAGAGTTGAAACATTATTTTATAATGATTGATCAAGGTTATCTTCATCTATACTATTTATTTTAAAGAAGTACTGTAAAATGCAAATTGGGAACACTTAAAAACATCTTATTAATTCTACCAATTATCTGCACATAATTTATGCAAAAATTTAAGGGTTTTTTTTCCTCTCCTATGGTCACATAATAAAGATATCTCTAAATCAGCATTTTGTATTTAACACATACTTATATAATAACAACTAATTTTATTAGCTTGAAAAAACTAAAGTGTGGCCAAAAATAATCACCATGAATCTACAAAATGATTAGTATACAATTTGCTGTGCAGTCAACTAGTATTTATTGAGCACCTCCTATTTTCCAGAACCAAAAACATGTTACCTCACAGAATTCTCAAAACCCTCCGAGATAAGCAATAGTATTTTTTAATAAAACAAGATGAGAAAAGTATGAATCGGACTGGTAGGAACTTGCTCAATAATATAATCAGTAGCATTTAATTATATTAACTGCAAATTTTAGAAGATCATTATTTTTCACATTTCTGTTGTTCCCACTAAGTCTTTGCTTTCACATTTTTAAAAATTCGTAGACAGAAGAAGTACTTTTATTTATATCACTACCATTCCTCTCTACTTGTCTAAGAACATTACCATTTATCTACAGTTTCTTGCTTATAAATTTTAATAAAATATATATAAGTGGGCATGTATATCAAGTACTGCTCTATCATTCTGGAATTTAAAAATAACAACAGCACACATTTTAAAAAACTATACATTAAATAGATAAAAGCTATGATTTCTAAAATATAGTAATATATAGATTTTTTTAAATTAACCTCATTAAAATTTTTCATTTATAAATTATAACCTTAAATACAGAATGTTAAGATTAAGTGACTATGTATTATGATGGTCAGCTACATATAAGGTACTGAAGTAACATATTCTTTTAAATTTAAAGTACCTCTCCCAAGAACTGGGCTAATGGATGGCTATTTTAGTTAAGCTGGAATAAAATAGTAAAAGGAGTACTTTCCTTTATTATTACAAATAACTGTAGTCAACAATCAAACATCACGGAATTCAAATTTGAGGATAATCCAATAGTAAATTACATCAAATACTAGCCAATATATACTATTATGTATGTATATATTACCTTATAAAAAAGTTGTTCTATTAAAAAAGTTGTCTTAATAGAAAGGAAAGAAACTAAACAGACAGACTAGATTTAGTAAGTGCCCTTATTTTACAGATTACAGACTGAGGCTCAATAGTAATTTGCCCAAGTCATATGACAATGGCAGAACCAGGATGGATACCTGAGCCTGATTTCTCTTCTGGGCTCCTTTCACCATATTCATGTTCTCTCATTTTATAAATCATATTATTTATTCACTCTACTTTAATTTGGAAGATTACCAAATAGTGAACCTTTTTCTCTACAGCCCAACAGTTCTCTAGTTTTTCTTTAAAATGAACATTACGAGAATAGGATACAGTTTTTACATTAGAACACTTTAAGATGGGAACTTTATAAAGGAAAAAGTTCACTTTACATATAATTTGGTTTGGCTGCAAAAAATTCATATAAGTCATAGTGTTAAAACCTCTTTACACTCTATATCATAGTAACTTCGTATGTTGTAAAATGGTTTTCTATAATCTTGACATTTTCTTCAGATAGCCAGTTTTCCTGTTTTAACTGCCTTATAAAAGCTTCCAAAGACTTCAATCTTCCAAGAGTTTGTTGTTCTTGTAACTCAAGAAGAGTTATTTTTGAATGTAATTTAGAGACTTTCTGCCAGAGATGTTCCTTATTGATATCTTGTCTGCAGTAAGAATGTTCAATTTGTAAAACTTGTGTCTCATAGTCTATATCCTTATATAAGGAGCCTTCAATGTCTAGATCTCCCATTTCCACAGTTTCTTTTTCAGCAGATACAAAAGAATTAACTGGTTTGGAATTTTCTGTGGGTACAAAAATGGCAATAACAGATTCTTTATTTGCATTTAATTCTTCAACTGTTTTAGTAATTGTGCTGAGTAAGAACGGGCTTTCTTGTGGTGACTTAATTTCCATGGAATTATTTGTAAAGTTTGGGTTAGCAAGATGATTCGTAGCTATTTCAAACACTTCTTGGGTTTCCAAAGATGGCTGAACATCTTCTGAATTTGAAGTTGTCAAAGTAATAGTTGTAGAATTTAGATTCTCAAAAGATGTATGAAAACCACCTATATCTTGGGTAACTGATGTTTCCAAGGTAGATACTGGTTTTCCAATATCTTGTTTAACCAGATTAAGAGTTAATATGTTATTTTGTATACTTTCTGTTTTTGGAGCTGGTAGCTTCACCAAAGTTGATGAAGTAAGTAATTCTGTGTGTTCAGGGAGATTACCTGTATTAACTGTATTTTTCTTTAGCTCATCTGATTCAAATGATTCTTGTGATTTGGCTTTTAGGCACACTTCTTTCTCATCATCTAATTTTTTCTTCTGAGATTTTTTTTTGGAAGGGTCTTTTTCCTAGAAAATAATATTTTCAAATTCCAAAGATGTCCTCACTAACCTCGTTCTCTTATTAGTCAGTTCTGAATTTTTAATTATAACTTTGAGCAGTATATTGGACAAGTCAATCTACGCAGTTAAAAAATGTTCTAAGCATATAACAACTCATATACACTTTAAAGTGTTTTTTAAAAAGTATTAAACATATTCAATACATGATGGAAATATTTCAAATCACTCAAAGACCGGTAACAAAATCTCAGATCATTAACCTATGTTAATAACTTAATGATTTATGTATGTTATCTTTTGTTCTTCAGTTTAAATTTTTTAATGGTTTAAATTTTTTTAAATTATCATACTTTCAGTAAAAGTCTAAATTAGTCTTCCTTTTTTAAGTATGTTTTCCCAGCAGTCACCTTTCCCTCTCCCTCCCTTAACCTCATTACCTGCCACCCTGCAACCTACCACCCTGCTCAGCATTATCCCCCACTCCCCTATGCTCTTCCTCCAATACCTGATTGTCCTCAGGCAAAGAAAATATTGTTGGAATTGCAGTTTGTTTCAAATATCGAATACCCCATCTGATGTCAAGAGAGTCAGGAGTAAAATGGTCACTACACAGGAACTGGTATTTACTGGGTACCCATGAATCTCGTTTCATATTCTTTAACCATTTCTCAAGTCTTTCTTTGTCATGTAGAGGAAACCTGAAATTAAAAAAGGAAAACTTTGCTGTATTTTTTGCAAATTCCAGGACTGCATATATAGGTAAGCTATGCACTGAGTGCTGCAAAAAGCAAGGCAACCATCCACACCATGTAAGAACATCTCCATGGCATCACATGACTTCTACTGTAAAAGATGACTAAGCTATAAGATGTGCAGACAAAGCTTCTCAGAAGAATGGCTAGTAAGGGCACCTGGGTGGCTCAGTCAGTGGAGCATCTGACTCTTGATTTCTGTTCAGGTCATGATCTAGAGGTCATGGATCGAGCCCCACATTAGGCTCTGCTCTGAGCGTGGAGCCTTCTTGAGATTTTCTCTCTCCCTCTGCCCCTTCCCCTGCTCCTGCACACACATGCATGTGCGCTCTTTCTAAATAAATAAAAACTTAAAAAAAAAGAAAAAAGGCTGGTAAAACATAACTTGAGTCCCTTCAACTAAAATATGTGTTCCAACAAAGGATAAAATCTACTCATATTTTCTGTGGATTATATTTTATTTTTATTTTGTTGGATATTTTGCCTAGAACTATATAAACTAAAATGTCCCATTCAAATGTATTCTATACTAATACTACAAATCAAATGGTGCCTTGTTGTAATTAAAGGAAGTATTAAGCTTTAGGCTCTTATTTATATTAACATTTTAAAAATAAGTTAGTTCAAATAGGTGATTTAACATTTAAAAAATAAGTTAGTTCAAATAGGTGATTTAATTGACAATGATTACTAAATCTTATAAAACTACTAATATTCCATTCCCTTTACCACAATCAGCCTCAATTCTACCCATATGTAATTTAGTCTAATATTTCTAAACTGAGAACCCTAAAATTCAAGTTTTGAAAGAAAACTGACACAAGAACTAAACATGTTATAAAAAACACTCAGATATTCTATAACATGAAATAAATCAAAGAGAAAATACAGAGAAAGGGAAGATGGTTCTTTATATGTATTGTTCCTGTGTGGACAATAACTTTTACTTAGAGTTGGTGCTAACACACTGAAATGTATTTTATAGGCAAAACTGGGCTAATGAAAAAATCTGAGAGAAAACTTTTTCCTACCAGTATAAATAGGTTTCAGTTAAAACTGTATTAAAGTTAATAGTATTTGTTTCTTTCAATGATTTTATGAGAACAGTCTAATATCCTAATTTAAAAAAATAGTAACATAAGGTTTCCCATACAAAAAGCAGCAATTATACATTTCCTCTCAATCCCGAACATTTAGTTTATGGTATATAATAGCATCCCTCCCCCAATCCCAGCAAATATTGATAACTTTATAAGATGTTAAGGAAAAGAAGTATGGGTACTTTAGGAAATAATTTTTAATCCCAATACCCTTACATGGAAAAATCAGATGATCTATTTTTGGCGCTCTCACCACAGACACAACATTCATACGCGGTTTGAAAATTCCTTAACCTTGCACACATCAAGAATTCAGATTATAAGTATAATAGACATAACCAGAAAAGGCATTTAAAGACAAAGAGAATTTTTTCAGAGGACTTGAATTCTGTTAGCCATAGAAAAGTTCATACATTTTTCTGCTACATCTAAACTGAGAATATGCCCTTTACAATATTTTCACAGGTTATGTCATGTGTAAGGATGCTGTCTGCAAATCATTTCTATTGTTCTTATATACTACGTTACCAAACAATTTTAAAAAAATAATTCTATGAATATTCTTATTCATAAGGGGACTGCAATGCTTCTCAGCAGGTAAATCTCTAAGCAATCTCCTGGAATAGGTTTCCTAAACAACTTAGTATCTTTACATTGGTTCATTCTGTTTGTTTCACTGTCTTACTTTGTTTCACTGTCTTATTAATTCCCAAAAAAGCACAAAATAATCATAGTGCAAACTTAACATTACATACATAAGCAGAATTCTCAAATTAATATATTGTACAGCTTGCTACTGTGTTAACATTAACAAATTCAATTCTTCAAGTCTGGTGCTATTAGGGAAATAAAACTGATTCAATTTTTACTTCGCAGATTATACATGGAAATAAATTTATAAAAAAACCCCCACTTTGAGTAAATTCACATTTTGAGGAAAAAAATCTTTATAATTGACTTCCCCTGACATTATTATTTTTCCCTCCTTAAAAACGGTAACTATGGAAAGATTTAAAGAATTTGGGAGTCTGAGGTTGGTTATTACCCCCCTCCCCAAAAATGAAGGCCGAATAAATCCGGGAAATGGTGCTAAATCAAGTTCCACGATTTTCTGTTACAAACCTTCAAGAGCCATAGCTATTGATACACTAGTATTTCCCCAAAAATCTCTTTCTGCATCTTGTGGGCTTCAACTGGGAAACAATCCTGAAAATACTGCCACATGTGAATTATTTTGGGTTATCAGGGTTTTATTCCACTAGTTAAGATAATGGAAAGCAACCATGTCCACCAACAGAGAACGTCTGGTCTAAAGAAAAACAGGCTTCACAAATAGCTGGTGAGAATCTAAGGGAGTAAAAGACGAGCAGGTTAGAGCTAAATGAATTATTTTTACAAACAAGAAAACAGTAAATAGAATATTGTAAATATGTTGATTCTCACGTATATTAAGCACGTACTGAATGTCAAGTGCTGCTTTACCTGTTTACACACTAAGTGAAGTAGGGAAAATTAATTCCTCCACTTTACAGATGAGAGATCTTAGGCATAGAGAGTTTAAATAATTTACAGACGGTCAGTCAGCTACAGAGTAGTGGAGCCAGGTTTTGAACCTACGGAGTCCAGCTCTGGAGCCTGGAATCTTAATTACTACACACTACGGCTTCCGGGCTCTTCTAAATAAAAATGAGTACTTCTGTGATTTCACGGAACTATTTTCCGGCCGTAGTAATTAAGCACAACGCTTACCCTGTTCTCTGTACGAATGGAAAGTATACAGAGAGCCCTGAGCAGGAGACAGGTTGTAATTCTGGCACTCTCACAAAACTTTCAAGGTAACCTGCTTTCTCAAAGGCCTTAGTTTCCTTGGGAGAAACATGGAAATTAAGGAACATCTATGTAACCTAACTGACAGAAGGTGTAGGTTACCTGTTGAGTGCACCTCACCGCTCGGCAGGTTTGATGTGTACCTTAAGTAGTGGTTAACGCCATTTATGACGTGTGAAATCAGCTGAGGTGGGGGAAACACTCCGAGAACCACGGAGCACCGCCCAAGCTGTACATTTTTAAAGGGTTATTTAACACCCCCAAAAGGCCCCTATAGCTCGTCAACAGCCCCATGCCCTTGCTCAGTGAGGACCCATTTCTAGGTAAACTGAATTCAAGCCTTCACGTCCTCCTCCCGCGCAATGAAGGACCGCATTGGGAGAGCAAGAGGACGAGTTTCCAGATAACTCAAACCCTAGCTCCAGACGCCACAGGACCGTGGTCCAAAGGTAAGGCTGACGCTTCTGCTCCAGGGACAACTTACGGATAAAAACTCAGCTTCCGGTCTTTACTGTTTCGTCCGCGACGGTTCTTACAGCAAATCGCTGCGCAATAGCGAGGCATCGCTCGGGTGCAGCCCCGAAAATCAGGGCGGGGGGAGAAGGCCAGGGTACCGCCTCGCCAAGGTGCAGCGGCAAATGCAAGGCCTCTCGAGTCACTGCGCCTGCGCTGGAATCTGCTGAGAGGAAAGACGTCGCAATTGTCGACTCACTTCCGCTTCTGCTGGCTTCAGCACCGCCCCTTCTGGAGGTTGGGGCCGGAAGTGACGCACAGGCTGAGCGGCAACAACAGTTTTCCACGTGCGCGTAGGGCGCCAGGGTCAGGTGGGGAAGCAGGAGCCAATAGGGAAGCGTTTCGTGTAGGTCTTCTCCTGAGGTGGCGGCAGCAGCGGCCGCCGGCCAGTGGGGAGCGGGCTGAGAGGGGACGAGGCGGCGGCTGGAGGCGCGCTAGGTCTGTGTGCAAGCGGGATTGGGGCGCGCGCCAGCTGCGGGAGGCCTCGGAGACCCGGGCGAGGGGCCGGGCCGAGCAGCCGTGTGGGGCCGGTCGTCAGTCTCCCGGCGCCTCTTCTGCGGAGGAGCAGCAGCAGTCGGAGGGTACGGATGAGGGATGGGGCCGGGGTCGCGGGGAGGGGTGTTTAGAGCGTCCCCGGGGACTCGGCCGGTCTTTGTGGGCTGACCTGGCCTCGGAGTCCGTCACGGTCGTCGCAAGGGCTTCAGGCTTCCTGGGGTTGTTGAGGGTTTAGGAAAAAGATGACCGAACCACAGAAAAGGGCGTTTTGTGTCTTGGGTTGGCCGCTGGCTCTTTCGGGCGTCGGACAGCTCCTCCCAGGGCTGGCCTCCGGGCGGAGAACAGCCGTGAGGGCGGTGCTTGGACGGACAGGACGAGTATCGGTCGTCTGCGGGTGAAGGCTGGACGGTGCAGCCCAACCGGCCGTCGGCTTTGGGGAGTAAGGCCCAGGCCGCCGTCCCGTGGGTCCTTCTTGGGAAGGAGAAGTCAGTACAATACAAAAGTGGGCCTACTAAAAAAGTGTCAGATAATAAACTTGAGCTGTGGAGTAACCTTTATTAAACCAGTAATGTGCCTCGTCAGTTTTAGACCCGCCCTTTGACTAGAAAAGTACCTACCTGCAGTCTTTGTGGCGTCCGCAATGCTCGGTTTGCGTTCTTTAAACGAGGAGGTGGTACTTGATCTTTAGTACCCGTGACTATGAGTAACTCCTTGGAAAGGAGGAATCTCATCTGCTAATTACGCTCAGAAGAGGCCACAGGAGAGGCGGGCAGGCAGTTTCCACAAACCATAGTGTCTTTCGTCAGCCTTGTTATGTCATCATAGGTTGTTAAGAACTCCGAGTACAGAGTTCAAAAAACAGGATCACATTCGTTTTGCATTCCAAGTTATTAAATCTCTACTATACAGAACTCTAAGTTGAATTCTTAGGTGAAACTTATTTAAGGTTAGGGAACTATTTTAACGACTACAGGGAAGTTTGAACATAAGAATTTAACTTATCTGAAGTAGACTATGAAAATTTATTTTTCTGGTAGCCTTAGCAGAAATCTTAAATTCCTATTGAGTTTTTAACAAAACCCATTTATGCATTTTTTTGGTTAAATATTTGGGATCTTGCAATTAAAAAATCATTACGTTCTATCGTATTGTCAATATTAGTATGATACTGAGATTCTCTGTTTGCAATCCTTGCTGACCTTGCTGAAATGAAAACTGAAGTTGGTGCTTCAGTTAAAGCCCCTGAAGTTAAATACTTTTACTTTTAAAAGCCCCTTAGAATATGAATTCTTGAAAGGAAAATTGACATTCTTTTAAAAACTACTTCGATTTTCCACCCTTTTTACAATGTTTCCAAATGATGAGTCTTCTGTATTTACTGGTAAAAAACGGTTATTGAATATTTTTGTGTCTATTCTGTGTATGACCACAGAGTATTAGTGAAAAAGTAAAGTGAAGAAAGATTTTTTTCCTCAATTTGGTTGAATTACATTTGCTTTTAAGAAGGTTACAGCCAACATAGAGGTAATAAAGCCTGTAAAAATGAAATAACCTGAGAACAAGTACAGGATATTATATGCCTAACATTTTGATACTGCATTAAGTATACCTTGTATCCTAAAAGTTCACTGGGTTTCTTTCAAAAGAAAAAGTCTTAAGATTAGCTGCATGGATAATTTTTTTTTTCTTTTTTAGGATTTTAGAAATGGCTACTCCCCAGTCAGTTTTCATCTTTGCAATCTGCATTTTAATGATAACGGAATTAATTTTGGCGTCAAAAAGTTACTATGATATCTTAGGTGTGCCAAAATCAGCATCAGAGCGCCAAATCAAGAAAGCTTTTCACAAGTTGGCCATGAAGTACCATCCTGACAAAAATAAGAGCCCCGATGCTGAAGCAAAATTCAGAGAGATTGCAGAAGGTAAGTAAATGGCCATCTCTGAGGTCTCACAGATACTAACCAGTACAGGAGAATGATAGCTAAGAAGTGTATGTCTTTGTAGATAACTGTGACGATGGGTGTCAGAGTGGGGTCTACATTTAAATAAAATGAGATTCTTGAGACCTTACCACATTTACTTTCATTCCAGGATAGGTGGATGAACGGTAGTATAAATTTTTATTGTCACATAGATCTTAAAATGTTGAAAATGTATCACTTCGTTCTTCTGTTGTTTGTGAAATTGCTTATTGTTTCCATGTTAAAAGGAATTTTAGGTACCCAGAACTTAGAAGCTAACTTATGGAACAGTTCTTACTAAGTATGGAGATTAAATATAAAAATACTAAGTAGAAAAAATTTAAATAGATTTTGAAATGTTTTGGTTTTTTCCTTCACTTGGTCTATATTTAAAAGCCACATTTGTCTTTGAAGGAAAAATATGAAACAAATTTTCATTTAAGACTGGTTTTAAAACAAATTGGATCTCCTGAGAATTCAGTAATTAATGATAGGTAGAGGTAATTGAGTAGAGAGTTGGAGTTAAACACTTCAACTAGTAAGGAAGTGAAAAATCTGAATTCTTCTTAATTGGTTATGTTGGACCATTAAATTATTTAATACAAGTAATGGTTTTACCCAAATACTATGAAAAATAACTGCGTAATTGTTGCCCACATGCTTATTTGTAAGTGATAGTAGCATTCATTTAACAAATATTTATTGGATATTTACTAGGGGCATGCATTATTCTAACAGATGATACTACACTGTAAATAGGACAAAAGTCCTGCCTTTTGTAACTTTCATTTTAACTTTTCCTATGTTTGTAATGTTTTGGTTTTATTGGTAATGTGAAATCCTTCCCTAAAATAGAGAGTTGAATTCACTTATTTGAAGTGGTTGGGGTATATGTAATTTTCATTATCTTCAGTTACTAAAGTATTTTTATTTCCTTCAGCATATGAAACACTCTCAGATGCTAATAGGCGAAAAGAGTATGATACACTTGGACACAGTGCTTTTACTAACGGTAAAGGACAAAGAGGTAGCGGAAGTCCTTTTGAGCAATCGTTTAACTTCAATTTTGATGACTTATTTAAAGACTTTGGGTTTTTTGGTCAAAACCAAAACACTCGGTCCAAGAAGCATTTTGAGAATCACTTCCAGACACGCCAGGATGGTTCCAGTAGACAAAGACATCATTTCCAGGAGTTTTCTTTTGGAGGTGGACTGTTTGATGACATGTTTGAAGATATGGAGAAAATGTTTTCTTTTAGTGGTTTTGACAACACCAATCGGCATACAGTACAGACTGAAAATAGATTCCACGGATCTAGCAAGCACTGCAGGACTGTCACTCAACGAAGAGGAAATATGGTTACTACATACACTGACTGTTCAGGACAGTAGTTCACTATTTTTCTGTTCTCACTAAACCCAACTAGTTCACTTTTCTTCAGTATCTTTGATGCAAAACAATTTTCTGTAAACTCTTTTGACAAGTGCATGATTTCACTTAACTTGATATAGATACTAAATGTATTTAAATGGTTTTTGACAAATTCAGCAACACTCAAGTTAGTAGAAAATAGCTAATTATTAATTTCCCTGATGAGGAAAGATGCTTTTAAAAAAAAAAAAAGATGCTATAATTTTGCCTGGTATTTTTTCTCTACCTGCCCTTGGGCTTACTTGCCTGGCCAGTTTTATTACCAAGAAAAGATTGAGTTTGCCTGATACATATTTAATGGTTAAACTTTGAAACTTGTTGTAGATTTAAATTATGTGAACTTGAATGGTTTTGCAGTGAAACCTTTGCTAATTTAAAATTGCATGCTCTGCAGCATCTCTGACTTGGGTTGCTAAATGTACATGAAACTGTAATTGAGTCATTCAGCAAAGGATAGCAGTATCTTTCCACTGAAAACTTCAGAAAGGCATGATTTAATATTTACCATGGAACCATACCTTTCTGCAGTAAAAGTGGAGTAAAGGAAATGATTGTATTGCTCATAGCCATTTGGCTGAAAATTGGAAACTTTTGAAATATTACCAAGAGATTGTTACATGCTTGGTCCCTGGCTAATGATTTTGTAGTGTTGAAATCATAGCTAATTTATACATCTTTTCACATTTCTTTCTTAGTTATTGGCGCTCTAAGTCTTTTATGGATTTATGTATTTTTTATGTGTGTGTGGTTTCTCTTCTTTGCACTCATCTTTATCTAGAGATTGACTAATACCTCATTCTGTTTATAAAAACAGTAATTTCTGTGCAACCTTATTATGTGCAATATTTTTAAATCCTAAGAAATGTGTGCTTTTGTTTTCATATAGACTTATTTCTTTAGTTTGGCACTTTTTGCATTATACTCCATATGAGTATTAATCCTATGGATACATATTAAAACTAGTAAATGTCTCATACAACATCGTGTGTGAGAGAAATATAATATTTACAATATGATGTTCTTGGTTCTCATTTTATTGTTAAAAGTTTATTCTGTAATTCTAGAGCTATGGAGAGTATATATACAGTGGGGCTGCTTATGCTGACCATAGATCATATTCCAGAAGTTACTTTTGACTAACTTGAAAACTCTGATATGGCCTTGTTTGGTTGCCATTTGGTAATTTCTCTTACTTTCTTATCATCCTCCTCTTCTCACAAATTTTGGTAGCTTAAAGATTTTGTTAATTATAATTTTGATGTATTTAATGCTTGCTAGGAGCAAGTATTCTTTCCTCTTTTAGGCCTCATTGGGAAAAAGGAGAGACATTGCATAAAGCTATATTTGTTAATTATAATCTTTAATTTGAAAACTGTGAAGAAAATGAAAGTATTCTATTAAATATATGTATCTTAATTATTTTCTGGAAAGTATACGTACTGCTTTTGTTTAATAATAAGAAAATAGCCATACCTTGAATTTTGGCCTAAGGATCATCTGTAGCCTATCATACAGAACAAATGAGGTAAGGAAAAAAAAATTTTCAAATCAGGATTAACTTTATATTATTATCATCTGTCCCCTTTTTCTTCAGGGCCTAATTATCCCTTGTTTTTCCCATTCTAAACATTTATTTGAACTCCTTCTTTCTCTGTTCTTTCTTTTTTTAATCTCCCTTTTTGACCCTTCAGCATAATTTTTGCAAGGAAAAAATGGACCCTGAGTCATACACACTTAAACTAAACTACAAACTAAATATCAAAAAGATACTTAGGTAATCTACAGGGGTGTGTGTGTGTGTCAGATAAACAACTGGAAATTAGACCGGTAATCAACATAGAAGTTTCCTCCATAACTTACACTTTTTCTTCTTTTTAGTCTGTACAGATGTACAGATAGAAAATGGAAAACTTATATACTTAAAAAATGACCAGTACAATAGCTTAATCTATTACCTATGCAAATCAACACGTGAAATCTGTCAGTCTTTTTTTTTTTATTTTTTGCTTCTAGGCAAAATAGTAAAATATATATAAAATGTGACTTTTAGTCTTTCTCGAACAAATTTCTGTAATTCAAGTTTTCTGGATTGAATATGTCTTGAATTGGATGCTGTAGGGCATATAGTAGACATGAGATTTTTTTGGTGCTCTAGATTGGCATAATTAACTCCTGATCTGATGGTTGATCTTAGGCAATTTTTGTGTTGTGAATTTCAGTTTCAAATCTGACATAAGTTCTGTGAAAATTCAGGTTGCCCAAGGACAACTAAAATTTTGTACATTCCTGAAGTAGTTATTTTAATTTTCTGAAATGGAAGTTTGTTTAGCAATTAAAAGAACACACTGGTGGAAGAAGAGACCATTGCCAAACAGAATAAAGAAGATACTGGTACCACCAGTAGGTTTCTAAAGTTTTTATATTCATGTTAATGTTGGTACCTTCAATTCCAGATGATAGGTTGAATATAATCAGCCATCATGATTGTTTCCCCTCTTGGTCCCAATGACAGAAGATAAAAGAATGAAGTTAAAAAAGTGCTCGGAAAACAAGAGGAGTTTTAAGATATTCCAGGAAGATATAAAGCAGAAGGAACTGGATTGAGAGAAAAATCAACCACAGCCAAGGTATCCTGGAGAAGTTTTAAGGCTCAGGTTTGGGTGGGTGGGGATGGGAGGAGACAAAGAGAAGGAATGGACCAATCTTCAGTCATGCTAATTCATTGAAGAATTGCCTTGGGACACCCCCCCCCCCCAATTCTTTCTTCCAGCTAAACTGTTACTGAGATAGCTTTTAGGCTTTACCCTTAGGTAAACCCTAAGGGTAAAGGCTAAAACAATAACTCTTCAAAAATACAGATTATCCTATTTCTAGGGAGGCTCCCTAGTGAGGTTATTGAGGTGCCATAGAAAGAGAGGTAAAGTGAATTTTCACTTGGGGATGGCAGGGTGAGTAATGGCAGCATTCCAATCCAGAGTAAAGCCTCCTTACATGGGCATGTGTAGGTTACAATAACTTCTGCATACTGCTCACATACTCACCTATAGGTGCCTGCTGGTTGAAATACCCTGACAACTTACACAGAACCATAACTTCTGTTCAAAATGGATGTCTGATGCAGGCATAGATAATTGCTGAGGAAACTTGCTTTTCACAGCTATCTGGATTTTGACGTAGTCCTTCATAAAAGATGTCCAAAGAATATCAGATATTTAAAGAAAACCAATAGCAGGGAAGAGAAACCCCAGCATCCAACCTTGATGAAGAAATATAATTCAGGAGATAATTGCAATACCAGGAAATAAGGTAAAATTTTATCTTTACCAGACTTTTAATGAAATACTGCATCACTGAATCAGGCATAGGTCCTTGTCTTACCTAACATGCTTCTCCAAGATTTCTTCCATCTGGTGATGGTGTCAGAACGATGGATGAAGCAATTTACATGTACATCAACTACAACCAAAGTCACTGGAAGATAACAGTGGATATGTGATAGATACAGTTCCTACCCTGCAGGCCTTTGACCCTTCTACAAAATTCAGATTCTTCTCTTAACTTTGCTACTCAGTCTCCTCCTCAACTTTTCTCCAGACCTTGCTCTATGGTGGATCTGTCTAGTGAAGAGCAGAATATGCCTTTTAGGCATAAGAATTATTTTAGACTGATTACTTTTCTAAAAACAAACTAGACAAGGGAGAAGCTCTGAAAACCAAGGTTGCCTTTTGTAAGAGACATTTACAGTTGTAAGGAAAATCTCCATTTGTAAGAGTGTCTCCCTCTGCACTAGGAGGAGGAAGATGACTAAATCTCTAGAAACTGATCAATGGAGAAGTCATGGACTTAAAACCGTGTTACAACCCTACTCTAGTTTACTGTGCGTTACCTGAAAACCTTTCATAACTGGCTTCCTCAACCCCAACTCTTTTGTCTTTCTCTGGAAATGGTATTTAAGGGGATAGCTTGGGCCATTTTGGAGAGTTACTCAGTTTTCCTGGGTATCTCCAATGTATACAGGAGGTATATATGTTGTTAAACATCTGTTTGTTTTTCTCTTGTTAATCTGTCTTCTTTTACAGGATGGTGGGGTGGGGGAACAGGTGTCTCAGTCAACAACCTGGAGAGGAAGAGGGAAAATTATTTTTGCTTATTTACAGTAAATAATTTGCTGTGTCGACCTATTTATTGTTATTCATTATAATAATGTCATAGGGTGCCAGTACTTATATACAGGTAGAAGGGGACAGGCAATAGCCATAACCAATAAGTAAATTACTATGTTAGATGATAAACTCTTAGGAAAAAATGTAGCACCGAGGAATGTTAAGATATTGGGAGGGCGGGAAGGCTACGCATGTGTTGCATTTATCAACAGGATGCTCATTGTAGGCCTCACTGAGAAAGTGAATTTGCATAGGTTTGAGTTGTTTGCATGGAAGATGGAAGCATGTATGACAAGTTCTAGGAACAGCAAAAAAGCCAGTTTAGCTAGAGGCCTGTGAACAAGGAAGAGTAGCTGGAGATGAGTTCATAAAGGTAGTAAGGGTATGGAGCAGGACTGACTAGGACTTTTTGGCTTTTGTATAGAATTTGGCCTTGCAATGTGATGTGATAGCTGAATTATGAGCAAATAAATGATTTCACCTTCTGTACATTTAAAAAAGGTCATTCTAATAGCTGCATTGATAATAGACTGTGGAGACACAACAGTAGAATAGGGACACCAGTTAGGCTATTTCCATATTCCAGGATGAGAAATTAGTGCCACTAGCTCACACAGTGCACCAGGATGATAGCAGTGGAGGTGGTGAAAAGTGTTTGGATAAAAAAAAGAAAGTGTTTGGGCGCCTGGGTGGCTCAGTGGGTTAAAGCCTCTGCTTTTGGCTCAGGTGATGATCTCAACGTCCTGGGATCGAGGCCTGCATCGGGCTCTCTGCTCAGCAGGGAGCCTGCTTCCTCCTCTCCCTGTCTCTCTGCCTGCCTCTCTGCCTACTTGTAATCTCTCTCTCTGTGTCAAATAAATAAATAAAATCTTAAAAAAAAAAAAAAAGCGTTTGGATGCCACACATAATCTGCAAGTAGAGCCAGCAAGATTTGCTTATGGTTTGGATATAGGCATGAAAGAGGAGAAAAGGATGATTCCAAGCTTGGTGTTTATAGAGAACCAGAAAAATAGTTGCTGTTATCTAAGGATGTGGAAGGCTACAGGATAAAGACCTTTAAGAAGGAAGATCAGAAGTTCAATTTGGGCATATCAAGTTTGAGACAATATGGAGAGGGTGGAGATATGTTTGGAACTTGGAGAGAGTTGAGCTAGAAATGTATATTTTGGAATTATCTAAGTACAGATGATATTTTAAACCTTGAGACTAAATGAAATCACTAAGGGAGTATTATATAAACATAAAAGGAATCAATCTAAGAACTGAGCCCTCAGGTACTCTAAAAGTACAAGGAGAAAATGAGGAACCTACAAAGGAGTATGAGAAGAAATTGCCAATGCGTTAAGAGTTTTGTGTCTTGGGCAAAAGTGAAAAAAGTTTATCAAGAAGTAGAAAGTGATCAACTTTGTGAAATGCTGCCACTAGGTCCCATAAGATAATCTCTAAGAACTGACCATTGTGGGAGGTTTTTTAGCAATAGAGAGGTCAGAAATGACTTTGACAAAACCAGTTTCTATCAGGTGGAAGCGGTTCCCCAACCCGTTTGGAGCAGGTTTAAGAGAATGGCAGCCCAACCAAGTGCTTTTAAAGAAATTATTTGGAAAATAATTTATAGTGAATATATTTCTGGACAGAATTTTTAACATGGTTATTTTAGTAGAGTTTCAATTATTACTCCATCTGTATAGCAAATAGCTTGTTCTTCAGAATGGTGTTCTGTAGGATGTTAGTATGTTGAAGGAAAAAAATTGTGTTTAAATAATTTTGTGAAATCGGGATTAAGGGTCAAACCTTGTCAAATATGTTCTTTATAGGTGTGTACACTATTGTGAATTACATGAAATATGTAATTGGTCATTTAGATGAGAAATATATTTCTCATATATATTTGGTTTTTGTCCCAGTTCAGAGTTCAAAACCGCTTGGGATTTCTTGTGAGAAGAGTGGTAACAGTGTCTTTTGTTAATAAAGTGATTTTGGGACCACACCCAATGAGGGGCCTGGTTGTCAGGAAAACCAACCAGGTGTTTAGAGGGCTGGAATTTTCAGTCCCATCCGCAGTCCTACAGGTAGGGCACAAAGGGCAAGAGGTTGAATCAATAGCCAATGGCGATGATTTAATCAATTGTGCCTAAGTAATGAAGCCTCAGTAGAAACCCAAAAGAAGGTTCAGAAACCTTCCTTCCCAGTTGGTGAACACATGGAAGTTTGGAGAGAGTGGTGTACCTAGAGAAGGGGTGCAACCTCCATGCTCTATCCCCATACTTTGCCCTGTATCTCTCTTCCATCTGGCTGTTTCTGAGTTACATCCTTTATAATAACTTGTAATCTCATAAGGAAAATGTTCCTCTGAGTTCTGTGAGCTGCTCTAGCAAATTAATCCAATCTGAGGAGGAAATCTTGGGAACCTCTTAGAAATACAAGTAATGGGGATGTCTGGGTGGCTCAGTTGGTTAAGTGTTTGCCTTTGGCTCAGATCATGATCCCAGGGCCCTGGGAATTGAGTCCCATGTGGCCTCCTTGCTCAGCAGGACCCTGCTTCTACCACTGCCCAATACTCCCCCTGATTGTGTGATCCTGGGTTTTCTCTCTCTCTCCCTGACAAATGAATAAAAATTAAAACAAAAAAAACAAAACCCACAAGTAATGTGCTGGGCTTGCATTTGGCATCTGAAGTGGGGACAGCCTAGTAGGACTGAGCCCTTAACCAGTGGGATATGTGATGTCTCCAGGTAGCTAGTGTCAGAGGTGAGTTGAATTGTAGGGGACCAGCTGGTGTCCAGAGCATTGCTTTGTGGTGTGGGGAGACAACATGCCCCCACATATTGGAAATTTGAGTCCCAGAACATACCCTGTTAGTGGCTTCTCAGAACTTTCAATATGCTAGTGGGTATTATGAATTTCTAGGAGGTATACCAATTATTGTTTGCCATATTTACTGGACCATGGAACCATTTAATTATATCCAAGTGCAAGTACCTTTAATTATATCCAGGTACACCACCAACAAATTGTGGTAAATACTGACCTAAATAAAACAGTAAAAAAATCATAATAAATCTTTTGAACATGTGCATGAGCACATTTTAAAAAGTAATACTTTAAGTAAAGCAAAAACGATAGGCTTGTGTTCCCATCCTCTCTCATCTGTTTGAATTAACTATGACCTGAAAAAGAGCCTATCAGACCCATTATGATTTTATTTAGTCTCACCTACATTTCCTCACCATGCTTTTCTTTTGATCACTGCTATAGCTATTTAAATAACATTGTTTTCTCAGGATTACACACCTATAAAAGTCATCACCAAGCAAAATAGGCCAGTACAATTTAATTAAATGAAAAACTCCTTTATTATTCTCCCAAGAAAATAAAAACTAGTCATTGTTACTCAATTGTATTTTTAAAATAGGATAGTATTTGAGAACAGAAGAATTAAAATGTGACTATTAGAATAAAGAGCAAATGATTCTTACAGTGTCATCCTTTACTAATTGGACCAGTATTAGCAGCTAGTGTATCAGACAGGTTCTGACAGTTGAGAAGTGAATTGAGGTTATTCCTAGTCAATGAGAAGTAGAATAATCATCACGCCCACTCCTATAGGTATACATACATTTTCTTGGTGAAATATCCTTTGGCTGTGTCTGCAAAATAATGAGGTAAATGGAAACAGAACAAAATGCTAATATAGTGAATAATTTATCAGTCTTTTGAGACTTAGTTCCTTTTTCTCTGTATATATGCATAAGTAAAAAATTACTGATCTTATTCCTAGTGCCAACTTTCATAATAAAGTTTCTGGCAAGTGCTGGCAAGATAATCTCATCTTGTAAGTGAATATAAGAGTTAGTTTCCCTCCCAACCCCAAGCACACCAAAAAAATTATTACAAAATGGTGAAAGAGAGAGGATGGAAGATACCAGGTCTAGAAAAGCAGTATATAGAGTTTTTTTTTTTTTTTTGGAAGAGCTGCTGAAAAATTGGTTGGCTAAGTGGGTTTAAAAGAAGTTTCCCTACAGAGTAGCAAGAATTAATTTAACAGACATCTGAAAAATAATACCAGGTGCTGAAGTGGAATGGAGCAATGTCTTCAAAGATCTTAGGGAAAAAAATGCTTTTGAACTTAGAACTTTGTAACCAGATAAATTATTAACAGCAGGTGAGACCAAAATGAAGCCATTTTAAAAATGCAAGAACTCAAAAGATTATTACCCACATATCCTTTATGGAAGAAATACTGTTTTTTACTTTAAATTACAAGTACAAGGAAGGGTACAGCATGGGAAACAAGCCAGTGGCAGCTGAGTGTTTATCTTCATGAAGGAATAAAGAAAGCTAGAAAGAAATCAAGAACATACATTAGAATTTGACACTTGGGAATTTCTCATTTGAAAAATAAGAATTTTATTTCTTTCATGGATCTAATTGCTTAATTTACAATTAGGTTGTTTATATAATTGTAAATGTTTTTCAGTCCTATAAACCACAAAAGATTTTTTTTATAGGATTTATGTAAAATATACCTCACATATTGGAAAATGGATAAAGGAGAGAAGGCAAGCTGGAAGAAAAGTTTAGTGTATTAATCCTATCATCTTACATTGTAGGTAATCATTTGCTTCTGTTGAAAGTTGAGAAATCAAAGACCAGTAATTTCAGCATATATCACGTAGAATTTTAATGACCCACATGAGAAAAGTTGCTAACATCATCATTTCTGAGGTGTAGCACTGAGAGGCCAGGGAAAACTTACTTGCATTTTACATGAATCTGTGATGTTTGAATTCCTGTTTGTGAATGCTTTTTTTTCTACATTAATATATACTTAGAGAAAAAAAGAAAAAAGAAAAAAACCTGGTCTATCTGTTGGGATGCCTACAGCTAATAGAAAACCCCTAAATTTATCCAAGCAGTAAAATGCTTATTCTCTTGTCTAACAAAGAATCTGGAAGTCAGGCAGCTAGCTCTAGGAATTTGCCAGGAATCTGGCTTTGCTTCTTTGTAGCTGTCTTCCTCTGATCTCTGCGTTGGCTTCATTTTGATGGCTAGTTATGAGCAAAGAGACCTTCTCTGGAAAGCCTTGAAAGAACTTTCCCTCCCATCTTATTGTCCAGAAATGTTTTGTGTGATTACATGTCTATGGATAGACCAGTTACTAACAAGGGGAATATGGCCACCATGATTGGTTTTGGCCAGTCAAGACCATGCGCTGGGGCTCTTCTCCCCTACAACTCATGTGCTCCTGGAAAAGTATTCACACCCAGAGGAAAAAGTAGTGCTCTATTAGAGAGGAATTGGGTGGATGGAAGGGAAGGATGTGTATACTTTTAGTTGAACACTAAAAGAAAAAAAGACATCAGTGGTCTTGAACATTTTTACTTCATGATTTATTCTTTACTGATAGGTAGATGTTTTCACAAAGGATTGGGCTCTTTGTATCCCCAAATGGTGCCTGAGTTTTTGTTTGAGTTAGCAACCAACCTCGCTTTAAATACTATAGAATCTTGCCATTGGTAGGTTTAACATTTATGCTTTCAACTATTTGGAACAGACACCAGAGTTCCATAATATCGTAATTTGTGATTTTTTTCTAAAGTACAAAGTTGAATTCTGTGCTTTACTAGTCTACTGTTAAGTAGGAAGCAGGCCTAACCACCTAGTCAACATCTATGTATCAAAATACCCTTGGATAGTTTGTTATTATGTAGGCATTTTAAGAGGTGAATTATTTGCTACACAGGGTTCACTGGAAATAGAGATCCAAGTCCCTTTCATCAAAGTTAAGGCTCTTTGTGTGTGTGTGTGTGTGTGTGTGTGTGTGTGTGTGTGTAAAGATGGTTGCTACCATGGCCCATTTACCCAATCAGATCTTTTGCAACCCATCTCTCTGTTCTGCCTCATATTGCCTCAGTCAAACCTCCTTTTTCCTCATTTATTTGAATACTGACTTTGAATTTTTATCTATTGGCCTGTAGGGAGGCAGATGACATCTAGATTATTTTCCTTAATCTTGGCCCTACCAACTCAATGCTTCGATCTTTTCCCCGACCAACCTATGCTACTGAGGCCCCAAGGATGCCTCATGGTAGAAACTTTTTTGGGGTGTGACACATTATGTAATTATCACTCACTAAATTAGCAGTTTGAGTCAGTATTGCAAGAACTTTCAACTATTCAATATTTTAAACTTAATTTCCTATTAAATATAAATTTGCATAATAGTCATTTGAAGCATTACATGAGTCATTACATAAATTAGGGAAAAGTCATTAAAATTCTCTGCTGATAGTTAACAATTGACTTTTAGTTACAACTAAATGTATTAATAGGTAATTAAAAGTACTACAACATTTTCTTGTTTTACCTTAGCGTTTTCTATATAACATATTTCATAATTAAAAATATAATGAAACTGTGTTTGCTAATGCACCTTATTTGGTTATTTGTATTCATTCTTGTCATTTAGATAATACTTATTCTCATTCTCTGACACATAGATCAGGAATATAGGCCTAGACAGATCTGGGATATAAGATAGGGAGGAGGGCGCCTGGGTGGCTCAGTGGGTTAAAGCCGCTGCCTTCGACTCAGGTCATGATCCCAGGGTTCTGGGATTGAGGCCCACATTGGGCTCTCTGCTCAGCGGGGAGCCTGCTTCCTTCTCTCTCTCTGCCTGCCTCTCTGCCTACTTGTGATCTGATCTCTCTGTCAAATAAATAAATAAAATCTTTAAAAAAAAAAAAGATAGGGAGGAAAACATTTTTCTTTGCTTTTCAGAGAAGGTTATGATCCATTCATTTCTATTTCTTTTCCTGTGTAGGTAAAAATGTATGTTAGTTGTCTTGGGCTAGTCTATGCTGGAGTAAAGTATTAGTCACATTCATTTTCTTAAATATTAGCAAAATAAGTCTAGTGATTTTAATAGGAATGCAATATATCCTTAAAAGAAATAGTGCTAAACTAGTTTTTTGCAAAGTGCATTATTTGTGTGTTTAATGAAAGTAAGAATTCTATAGTCAAGTATGGAAAACACTGGATTATGAAAGTTTCCTTATTATCCTAAGACTTCTCAAAGTCATTAATATGCTAATTTATGTTGGATATCTTCAAGAAGCAGATACAGTTTGAGGCATTTCTAAAATCTATGACAAAAAAAACATTTTTCAAGGATCAGCTTTCTGGACCAGTCAGCTAAAAGAATTCTGTATGATCCTCTTTGGAAACTGTGGACTAGACATATCTTTAAATCTAACTAAAGAACAAGCATTTATAGAAAAGGCAAACTTCTAAAAACTTTACTCTAAAAGCTTTCCATGAACAAATGTTAGGACTAATGTTCCCAGAGAGCTATTGTGGGTGGTAGAGGAAATTTATTAGAAAAGTGATTTCAGGGCGCCTGGGTGGCTCAGTGGATTAAAGCCTCTGCCTTTGGCTCAAGTCATGATCTCAGGGTCCTGGGATCAAGGCCCGCATCAGGAGGAGCAGGGAGCCTGCTTCCTCCTCTCTCTCTGCCTGCCTCTCTGCCTACTTGTGATCTCTCTCTCTCTCTCTGTCAAATAAATAAATAAAATCTTAAAAAAAAAGTGATTTCAGGAGAGTTTTAGTAAAAGTGCAAAGTACGCATGTATGGTGTTACCTTGCTTTGTTATAAATATTAGGAAGCTCCAGATTAAAGTTGGATGTCAGTCCTAAAGATAGAATACCTGTGATTATGGCAATACATCTCAAAAGGAGTAAGAGCCCAAAAGTCCACCTTTTCTTATTCATAGAGTGCTCTTTGACTTCTCTGTGTTTATTCGCCTCCTGGAAATGGACATAAAAAATTACGACTATAGAAAGCCTGTATTGGGGAAATTAGAAACTTGACCTGGATGGGAAAAAAAAATGTAAAGGCAAATGATTCATAGCTGGCAATCTTCTTTCTTCATTGAGAAAACTAAAGCAATCCGAAAAGAACTTCCCAAGTCTCCCACCATCCTTCTAAAGCACAAAGTCTACTTTCTGTGCCTTTGCATGAGCCCATTACTGTCAAGAAACTCTTCATGTTCCCACTGAAAGCCAACCCTTCCACTGTGCCTTAGATCATGTCACTCAGGGCATTCAATACATTGCTCCAGAAATTCTTCCCTTCTTATCAAGATTTGCTTCCATTCAGTTATTCCCAGGTGCAAACTTACTGCTATTTCTCCCACATTAAAAACAAATTCTTGACTCCACTTTGTGAACCTATTGCTGTCTCAAATGTCTACTTCTTGGGAATTTTGCTACACCACCCCACCCACAATTTCTTCTCCATGTTCTCTTGAGCTCCACTTTGCAAAATTGATGTCAAATAAAAATAAATCGATCATTTCTTAGGCCTCGTCTAACATACAGTTCAACACTCCTCCTTCATATTCTTTCCTCACTTAGCTCTCAGAACACAAACTCTCAGTCTTTTTTTGTCCCTCATTGGTTGCTCCTTTGCAGTCTCTCTTGTTGAGTCTTCTTGTCCTTTGTATCTTCTTAGTTCTGGTTTTTCCCTCCTTTCCACTTGTTTTTCTCTTCTCTTTCCTCTTCATCCTTCTCCGTCCGTTTCTTTCCATCTATTTTCTTATTACACTTCTCACTCATGTGTCCTCTTTTCATGGTTTTAAAACGGTCAATATACCTGCTATTTCCAAATTTCTGCCTCCAACCCAGATCTGTCCTAAACTCCATATATTCGACTATCTAAAGTACAGTTCCTGTCAACATGTCCAAAATACAGTTTGTGATATTCCAAGTGAAATCTGTTCTATCTCAGCTGATTGCAAATCCATCCTTCCAGTTGCTTACATTGAAACCTTGGAGTGACTTGATTCCTTTCATGCTCTTGCACTCACACCCCATAGTCAGTCCTAGTGGTTATACCTTCAAACTAGTTCCAGAATCTCACAACTTCCTATCACCCCCAATGCAAATATCATTATCATCTCATATGGATTATTGAGTAAAGGTAAATTTCCATCCTTTACCTCTCATAGTCTCTTATCAAAAGAGCAATTAGTATTATTCTCATAAGGGCTTATTATTTCTCTACCAAAAGCTTTTTATTTATATCCTTCTCATTCACAATAAAAACTAAATCCTTTATAGAAGTCTACAAAGCCCTATGCAATTATCTCACCCCTCCCCCTTAACTCACTAATTTTATTCCCATTTCCACTCTGTTCCTGCCAGATTGGACTCCTCCCTCCTCCAGGAACATGCCAAGCATGCTTCTTTAAGGCTTTTGCACTAGTCGTTTCCTCCTCTATTTTGGGCCACTCTTCTACCCTAGGGCCAACCCATTCACCTTCTTCCAGTCTTAGCTCAAATGTTATTTTTTCAGTGGGATTCCTGGGCCATTCTTTAATACCACACCATCTCTGTCCTCCTCTACACCCCTTACCTCTTTCATCTCCATTTTTTTTCCACAGCACTTATTTACTTACTTAGTATGTTATTATCTGTTTCCTCTTGATTGAATAGAAGTTCCTAATTTAGGACAGGAACTTCTCTCTTTTGTTCACTGGGTGTCTTAAGTGCCTAGATCTATGACTGCCATAGAGCAAATACTTGATAGTGAATGAAAGAATGAATTTGAAATCCTACACAATTCACATATCTCAGCAATTTGATTTTATGAAACATTACAGAATCCTTCATCTCATAAAAGATTAATCTGAATAGAGCTATTTTGACTATACTAAATAAGAGTGACATCTGTTGATATACTGAGAATCTTACAGTCATCCAGCAATTTTTTTAATCCCAAGTAACATCTCTTTTGTTATTAATTTTTTCTTGTTATTTTTTTCAGATATTTTATTGTTAGAAAATAATTTCCTGTTGATATACCATATCCAAACTGTCAGAGATACTGTCTCATGAGAAATTTTTCTTGAAAGGAGAGAAAAATTGGTTTTTATATGGATACTGGTGACTCTTTAGATACTCAGAAAACTAGGATACTGCCCCTCAGTTATAAGAAGATCAAAAGAAAACTTTGGAAAAACTTATTGAGTTAAAAAGTTAAAGTCATGTGTTAACTCTTTTAGATAGACATTCTTTCCTGAATGGGATTGTGAGAGCTTATCTTTAAAAACCTTTGAAAGAATCCTCCTCCCAACCCCTTTGAGCTGTGTGTCTTGTCATAGGCACCTAAACGTATAATTTATATTTCATTTTAAAGCCATAATAAATGGGGTACTGATAATTCCCCCTATTTGGAAATTATGAACAAAAGAATTTTATCCTTCCCAACACTTCTAGAATATTTTCAAATTGATCATAAAGTAGGCCAAAAGAAATCTCAATGAATTCTTGTTTAGATTATAAAGTGTTCTTTCTTCTTGGACTGCTAACAGAAAGACTGATGTGAACCTGATTCTGCCAAGAGCTCCTTCATGGGAGCCGAAAAAGAGCTACCACAGAGGATTTCAGGGCCTTTTAGCTCTGGATCCAGCTATGCCTGAAGCCAACACTCCTCTTGGACTCTTCAGTTGTGGAAGACCAAACATGACTTCCTTTTGCTTAAGACAATCTGAGTTGAATTCTAGCACTTGTCACTCAAACCCTTCATCAGATGTGAGGAGCAGCAAGGAATCACACTGAGTTGCTCCATGGAAGGAAGGGGGAAGACAGGACACAAGGGAAGGTAATGTTTAGGCAAGAAGATGAATATGTGCTGGCCTGGTGGAGAGAGTGATACCCTGAGAATGGGAGGAAGTGGCAAGTTAAATGGCAGAGCTTCCCCTCCCACTCAGCCCTCCTGGAAGACTCCACGGAGACAGTACATGCAGTTGTATGAGTGCCTCAGCCTTAACAGCAGGAGTGTGAGCCAGTATTGCTGATGATCAATCCTGTGGTCAGCATAGATTGCAAGGCTACCAAAAATTGTGCTGGGGTATGACAGGGCTATCCAGTAACTGTGAAATAACCTCAATATGCCACAAAATATTTTCATTTCCACGTGCTCCCTGATATGAAAAGAAATTGGGAAGCACTAGAAGAGGATTGCCATGTGGAGCTTTTACCATGGTGTCCATAGTAGGTAGGATAATGGCCCTCCAAAGATGTCCATGTTCATCCCAGAATCTGTGCGTATGTTCAGGTCCAGGGCAAGGGAGAATTAAATTTTCAAATGGAATTAAGATTACTAATCAGCTGACTTAAACATGCCAAGACTGTCCTCGGCTTTCTAGGTGAGCCTGATGTACTAACAAGGGAAATGAAATGAGAAAGAGAATGTGGAAGAGTTGGATCTGAGAAATGGTATCTGGAGAAAGACTTGAGTTACTTTTGCTGGCTTAAAAGATGGCAGGGGGAGCCATTGACCAAGGAACGAGGGCAGCCTCCAGGAGTGGGAGGGGGCAAGAAAATAGGTTTTCTCTTAGAGTTTCCAGAAAGGAATACAGGTCTGCCAGACTGATTTTAGCCCAGTGAAATCCATTTGAGACTCCTGACCTTTAAAACTATAATAAATTTGTGTTGTTTTTAAGCCAATGAGTTTGTGGTAATTTGTTACAGCTGCAATAGGAAACAAACACAGTGGATGATGACAGGCCAGGCCTGCCTGAGTTTGCTGTCACTTGCTAGCCCAGGGTTCCTGTACATTTCTCAGAGGGTAGCAGAGTACATTGATAACGATGATAGTGACCATCCCATCAGCAGCTAGGTACAGGATCCAAACCAGATTTAATTTTATCTGGAAAATTAGGTGCTTGCCTCAGAGTATCATGAAACAAATTTGTACCCAATAATACTCCATACCAATTACATAGCATCAATTTTGAATTTTGTTCACTTATATTCTTTTGAAGTCACTTTTTCAAGTCTTCACAACTGTGTCTGTAAAACCCCTCACTGTCCTTTTCCTGGAGGATTTCTATTGTTTGAAGTTTATGCCTGTCTCCCTTTTGACACTGTCCTCACCAGCAATAGCACTACAACCTCTTTGTTGATAATCGCCACTAAACTTTCCTGATCTCCTTTTCACCTTGTATCTACTTTCAGTAATACCCAGCTAACTACAGTCTCATTTCTTCTGTTCTTGACCACGTCTCCTACCTCAGTGAAAGTCCTTAGGCCCTTCTCAATCATTTCTGAAGACAGCTCTTGTCCTGTTATCTTAAAGGCAATGATTGTCATGAATGAACATGAATTTATCCTCTCTTGGGGTTCTAACTAGTTTTTTTTTCTCTTATATTCTGCTGGTTGCAGTTTGTCAAAAGCTTTCTTTTTATTTCATTCTCTGATTTTATTTTCTTCTGACCAGCTTTCCACTTAATTCTAAGCACATTTTTGAAAATTATCATTTGTCTATCAACTGCCCAAAGCTTTTCACTGGAAGTTCACTTGTAATAGTTTCTGCAGCTTCTGCTGCATAATAAAAACATGGAAAAATTTGGTTCAATTTCATTTCATATGGAAGCATACCACTAATTGGACTAATAAGTTCTTTTTTTTTTTTTTTGGACTAATAAGTTCTTACACTGGTGGCACTTGGTCACATTTTTCCAGACCACTGTTTTCCCCCCCAACTACTCTGAGTAGCAATAGGAAGGTGTAGACTATACTCTCGAACCTTTAATTTTACTTGTTGACTGTGTCTTGGGTAGTCAGATGCTAATTTTCATATATCTTGAAGAATTTTCCACATTAAACTACAACATAAAGGGTGACTTTGCCATTATTTCTTATAAAAATCACTTGGTATATATTGGTTGAACTGTAGTTTTAGATGTATTGTTTGTTTTAATTAGATGGATTAAAACACATTGCCCAAAGGTGAAAAGATATTTTTCAAAATGGCCAGATTGTTCAGTTTTTCCATTATTACTGGTAAAGAAGAAAAAATTACCTTTATTTTATTTAGCCTACTCCCTGAGGGACAGATTTTTTTTTCATTGAGTTTCACTGATGCATTAGCATCTGTGACACAGCAGAAGCTGGAACATTACAAATGTCTGTAATTGTTTGCATTGCTGTAGGGAATATAATGTTAATATCTATTACTGGACTAAATGAATGAATTAAGTAGCCAGAAACAAATATGATTGTCAAGCATGATTTAGTTGGCGTATAGCTTTAGAACAGCTGCCACATTTAATATGGTGGGTGGAGGAGGTTTCATAAATTTGTGGCTAACATTTGCAACATTTGGACACCTCTGCTTCCCCACTAGATGGAGGCCTTGCTTTGCTTTAAAGCTGAGGACAGAATGGGCCCTGCGGTGAGCTGTAAAATGAATAGCTTTCTACAGGGTTTTTCTTTTTCCTTCTGTGTTCTGTTGCTCTTTCTATTGTTAGCCATCAATTGTACATTGTGCATGCTTTTGTCCTTTGGAGAGGGCCATAAAGAAAGGATCAAGTCAGAAGCAGGGACAGTAGGAAAATCAGAGGGTAGAACTATTACTAGCACAAGCTCCACTGTGAGGAAAGCTGGGGTTTTCCTCAGTCCCTCCATTTTCCCCATCACATCACCACCCCCACCTGCCCCCTGCTCCTGAACACAGAGGATACGCATATAGCATCCCTGAACTATATATCAAGACATACCTTTTCAGTATACCGTTTCCTCATTTGGATCCATAGGCATATTTGGTTCATCTAATACTGTGCTCATTGAACAGGTTTTACGCATTGGGCTTCCCCACTATAAGTTTTCTGGCTTTGAGGGCAGGTCCTGCGATGAAGGAAGGGGGTGGGATGGGTAAAACTGGATAAAGACTAAAGTTTTGGTATTTAATTGGGTCAGATATTCTGTGGCCCAAAATATTTAGAGGACTTAAATTTTTAAGTATGATAAAATATACATAATAGAAAGTTAACCATTTTTCAGTATATAGTTTAGTGGCATTAAGTACATTCACATTGTCATGCACCGTCCATTTCCAGAACTTTTTCTTCATCTAAACTGAAACTCTGTACCCACTAGACAATAACTCCCCATTCTCTCTTCCATCTTCAATGCCCTTTGTAACCACTATTCTACTTTCTGTCTCCGTGAATTTGACTATTCTAGGTATACTTCATACAAGCGGAATCACACAAAATTTTCCTTTTGTGATTGACTTATTTCACTTAGCATCATGTATTCAAGGATCATCCATGTTGTAGCACGTGTCAGAATTTTCTTCCTGGGCACCTGGGTGGCTCAGTGGGTTAAAGCCTCTGCCTTCAGCTCAGGTCATGATCCAGGGTCCTGGGATCAAGGCCCACATCGGGCTCTCTGCTCGGCAGGGAGCTTGCTTCCTCCTCTCTCTCTGCCTGCCTCTCTGCCTACTTGTGATCTCTCTCTCTCTCTCTTTGTCAAATAAATAAATAAAATCTTAAAAAAAAAAGAATTTTCTTCCTTTTTTACGCTGAATAATACTCCATTGCTTGTCTGTACCACATTTTGTTAGCCCTTTAACTGCTGATGGACACTTGCCTTCCTTTTGTCTTTTGGCTGTTGTGAATAATGCTGCTATGAACATTGGCCTGCAAGTATCTGAGTTCCTGTTTTTTTTTTGTTGTTGTTGTTGTTGTTGTTTTTTAATTCTTTTGGGTATACATCTAGGAGTGGAATCGCTGGATTATGTTGATTCTGTTTAACTTTTGGTGTAACTGCCAAACTGTTTTTTGTAACATCTGTACCATTTTGCATTCTCACCAGCAAAGCACAAGGGTTCCACTTTCTCCACATCCTCACCAACACTCCACTTATTACCTGTGTGGATCTGAATAGCTACAGACCTGCCCAGGATTTCCTTCAAGGGCACAGAAGAGCCAGCTGTGAGAGCCAGTGTGGAGTGTTGAGGGCAGAACCAATAGCCACTCTCTGCTTGCACTCTATGCCCTGTGGGGTCCCCTTTGTCCAACAAACTGGAAGCAGTCAGACGGTCAGACATCAATGACTATTTTTTTTTAAAGATTTTATTTATTTATTTGACACAGAGAGAGACAGATCACAAGTAGGCAGAGAGGCAGGCAGAGAGAGAGAGGAGGAAGCAGGCTCCCCGCTGAGCAGAGAGCCCGATGTGGGCCTTGATGCCAGGACCCTGAGATCATGACCTGAGCCGAAGGCAGAGGCTTTAACCCACTGAGCCACCCAGGCGCCCCATCAGTGACTATTAAGAAGTGGCTGAGGCTGGTCCCATTTCCTCAGTCCACCAGATCCTAAAGTAGCAGGTCTTCCTTCTTAAGAACTAAGAGCTAGGTGGGCTGAGAGCTCTGGGTCATATTCTACCTCCTTTATCTTCCATGCCTACAGGTAGACAAAGTGAGTAGAGCCAAGGCCTGCAAATATGTTCTTTATTTTGTATAGGTTTGTCCTTTCCCTTCTTCTCAAAAATTGAGGTTAAAAGATTTAGAGCTACAGAGATAGACTCTGGCAAATCAGAAATTCTCAAACTTCTTTTTCTATTACAGCGCTTATCTTCAGCCCCCCACCCCCCTGCCCTTTCATCATATGGCTCGTTTTGAGGTCAGAATGAAGACTACTAAAATCTACAACTTACATAGTCATGATTTCTTCTTCTTGTCCATATCTGTCCTCGGAGTTTCCTATAGAACACGTGGTGGTATCCAGGTGCCATCTCCTATGTCCCCAGCTTCCTCAGTGGTGGAAATTAGTTCTAATTTCATCCTTTTTATGAACTTGCTAATTTGTTCATAAAATGTGTTCATAACCTTGCACAGTCATGGTCCACAGTTAAGCAATTAAAGATAGATAAAATGAACATTTTCAGGCTGATAATGACTGAATGAAGTAGCTAAGGCCCTGACGTGAAACTGAGGCTCCCCCACCCAGGATCAACCAGCAATATTAATTGATAATCCTTAACAGTTATCCTCAGCACTTTGTGAACATTAATTAAACCTCAAAACCTCACAACACTCTGTGTGAGGCAGATATGGTTATCTCTGTTTTTACAGATGAGGAAACTATCTTAAAAAGACTAAGAAACAAATTGCTGAAAGAGTATCTGCCTAAGCCTTTGACTTTTCACAGTCCTGTAAATGGGGAAAAATGGGGACAAATAAATTCTCTTCCTCCACCTTCCTTCCCTCACCTAAAAGGCTGCTTGGAATATCAAGGACATTTTGAAAGATTACTTTTATTTTACTTTTTTCCCTTTTTGCCCAGGTCTTTGAAGAATTTAAAAATCAAGAAAAATCTATTCCTGTAATTAAAATGTGAAAGCAAAAGCTATTTATAGCAGAAAAACATCCCATTAATGTGATTTCCTTGTGGTGGATTGACAAGTTCAAAGCAGGAATGTATGTTGCCATGGGCACCAGATTCTATTTGCTCTGCTGGTTCATTTTACTTAGCTGCTCAAGGAGGAGGGTAGCATTCAGCTAGAAATCACTGAGCATTGTTAGAATAGATGTGTAATTTTTATGTAACACCTTTTCTTTATAGATCTATACAGGTAGCAGCAGCAAACTGTTTACAGTCGCTTTAGGGGCAGAGTTTTCTGAATCTTTCAGGAACATAAACCTCGGAAGGGGTGGGTGGGTGCCTTTTCTCCCTTATCAAACATCTCATCCATAATAGGCTGTAAATAAATATTTATCAAAACGATGGGGGGAATGGACGAATGGAGGACTCATTTTCCTGCAGCAGCTGCCTGAGTTAGACTTTGGGTTTGTGGGGAGGGAGGTTACGAAGAAAGGAAAGGGGGAAAGGGGGAATGTCCAGAGAAAGAAGCTAGCAGAAATTGCGGATGGCCTGTAATCACTCAGGCACAGGAAGGCAGAATCAAAGCTGTCCTGCAGGGAGATAACAATGAGTGAGTGAGAGATTGGTGCTACTTTCCTAAGGCTACTGAAGTCAAATACACAAAAAGCAGTTAATTTTTATTAGCTCGATGATGCTCCCAATGTCCTCTCTCTTCCCTCGCTAGGCTTATAAGGTCTCAAAGCAAGTGAGAAATGGTGGGGGCTGGGCTGGGGGGAAGTCTCCCTCTCTAGAGGGACACAGGAGTGGTTCCCTGGCACTGAACCAAAAAATGGAGTTTTGCTTCATTTGTTTCAAGTATCAGGGCCAGGTGACTTTTCTTTTGAATTATGCATTTTCTCGCCCTGACAAATGAAGCCCCCTGCCAATGCTTTTGAATCAGGAAAGGCTCTTCAGCAGCAAGCGTTTCACCATTTAGAATGATGGTTCCAAAATTGCAATGGAAGTGGCAATATTTCATGGTGATTTTTCTCCCTTCCTTCTCACTCTTACCCCATGTTCAGTGTTGTCTAAGCAAATGCTGGCGGTGTCTTTTGTATCTGCATGATGTCTAAGTAAGCAAAAGACCGGATAAAGCAAATGTCTTCCAAATATCCATTTATCATGAACACAGATTGTAGTTTCAGCTCTTTTGATGCAAATCAGCTGACAGATGTATATCAGCAGCAGCAAATCTATGACTGAGAGAGCGCTGTCTGCTGCTGAATTTATATCTGTATTTTTTCTGGGAAGAGATAAAATTGTGAAATAAAATTATTTTTATAATTTTGCTGCTCCCTGACCTCTCTGCTCCACTGCTCCTCTTCAGCCCCCAACATTCACCACTTCAAAGCTCTGGTCCCCAGAGAGCTGATGGCTTGGCTGTCCCCAGGATTCAGGGTATCTCTTTGCAGTTTACCTTCCAGTTCCAGACTATTCTTTCTCTCCTTCTTGCCTTTTCTCCTCAACTCCCCCAACCACTAACTGCGCCCATTTACCTCCTTTTCTCACTTATTCCTTGGTCCTTGTAGGTAATTGTTTCATCATGATTTTTGATAATTTGATACACTAATTCACAACAAGGATTAATGCATAGTAATAAAAAAGGGCCCAACTTTTCAAATGTTCCCACTAAAATCAAGGGACTGGGAAGTAGGGTTATAGGGTTGGGGAAGGGAAGGCCAGGGGAAACTGCTTAAAAATCTATTTTAAATTGCTTACCATATAGGTTGCTTAATGCTTTACCCCATCTGAAATTCCCAGCAAAATTCACCCTTTTATAGGGCTTGTTCATTCTGTGCTTTTCCAAATACCCAGCACACTGCTCTGCACTTCTGAAGGCATGCAAAGGTCAGTCCCTATTTCTGAATAAATCCCAATCATCATGTATCCCATCCTTTAAAAAAATTTCACTAGTATAAATATATATTACAAAAGTAATATTTGCTTTTGTAAACTCTTCAATACAGATGAGTGTGAAAAAAAAATGTCCCTTCTTCCTAATTCTATTCGTTTTAGAGAATAGCACTAATAATAATTTGCTGGTTATTCTTCAGATTTTCTTTTTGTGAATGCATATAATTATATGCTCTATTTATTGTAAATTAGTTAAGTATGCATGTTAGCTTTAAGCAGTACCTTAGAGATGATTAGTTAATCTTCAACATGCGCTAATCAAGGTAAACATTCAAGGGACGGTCGGTTACCATTGAAAGACTAATCAGAAGACCACACTTTGGAAGAACTACTCTAAGCTCCAATCATCTATTTTTTAGCATATGATGGGTATTGGAAATAATTTTTCCTTTGTAAAATCATTAGCATTCAAGATGTGTGAATTGGCTAAAAGTGTTATGCAGGCATACCTGCACATGATGAATAGGGAGTAAGAATTTATGAAGTCCAGTCCTATGCCCTAGCCTGGCACACTAGGTTGAGGATTCCATTCCGTCCTGTGAGCACTTTGAGCTAAGAGAAGTGACCATGCTTTTGTTTGTACATGCCTGGTAATAAATCTTTGTCTCCTGTGCAGAAGTCCTTCTGAGACCTGTGTTCATTGTGTCAGATAGCGCCTGATAGGGCAGGGGGAAGAGACCATTATTACTATCACCTACTTCTAACCTTTGGAGCCCACAGCTGCTTATCAAAAAGAACCCAATGTTTGTGAACCAACTGGGTTGGGTCAGTTCTGAACGTACTTGTAATAATACAAATAAGTAAAAATAAATAGATATTAGAATATATAATTAAAAAGACAAAAAGAAATAGGGTCATACAATATATATTGTTTGCTCAAAATGTGTTGTGGAGTAAATTTCTAATTATAGGAATTTGGGGTACCTGCAGGATACTGGCAGAAGAGATTTGGGTTAAGATGAAAAGCTTTTATTTTTTCTTATTTTTATTTAAGATTTTATTTGAGAGAGTGAGCACACAAGTACAAGTGAGGGAAGGGGGGGCAGAGGGGGAGGAAGAGAGAGAATCTCAAGTAGACTCTGCACTGAGCATGGAGCCCGCCCAACTCAGGGATCAATCTCAAGACCCTGAGGTCATGACCTGAGCCAAAACCAAGGGTTGGACACTTAACTGATGGGCGCCCAGGCACCCCAAGACGAACTTCAAAAAATCTCAAATTTGTGTCACGTGAGTGAATGTCCTACTGGTGAGATGAGTTATCTCTTCAGAGCATTTACAAACATTTATTTATTTATATTTTTTGAACATTTACTTATTTATTTTTGATTTTCATAGTAAGATACATTAATCATGGAAAGATTGAGAAAAATCAAGAAGAAAATAAAATCATCCCTAGTGCTCCCATTTGGATACATTGTTATTGACAATTGGATGTGTTTCCTTTCTGTTGTGAGTTTGTGTGTGTGTGTGTGTGTGTGTGTAGACATCTGTACATATACTCTCATAAATAAATAATCCTAAAGGTATAGTTTTTTATTATCCTTCTTTCACTTAACATTATGCATTGAGCATTTCCGTGATCATTAAAATGACCTGAAAGCATAATTCTGTGGTTATCTAATAATTCCACCATATAGATATAACATAATTAAACCATTCCCCTGTCATTAGAGATTTGCATATCTGGATTTTTTTTTGTCTTAGTATTATATTTTGACATATTTTAGTACTTAAAACCTTGCTCTCATCTCTTCTGTTAGAATCCTGCCTATTGTTTGGAAAGCATAGTTTATATATAACCTATTTCAACTTTCTCGTTCATCTGTCATCCTCCAAAAACAAATAGGAAACTCTCTGACCCTGTGCTCTGTCATTTAGAAATATTTGAAAGGTTTTTAGGGGGGAAAAAGATTGAGATTAAGAGAATTTTTAGTGTTAGAAGCTATGCTTTTGTTTTGAAAAGGAGAAAAACCCCCTCATTCTCTTTCTGGCGGGTAGTTCTGGGAAGCATGGGTTTAGGATTACAGTCTGACTTAACCATCAGAATCCTTCTCCAGGTTCTGTTGCAGCTCCAGTCTCTCCCAGTGGATCTTGCTTGTCCTGCCATTAAATCCCATCCTCTGAGGCACCCTTCAGGCACTGAGTTCATATGATTTTTTCCTCCTTTGTTCCTGCCTTCTTGGGGGGAAATAAGCAGTTAAGGCTTTTGTTTTGCACCCGGCAGATGCCAGTGACATGTGTGGAGCATCCCAGTCCCAAGCTCTAAAAAGTAGGAGTGAGGTGGCACTAGCCATCTTGTTCCACAGTGAAGCAGAGAGAATTCACAGCTGTTCTCTGCCAGCCCTCTCATCTCGTGAGTCTGTGAAGTGACAGTTTCCATGGGCTCCAAGTAGATGTTAGGAAGCTTTTTAGAGTCCTCTGACCCTGGAAGCTGCTAATTAAAGTGCCACCAAGATGCTTTCATTGGCTCTGAGCTAGTTACACGTACATTTTAAAGAGCTGACCTCTCCCCTTTCTGTCTCTTGTACCCCGTTTTGAGTGCTGTGGGTGGCCAGCAAATAATAACAGATAATAACCCGCTCCTATTCTTTCAGACCTCTACAGAAATGCAAATCACTGCCTTCAGAAGGAAGCACACAGGCATATGAATTTTATATCAGCAGGGATTACCGAGTCATGCTTGATGCCGTTGTAAAAACTATTCAGGTAGGAAGGCTAGCACTGTAGTAAGAGAATACCATGGGGAGTGTCTCTCTCTCTCCTGAATATGTGATTATCCCAGAGCGCACAACACATACACAGCCACACGCTTGTCCCATCCTACAGAAACAGACCACTGTAGAAATATATGCCCACATCTCCACAGGACGGAAAGCTAAACTCTCCAAAATCAAATGGTTGTTAGAGTGCAGAAGAGAATAAATCTGGAAGATGGTAAGCAGAGTTAATACCTGAGTGAGTGCCAGAACTCATGCAGATGTGTGTTATTTATGTCCTTAATTGTTATTTCCAGTAGGTATCTAGCGCCAGTGCCCATGAGTTAAGTACTGTAAAATAACAGATGTCACATATCACAAGAACAACAGGGAGTCAACATAAGCAGTAGCGTAAATCTGATTACTTTAGATACTAGGGAAAAAGAAGAGAAAGTACACAAAAACAGATGAGCCTGTGGCTGTAATTTATAAAACAAATTATCCCATTCAAATATGTTCTATACTAATTATGTATCTGCACTGAGTACACTAAGGGAGAAAAGCCATCTTGGAATAACAGCCTATTTGGGTAACAAAGTTTCCCTTCATTCCTAAAAGGACAAAGAAGAGAAAATGAATGACGGAGAACAAAGGGAAAGAACTGGCCAGCCAGTGACATTTTCTAGAGAAAGGCATGTGGCAAGAAAAGGCAGGAAAAGGACTGAAAAAAAGTCTTGGATGTAAATTTTAAAAGCATCATTAGTGATCTCGCAGACAGAAGACATGCAATGAAGCTTACAATATAGCCCCAAATGATGGTGCTAACCAAGAGAGTTTACAAAGACATAAGGGAGCTCGGAAATTTGAGCAAAAACATAACAAGATTCAACTGAGAAAAGTGAACACAAACACATCTGGGGAAAATAACCTTAAATAAAAATCCCAGTTGGAGAAGAAAAGGTGTAAAGCCTGGACCTGGAGTGACAGCAGATAGCTAATTCTATCTGAATTGCAAGGTATTACAACAGCTCAGAAAGAGGAGAATTCCCTTTGGGATTTTAAATGCAGAAGCGTCTCATTATGAGGCACTGACAAAGGAACTCATGTCCCTTATTACGTATCGGAATACATGAACCTTGTTCACAACACAAAATACAGTTTGGGCCATGTAAATACACACATATGGCTGAAACTGTTCTCTCATTTCTAGTCAAGAGATAGAAATTTGATTATACCAACCTATAATTTTGAAAGCTTAAGGAAATATGTAATAATAATAGCACTTATTACATGCCAGCCACTCTTGTAAGCACTTTACATATTTAACTAAATTCTCATAACATACCCCAAAATAGGTGCAGTTGTTCTCTTCCTCAACATATTAGGAACCAGGATGTAGAGAGCTTAATGAAACTTCTTAAGGCCATACATTTAATAAATGGTGATTCTGACATCACCAAGGAACAAACAATCCCATTAAAAAGATGGGCAGAGGACCTGAATAGAACCTTTTCCAAAGATGGCCAACAGACACTTGAAAAGATGCTCAACATCACTCATCATCAGGGAACTGCAAATCAAAACCACAGTGAGGTATTATCTTCTACCTGTCAAAATGGTTAGAATAAAAAAGACAGGAAATAACAAGTGTTGGTGAGGATGCACTGTTGGTGGAAATGCAAACTGGTGCAGCCACTGTGGAAAACAGTATGGAGGTTTATTTAAAAATAGAAATGCCACATGGCCAGATAATTCCACTACTGGGTATTTATTTACCAAAAGAAAATAAAAACACTAATTTGAAGAAGTATGCACCCCTGTGTTTATTGCAGTGTTATTTATAATAGCCAAGATATAGGATATATATGTGTGTGTGTGCGCATGTGTGTGTGTGTGTGTGTGTATGTACATATATATATATATATATATCCATATATATGGAATATTATGCAGTCTTAAAAAGGATGAGATCTTGCCATTTGCAACAACATGGATGGACCTAGAGGTTATTATGCTAAGTGAAACAAGTCGGACTGAGAAAGATAAATACCATATGATCTCACTCATGTGGAATCAAAACAAAACAAAACAAATGAATAAATAAAAACAAAATCAGACCTATAAATACAGAGAATAAACTGATGGTTGCCAGAGGGAAGGGGGGAGTGGAGCGATGGGCAAAATGGCTGCAGGGGAATGGGAGATAGAAGCTTCCAGTTACAGAAGGCCTAAGTTATGGGAATAAAAGGCAGAGCATAGGTAATACAGTCAGTGATGTTGTAATAGTGGTGAAAGGTGACAGTAGCTACACTTGTGGTGAACACAGCATTACACAGAGATAGAGATATTGAATCTCTAATATATCTCTATATTGAATCACTATGTTGTACACCTGACACTAATGTAACATTTTGTGTCAAGTATACTCTCATAATAAATAAATAAATAAATAAATGTGATTCTGGAGTTCAGACTCAGACAGACTATCTCTCAAGTTCGTGACCAGTTAGCAGTACATAAGGCTTCCTCTCTGTGGCAGAGAAGGAGGCTTACTTGATAATTCCCTTCATTTTGTAGATAGACTTTATCTCTGAATGGGACTGGAAGGGCTGACAACATATCTTTGGCCATTTATCCGGATGTATGCCTTCTTGTCTCCTCATTCCCAAATATTTAGTTCTCCAAAGGGGATATAAGTGGCCTGTAGGAGATGGGGTCAGAAGTTGAATTTTGTGATTCCAACACCTGTACATTCCTCATCTCTAACCCACTGAGCTATGATGGTCTCTACGAGACATAGACATGCTAGAGAATAGGAGGAGTCTATTTAGATCTAAGGATCCCACATGACTTTTGTTACTGAGTTGAGAAATTAGAACTATAATGGGGTGACTGGGTGGCTCCAACTGTTGAGTGTCTGACTATTGATTTTTGGCTTAGGTCATGATCTCAGGGTTGTGAGATCGGGCCCTGTGTCTGGTTCTGTGCTGGGAATGGAGCCTGCTTGAGATTTTCTTTCTCCCTCCCCCTCTGCCCCTCTCCCACCTCCCTCTTTTTTTTTTTCTTTTTGAGAATTTCTCTTTTATTTTATGGAAAAATTTAATTCTACAGAAAAGTAGAGAAGATAATAAAATGAATCCTTAGGTATTCATGTCCCAGATCCAACAATGAGCCATTCATAACCACTCTTGTTCATCTATAACTCCAAGGATTATTTCTCCCTCTCCTGAATTATTATTTTTTATTATGTTCAGTTAGCCACTGTATAGTACATCATTAGTTTTTGATATAGTGTTCAGTGGTTCATTAGTTATGTATAACACCCAGTGCTCATCACAGCACATGACCTCCTTAATACCCATCACTCTGTTACCCCCACCCCCACCCCCTCGCCTCTGAAACCCTCAGTTTGTTTCCTGGGATCCAGAGTCTCTCATGGTTCCTCTCCCTCTCTGATTTCTCCCCCTTTGGATTTCCCTCCCTTCCCCTATGGTCCACCATGCTATTGCTTATGTTCCACATCTAAATGAAATTATATAATTGTCTTTCTCTGCTTGACTTATTTCACTTAGCATAATCCCCTCCAGTTCCATCCAGGTTGATGCAAATGGTGGTTATTCATCACTTTTGATGGCTGCATGGTATTCCATTGTATATATATACCACATCTTCATTATCCATTCATCTGTTGAATGGCATCTTGGCTCCTTGCACAGTTTGGCTGTTGTGGACATTGCTGCTATGAACATTGGGGTACATGTGCCCCTTCTTTTCACTACATCTGCATCTTTGGGGTAAATACCTAGTAGTGCAAATACTGGGTCATAGGGTAGCTCTATTCTTAACATTTTGAGGAACCTCCATACTGTTTTCCAATTTGCTGTACCAAGTTGCATTTCCACCAACAATGTAAGAGGATTCCCCTTTCTCCACATCCTTCCCAACATTTGTTTCCTGTTTTGTTAAGTTTTGCCATTCTTACTGGTGTAAGGTGATATTTCATTGTGGTTTTAATTTGTATTTCCCTGATGGCTAGCGATGTTGAGCATTTTTTCATGTGTCTATTAGCCATTTGTATGTCGTTTTTGGAGAAGTGTCTCTGTTCATGTCTTCTGCCCATTTTTTGACTGGGTTATTTGTCTTTTGAGTGTTGAGTTTGAGAAATTCTTTATTGATCTTGGGTATCAGCCCTTTATCTGTAATGTCCTTTGCAAATATCTTCTCCCATACTGTGGTCTGCCTCTTAGTTTTGTTGACTGTTTCCTTTGCTGTGCAGAAGCTTTTTATCTTGATGAAGTCTCAAAAGTTCATTTTTGCTTTTGTTTCCCTTGCCTTTGTAGACATGTCTTGAAAGAAGTTGCTGTGGCTGATGTCAAAGAGGTTACTGCTTATGTTCTCCTCTAGGATTTTGATGGATTCCTGTCTCACACTGAGGTCTTTCATCCATTTTGAGTTTATCTTTGTGTATGGTGTAAGGGAATGATCTAGTTTCATTCTTCTATATGTAGCTCTCCAGCATCAGATAGTATTGAAGAGACTATCTTTTTTCCATTGGATATTTTTTCCTGATTTGTCAAAGGTTAGTTGGCCATAGAGTTGAGGGTCCATTTCTGGAGTTCTGTTCCATTGGTCTATATGTCTGTTTTTGTGCCAATACCATGCGATCTTGGTGATCACAGCTTTGTAATATAGCTTGAAGTCAGGCAACGCGATGCCCCCAGCTTTGTTTCTCTTTTTCATCATTCCCTTGGTGATTCAGGGTCTTTTCTGGTTCCATACTAATTTTAGGATTGTTTGTTACAGCTCTTTGAAAAATGCCAATGGTATTTTAATAGGGATGGCATTGAAAGTGTAAATTGCTCTGGGTAGTATAGACATTTTAACAATGTTTATTCTTCTGATCCATGAGCATAGAATGTTTTTCCATCTTTTTGTGTCTTCCTCAATTTCTTTCATAAGTGTTCTGTAGTTTCTGGAGTATAGATCCTTAATCTTTTTAGTTAGGTTTAGGTATCTTATGGTTTTTGTTGCTATTGTGAATGGAATTGATTCCTTAATTTTCCTTAATTTTTTCCCTTAATTCCTTAATCTTTCTACAGTTACATTGTTAGCATATAGAAAAGCAACTGATTTCTGTGCATTGATTTTGTATCCTGCCACACTGCTGAATTGCTGTATGAGTTCTAGTAATTTGGGGGGTGGAGTCTTTCGGGTTTTCCACATAAGTATCATGTCATCTGCAAAGAGGGAGAGTTTAGGCACCTGGGTGGCTCAGTGGGTTAAAGCCTCTGCCTTCGGCTCAGGTCATGATCTCAGGGTCCTGGGATCAAGGCCCGCATCGGGCTCCCTGCTCAGCGGGGAGCCTGCTTCCCCCTCTCTCTCTGCCTGCCTCTCTGCCTCCTTGTGATCTCTCTCCCTCTGTGAAATAAATAAATAAAATTAAAAAAAAAAACAAAGAGGGAGAGTTTGACTTCTTCTTTGCCAATTTGGATGCCTTTTATTTCTTTTCGTTGTCTGATTGCTGAAGGTAGGACTTCTAACACTATGTTGAACAGCAAAGATGAGAGTGGGCATCCTTGTCATGTTCCTGATCTCAGTGGGAAGGCTCTCAGCTTTTCCCATTGAGAATGATATTCGCTGTGGGTTTTTCATAGATGGATTTTATTATATTGAGGAATTCTCCCTCTACCCTATACTCTGAAGAGTTTTAATCAGGAACGGACATTGTATTTTATCAAATACTTTTTCTGCATCAGTTGAGAGGATCATATGGTTCTTGCCTTTTCTTTTATTGCTGTGTTCTATCATGTTGATTGATTTGCGAATGTTGAACCACCCTTGCATCCCAGGCATAAAAACCACTTGGTCGTGGTGAATAACCCTTTTAATGTAGTGTTGAATCCTATTAGCTAGGATCTTGTTGAGTATTTTGGCATCCATGTTCATCAGGGATATTGGTCTGTAATTCTTTTTGATGTGGTCTTTATGTGGTTTTGGGATCAGGGTAATGCTGGCCTCATAGAAGGAATTTGGGAGTTTTCCTTCTGTTTCTATTTTTTGGAACAGCTTCAATAGAATAGGTACTATTTCTTCTTTAAATGTTTGGTAGAATTCCCTTGTGAAGCGATCTGGCCCTGAACTTTTGTTTTTTGGGAGGTTTTTGATTACTGCTTCAATTTTGTTACTGGTTATAGGTCTATTCTGATTGTCTATTTCTTCCTGTTTCAGTCTTGGTAGTTTGTAAGTTTCCAGGAAGGGGCATCCATTTCTTCCAGGTTGTTTAATTTGTTGGCATATAGTTGCTGTAATAACTTCTAATAATTGTTTCTATTTCCTTGGTGTTAGTCATGATCTCTCCCCTTTCATTCATGATTTTATTAATTTGGGTCCTTTCTCTTTTCTTTTGGATAAGTTTGGTGAGTGGTTTATTGATCTTATTAATTTTTTCAAAGAACAAGCTTCTAGTTTCACTGATCTGTTCTACTGTTTTTCTGGTTTCTATTTCATTGATCTCTGCTCTAATCTTTATTATATCTCTTCTGCTTGGTTTAGGTTTTATTTGCTGTCCCTTCTCCAGCTCCTTTAGGTGTAGGGTTAGCTTGTGCATTTGGGGTTTTTCTAATTTTTTGAGAGAAGTTTGGATGGTTATGTATTTAACCCTCAGGACTGCCTTTGCAGTATCCTATAGGTTTTGGACTCATGTATTTTCATTGTCACTGGTTTCCATGAATTGCTTAAGTTCTTCTTTAATTTCCTGGTTGACCCATTCATTCTTTAGCAGGATGCCTTTTAACTTCCAAGTGTTTGAATTCCTTCCAATTTTTTTCTTATGATTGAGTTCCAGTTTCAAGGCATTATGGTCTGATAACATGCAAAGAATAATCTCAATCTTTTGGCATTGGCTGAGACCTGATTTGTGACCCAGTGTGTGGTCTATTTTGTGGAATGTTTCATATGCATTCAAGAAGAATGAGTACTCTGTTGTTTTAGGGTGGAATGTTCTATATATATCTATGAACTCCATCTGGTCCAATATGTCATTCAAGGCTCTTGTTTCTTTGTTGATCTTCTGTTTACATGATCTGTCCAATGCTGAGAGTGGAGTGTTAAAAATCTCCTACTATTAATGTATTATTGTTGATCTGATTCTTTATTTTGGTTAGCGGCTGGCTTATGTAGTTGGCTGCTCCCATGTTGAGGGCATAGATATTTACAATAGTTAGGTTTTCTTGTTGGAGAGACCTTTTAAGAATGATATAGTGTCCCTCTGGATGTCTTATTACAGTCTTTGGTTTAAATCCTAATTTGTGTGATATAAGAATTGTTACCCCAGCTTTCTTTTGACGTCCGTTGGCATAATAAATGCATCTCCATCCCCTCACTTTCAGTCTTGAGGTGACTTTAGGTTCAAAATGAGTCTCTTGTATATAGCATATGGATAGCTCCTGTCTTTGTATCCAATCTGCAACCCTGTGCCATTTCGTGGGAGCATTTAGGCCATTCACATTGAGAGTTACTACTGAAAGATATGTCTTTATTGCCATCCTATTGTCTGTACAGTCCCTGTTTCTATGGATTATTTCTGTAAATTTCTGGTCTTGGGGTCTTTCTTCTTTTATAGAATTCCCCTCAGTATTTCTTGCAGGGCTGACTTGGTGGTCACATATTCTTTCAGTTTCTGCCAGTCCTCCTGGAAGCTCTTTACCTCTCCATCTGTTTTGAATGACAGCCTTGCCGAATGAAATATTCTTAGCTGCATGATCTTCTCATTTAGTATCCTGAATATGTCTTGCCAGCCCTTTCTGCCTTGCCAGGTCTCTGTAGACAGAGATCTGATGTTATTCTGATGTTCCTCCCTCTGTACATAAGGAATCTCTTCCCCCTAGCTGCTCTCAGGATGGCTTCCTTGGTTCTAAGATTTGCGAGTTTTACTATTACATGCTGGGCCATTGGTCTGTTCTCCTTGATCTTGGGAGGGGTCCTCTCTGTCTCTAAGGACACAAATGCTTGTTCCATTCCCCAGATTAGGGAAGTTCTCAGCCAGTATTTGCTCAAATATATCTTCTAGTCCTCTCTCTCTCTCCATCTCCTCAGGGATCCCAATAATTCTGACATTGGAATGTTTCATGGCATCATTGATTTCTTTAAGTCTGTTCTCATGATTTTAAGCTATTTGTCCCAGGCTTCCTCTTGTTCCTTCCTTCCTATTAGTTTATCTTCTAGATGACTAATTTCATCTTCTGCTTCATTTACCCTATCTGTTAGAGTATCCAGTTTAGACTACATCTCATTCATAGAGAATTTGCTCGAGATTCTTTCCCTCCCTCTCCCACTGCCCCTTCCCCACCTCTGTCTTTCTAAAAACAAAACAAAGCAAAAAAACACACTGTAGTTAATTTTAGCCAGTTGTTTAAAATAACTGCAATAGATAATTTTGGAAAATTGCCCCAGGCAAACACACATAAAAGTATATATTATTTATGAAACATTGGCTTCTTTGGGGGCACTTTTTCTGCCCCTAGAATCTTAAAATATAGATAGTTGCCCTGTGACCATATTTTGAAGGAATTCCTAAGATTGTGACTACTGAAGAAAGCATTTCCCATTGGGCTATCATGGTGCTCTTCTTTTTTCCTTCCTGGCTTGAGAGTCATAACTTTTTTTTTTTTTTAGAGTCATGACTTTTTAATTAGACAACAAAACCACATGGCGTGTGGAAGAGCATGATTTAAATCCTTGTGCAAAGCATGATGAGTGTCTTGTAACTGATCGAGTTCCTCTCTCTGTGTTGGCAACTATGAGCCTCAGAGGCAGGGTTGGGACCCAGCCCTGATATATGTCTCATTCTTTATTCTCATCATCTTTCCTATTATCATTTGCCCAGTTTCTGGACTTACTTATTATTTTACTGTTATGGGTGGAATTGTGTCCAGGGGCCTAAAATTCATATGTTGTAAACCTAACTCCCAGTACTTCAGAATATAACTATATTTGGAGATTGGGTCTTTAAAGAAGTAATTAAGTAAAAAGAGGTCATTAGGGTAAGCCTTCATCCAGTATGATTGGTGTGCCTGTAAGAAGAGGAAATTTAAACACAAACCTGTACAGAAGGAAGGCCATGTGAAGTCAAAGAGAGAAGATGGCCATTTACAAGCAAAGTAAAGAGCCTCAGAAGAAACCTATCAAACTGTGAGAAAATAAATTACTATTGTTTAAGCCTCCCACTCTGTGGTACTTTGTTATGGCAGCTGGTTATGGCTGAATTGTATATCTGCCCCCCCCCCATTCCCCAAAGCCAGGAAGATAGGTCCTACCAGAAATCACCCCTGACAGCCCCTTGATCTTGGACTTCTAGCCTCAAGAACTGTGAGAAAATAATTTTCTTCTTAAAATGGTTAAACCCCCATTTCTCTGAGTGGTGCCTAGGCATAAACAACAATGAAACTTTGTCTTTGAGGAGTGGGTAACATGGAGCAGATGGATCAGAAAATGGAGCGGGAGGTCCAACCTGACACTACCGTGTCATAGGGACATTTTTGTCATTCGGTGCAATGGACTGAATGTTTGTGTCCCCCCAAATTCAGATGTTGAAATTCCGACCCTCTGTGTGGTGGTATTAGGAGGTGGGGACTTTGGGAAGTAATTAAGTCATTAGCCCTCATAAATGGGATTAGTGTCCTTACGAAATAGATGTCAAAGAGCTCTCTTTCGCTTTTTCTACCATGTGAGGATACAATGAAAAGTCAGCAGTCTGCATTCTGGAAGAGGGTTCTTACCAGAATCCAATCATGCTGGCATCCCAATCTGGATTTTTTTTTTTAAGATTTTATTTATTTATTTGACACAGAGCAAGAGAGAGAGACCACAAGTAGGCAGAGAGGCAGGCAGAGAGAGGAGGAAGCAGGCTCCCTGCCAAGCAGAGAGCCTGATGTGGGGCTCAATCCCAGGACCCTGAGATCATGACCTGAGCCGAAGACAGAGGCTTTAACCCACTGAGCCCCCTAGCGCCCCCAATCTGGATCTTTTGACCTCCAGAACTTTGAGAAGCAAATTTCTGTTGTTTATAGGCCACGCTCCGTCTATGTACTCTGTTATAGCACCCAAACTGACAGAGACACACAGAAACCGACTGGACTTGGCCTCTTCAGTTCTCTCAGGGGAGCCTTAGCGGTGACCCAGCTTAGTGACAGTCCAAAAAGAATTATTTTATTTTATTTTATTTTTAATATTATTTATTTATTTGTTTATTTGAGAGACAGAGAGGGAGAGAGAGTATGAGAGGGGAGAAGATCAGAGGGAGAAGCAGACTCACCATGGAGCTGGGAGCCTGATGTGGGACTTGATCCCAGGACTTCAGGATCATGACCTGAGCTGAAGGCTGTCGCTTAAACAACTGAGCCACCCAGGTGCCCCAAAAGAATAATTTTAATGTGAACCTGCTGCCAGCCACATCCACCCTGAGGCAAAATGCCCTAATCACAGGAATAATCTTTCTTGGTACTCAGAGAATCAAAGAGTATATGGACTAGAGGTTTGGTACCACTTATTAATTCCTTTACTTCATCTAAGAAATAACTTCTTTCCCCCTTTTAAGAGACTGAGATTGAATTCTCTGTTCAATAGCTTCACGCAATGGTGTCAAGAGGATTATGCTCAACTTCTATCCTTGCTTCTGTTCTGACTTGCTCAGAGATCATCCAGAATAAGAGGCCGGAAATAAGTTGATAAAATTAAAATGTAACATGTGACATATCCACAGAAAAATAAGTGCTAGGACAGAATTGTGTGCCCACTTACCTGATTTTGCCTCCAATGGGAATCTTCAATCGGTCAGGTAAGATACCTGGCATAGGTATTCAAGAATAATAACTATGGGGCACCTGGGTGGCTCAGTGGGTTAAAGCCTCTGCCTTCGGCTCAGGTCGTGATCTCAGGGTCCTGGGATCGAGGCCCGCATTGGGCTCTCTGCTCAGCGGGGAGCCTGCTTCCTCCTCTCTCTCTGCCTGCCTCTCTGCCTACTTGTGATCTCTCTCTCTCTCTCTCTGTCAAATAAATAAATAAAATCTTAAAAAAAGAATAATAACTGTATTTATTATATAGTTATATATGTCTGTGGTTATGTGTTACTATGTATATTAGTCAGGGCTCCTTAGTTATAAGTCACCTAACTAGTTCTTGCTAACTCTAACAAAAAACGAACTTATTGGAAGGATTCATCATAGCCTCAGAAATGTGATGACTTCCACACAATCACAGAATAAGAACAAAAACCCAGGCAGTCTGGCCAGTCTCTCAACAGTGAAAAGTATCTGGCCATCTTTTACAGGCTCTGCCCCCGAATGAATGTGCCCCTTCAAAAATAATGAAGATTATTTTTTCAACAAAAACTACTCCTCTCCAAATCCAATATTTGTAGCAGCCCTCTCAATATATTCAGCCTACAGGGAGAGAGTCCTAGTCCATGACTTTGCCCAGTCCCTGGTTAAGGTAAGGTATTGTTCCACTAAGACTTCACAGAGAGATGGAGAAGCAGTTCCCCTAAAGGGTATAGGGTAACATTAGAAGGAAGGAAGAAATCTTGTTTGGTCCACCAGTAATAGTAACTATGACAACAATAATGACAGTTGTCCACTGGACTCTAACTCCTCGCTTCAGATCTAGGGATCCGTCCAGGGTGACTCCTCTCCAGAGTGTTTCAAGCTGCTCTTGGCATCCTGTCTGCAAGAGCATGTCTCCCTCTTGCTTTAGGATTTATATTGCTAATCATAGAGTTGTTAGCCTTCAGTTAAGCTCTGGCCCAGAGCATAGTTTTGAAGGACTAAATTACCATCTACTGATTTTCAGGACAGATAGTGTCTTTTCAGTGTCTTCTGAGAAATACTGGATGACGGTTTTGCTAGTTTATGGAGGAAGCAGGACCGTGAGGAGCTTCCCCACCACATCTCACCCTGGGTCGGTGCGCGCTGTGAGCTGACAGCTCCCTTGCCAGATACCCAGGCTACTCTGCCCCAAGGCTATGTGAGGAAAGCCTTCAGACCTTGGTAGGAATGGCATTTACTGTTTGGAAGCTAAGCTGAGGCCGGTTTTGGGTTAGTAACCGCCTGCCACATCCCATAAGCTAGCATATGTTACTTGGGAAGGAAAAACATTCTGAGGGTTCATAGTATAAGGAATGATTTCTCTCTAATCAGCTGTCACTTTGAAGGGAAGGCATCCTAGAAATAAACTGTGAGCGGATAGGTGATAGTGGAAAATGTACAGGAAGACCAGCTGCTTGGGTCCCCAGGCAGCCCAAGAACGTGGGGATCTAGAATGGTAGGGCTTCCTTGATTCACTGTCAGAACATTTATGTTCATTCTCACCCTCGGCACTTCCCTTCCCTTATTAAAAGTACCCAGCACCCTCACATTTTTTCTCAGTTCTCCTTAGAACAGATGGTAGGTAGTCTAAAACATCGACACACACCAAGGGGCCAGGAACTGGGTGGGCTGCCCCTCCAAGGGGATATTGCATTTTAAAATGGTTAGGGAAATTTATAACACAATGGAATCCATTTTATTTTGGTGGATTTGTACTGTAGACCCAATGATGTAGACCATTGGGGTCTTCTTCAGATGCTTAAAAACATATGTTACTGACCCACTTTCCATTTCTTCCCATGGGCAATGTTAGCTAAGGGCCATACAGCTATTGTGCAGAAAAGAAATAACACTGATCAAGGAGAGGGGCCCAATTTCACTTCCCTACACAGCAAGTTCTGTGTCTTCAAGAAAGGGCATTTAGCAAATAAAACACCCTGTCTTAGTTCTCTTTAACCGCAGAAGAGACACACACACTTTCTTACACTTCTTACAATCATACAAAGACCTCACTAGTCAATATATACTTAGGGAACCTACACAGATAAACCATAAACTAATTGAGGACAATGATGGTACTTTCAATTCCTTTGTATCATATACTTCACCCTTATTTATTCAATTCATTTAGGGAACATTTATTGGGGCGCCTGGGTGGCTCAGTGGGTTAAAGCCTCTGCCTTCGGCTTGGGTCATGATCTCAGGGTCCTGGGATCGAGGCCCGCATCGGGCTCTCTGTTCAGCAGGGAGCCTGCTTCCTCCTCTTTCTCTCTGCCTGCCTCTCAGCCTACTTGTGATCTGATCTCTCTGTGTCAAATAAATAAAATCTTTAAAAAAAAAAGAAAAGAAAATTTATTGAGCACCTACTACATGCTAGTCAGTATGCTAGATGTTAGTAATTCTACATGATTAAGATGTGGGTCCTCTCCTCAAAGAGTTCAGAGCCTGGGTGTGGAAGACAGGTGGGCACACAATAGTTATAAAATAATGTGTGAAGTGCATTCCTAGTTGTAAGAATAAAACACTATCTTAGCACTAAAGAGGAAGAATTAATTCTGTCTGGCTTTAGAGATACACTGACATTTGAGCTGATTCTTGAAGGACAAGATGGGTTCTCAGTATCTCATTAGCTCAGCATCCTGAATGTAGCAAATGTTTAATAAACGTCATTGCTTAACAATCTTAGAGATGAAGGAAACTAGAATTTGTTGAAGGTTGAGCCCATTGTTGTTTCTCCTAGTTTTGCTTGGATTGAGGTTGACTCTCCTAACCAGTGCACCTTCATTAATCAGACTCCTGTGTGGTTCATCAGTTGGCCCATATAATCAATGCTTCTGAGATTGCCACACAGACACCATATAGGAGTTGACAACTTGAATGCAACATGAATCCAAACATAGTTGTTGAAATTGTCATTTCTTCTTTTTTTCTTTGACTTTTGAGGGTTTTATATTTTAAGTTGTCAGTTTTGACACTGCACTCATAACCCCAGTAATTCAACCCCAAATACATTCTGATGAATGACTGATATTTATTGCCGTGAGGGCACTTAATCTGGCACCATTGAGAAGTCAACTGTACAGCTGTAAATTTCAGATTCTATAGTGAAGTTTTGGCTAAACTGAACTTTTTTTTTTTTTATTCTAAGTGATAGTTATCCATTAACTAGTGCGATGTTTACAAAATATGTGTTGAGAAGCAGACCACAAATTCTCTGTATTTAACAGTAACGATTGCATTATTCCAATGTATCGAATTTCCATATTCAAGCACACTAAAGAATTAACAATTTAATGTTGTTTGAAAAAAATATTGACTGGCCACTCCCATCAGTTGTTTTTGTCTGTATCTAGATAATTCCACATATTGGGATGAAAAGGAACAAATTCTGCCAACCATCAGGTATTTAAAAAAGATCTGAATTTAGGTGTTATAGAGAAATCAAAGGAATGATTGGCTTAATTTGTCAATTTTTATTTAAACTTGATCCTGCGCATATATCCATCTTTGCTGTTCTCTGTCAACCTTTAGATTTCAGAAATAGTAAAAATCCAAATTTTCGCCACAAGGGGGAAGTAGAACACAAAAATTGTTATCAAGGGGAGCCTAACGAAAAGGTGTAGTATTATTCATGTTAAGAAAAATTGTACTCTAAAAAAAAAAAGAAAGAAAAATTGTACTCTATAGCAAGAAATAATAACTTTAAAAAATGTTGACTAGAATTTAGCAATCTTTGTAGCATTGTGTTCACATTAATTTCAGCCTCTTCATACTTTGTAAATTTCCTACAGATGTCAACTTTGAACTAAACATATGGTCTACAAAATGGACAAAGAAAAGAAATAACAATTGTCAGTGATGGAAATACTTCACATTTCATCTTGAATGACAACATGTGAAATCTCAAGTATCTGGGAGTGATTATTGGTTTTCTTAAGATAGCTGACTGGCTACCTGGGGAGTATATGTGTGTGTGTGTGTATGTATATATATATATATATATATATATATATATATATATATATATATATACACATATATATATTTTAAAATTTTTTATTTATTTGACAGACACAGCGAGAGAGTGTACACAAATAAGCAGGGGGAGTGGGAGAGGGAGAAGCAGGCTCCCCACTGAGTGAGGAGCCCGATGCGGGACTCCATCCCACCCTGGGATCATGACCTGAGCCAAAGGCAGACACTTAATGACTGAGCCACCCAGGCGCCGGGTGGAGAGTATATATTTTTGAGGCTGGGACATCTGTGGAAAACAGATCAACCAAAGTAGTTACATGATACGGTTTAGTATTTAAACAAGACCTAAACTTATTTGAAAAGGTAAATATTTAGTCCGGTTTTTTGGGGGCCTGCTTGTAGAGACTTCTATCAAGAGAGAAAATCAGCCAAGCCTTCTATTTCTTGTCAAGTCTGACTCAAGATTCTCTTCCTTTGGGCGCCTGGGTGGCTCAGTGGGTTAAGCCTCTGCCTTCAGCTCGGGTCATGATCTCGGGGTCCTGGGATCGAGTCCCACATCGGGCTCTCTGCTCAGCAGGGAGCCTGCTTCCTCCTCTCTGCCTGCCTCTGCCTACTTATGATCTCTCTCTCTCTGTGTCAGATAAATAAATAAAATCTTAAAAAAAAAAAAAGATTCTCTTCAAGAAATATTCCTGATCTCATTCCACCACAAGCAGCTGCCTTTTCTTTACTGGGCTTCAGAATCCCTTGGGAAAGTTGTGAAAACAAATTGTTGGGCTCCTCTCCCAGAGTTTCTGATTGGGTGAGTCTGGGAGGTGCCCAAGGACCTGTACTTCTAACAAGTTCCAGGTACCACTGATGTTTTGGGTTTGGGACCTCAGTTTTACCCTGTGTCCACTCAGTTTACACTACCAAATACCATCATACCAAAGTTTAAAGAATGTCCTTGTTTGTTTGGTTTGGCTAAATATTGTTTGAAACCAGGCAGCTGTTGACTGTGGCTCAGGAAGTTTTCTCTTAGCAGCTCTGCAGATGGGTTTTATTCATCAAGATTCGACCTGAATATTGGCACACACTTTTGGGTACACTGGTTTTTCAGGACATTTTATATATTGTGGTTTTTGAGCACACTGTCACTTGAAGTGGGCTAATTGTCCATATTTTTTACCTTTTGCCTAAGTGAAAGAAAAAATGGGCCAAACACTATGCTGGGTGTCAGCATATGACTTCAGATCCATTGAAAAAGACAAACTGTAACAGCAACAACAAAATCTTTTGTAAATGTAAGTGTTATATGTATACTTAGTAAAGATAATCAATTTCACTGGTCAGATCTATGTCTCTACAAACCACACTTCTAGAAACAGAAGGATTATAAACAGATGCATAGATCCACTGAGGACCATATAATGTAATGGCAACCATTTAAAGGTACTGAAGATTAAAGGTACTGAAGATTAAAGTTGGCTCTTCACCAGCATGGCATAATGGGTGTAAGACTTTATACAGCACATGTTCTAATTGCTTAACAAATCAACGCAGGCAAAGCATTTAATCTGGTAGGCCCCGCAGACTCTGCCGCTGATTCCCGGATTCACAATAAGCAACACACTCATCCGTCAGTGCTTCCGGAAACCTGTGTAATTTCTACTAAAAAAAAAAAAAAAGCTGTGAGATTCCAATTTCTAAATCACCATTGTTTTCTCTCTCCCCCAGGTAGATGTGCAGAATACCCTTCAGGGCCATAGGAATACACTGCATTCTTCTCTAATCCTCTAACCCTCGCTTCAGGGCACTGAATAATGATTCTTTTACTAGGGCCACCGTGAGAGTGATTATGAAATGTTTTGAGCTTCTCAGATGAAGACATGCTATTCCATGTTAGTACCCTCCTCTCAAGCAAGGTTTACAAATGTATTTTAAAATAATTGTGTCCTAAAATGTGAGCAGACGTAAAAGAATTTGATTTGACCTGTAGAAATTGCTCTTGAATTACCCATACTTGCCAATATGGCTCTTTCTAGTTATTCCTGCCTGACGGTGGCTCGTAATCTCGGGTCATTAGAGGGAGACCGGCCATAGCTGTAGGATACGGCTGAGAACAGGCTTCCAAAGCAGCTTCACCCGCATACCGGCTGGTCCAGGCGACAGGTCTCAGCCCCTTGAACATTCGCCCACTGTCTCCTTTTACCCCTCCTTCCATGTTTGCCCGATTAATTCAGGTTCATGTTCATTTTGGCTATTTACTCCCTTCTGGCCAGTGCTCTCAAGAGGTTCTCGCAGAAGTAAAAACACTGGTGTCAGATTGCCTGGGTTCTCCCACTGGCTGAGTCTCAGCGTCCCTTCTTTCTAAAACAGAGATAGAACTTATTGCCAAAGTTGTTGTCAAGATTTGCTGAGATAATAAGTACAATTCCTGACACATATTTATGCTCCGTATGTGCCAGGTGTTGTTATTCGGTGTTTCTGCTTTTAGCTTGATCCTCGGTCACTGTGGCTCTGTGACCTGTTGTTACTTTTTTCTGCTTCACTCTGTGGCACTAAGGTTCTGTCCCAGGTTTTCTTGAGCTGGGTACACCTCTGCTTCTCCTAGGGTCCCTTTGCTTCTTCCCTTGGAGACAGGGGTCCTGAGCTTAGGAGAGCTCCTACATTACTATTAGTACCCATATCATTATGGGTTTTTTTTTTTTAAGTAAAAGAACTCTTTCTAATATATATTTTTTGAAATAAGCAGATAAATTACTTAAATCAATTTTTATATTACCTCCACAACACCCTGAGACCCACCAAAAATGCAGTTTTGGTACTTTTTTTTTTGTAGTCTTATTTTATTTTATTTATTATTTTTTTAAAAAGATTTTATTTATTTATTTGACAGAGAGAGATCACAGGTAGGCAGAGAGGCAGGCAGAGAGAGAGGAGGAAGCAGGCTCCCTGCTGAGCGAGAGCCGGATTAGGGCCTAGATCCCAGGATCCTGAGATTGTGACCTGAGCTGAAGGCAGAGGCTTTAATCCACTGAGCCACCCAGGCGCCCTTTTTTTTTTTTTAAATTAACATATAATGTATTATTTGTTTCAGGGGTACAGGTCTATGAATCATCAGTCTTACACAATTCACAGCACTCGCCATAGCACATACCCTCCCCAATGTCCATCACGCAGCCTCCCCATCCCTCCTACCTCCCTCCCCTCCAGCAACCCTCAGTTTGTTCCCTGAGATTAAGAGTCTCTTATGGTTTGTCTCCCTCTCTGGTTTCCTCGTGTTTCATTTTTCCTTTCCATCTCAAGCAGGAGCAAGCACTCTTTGGATCTCCCCTAAGGGGCTGGGTGGGCCGTGGGACTGACTTGTTGGTTTTGTCATCTGAGTAAGCCCTACAGATCACCTCCTGAATGATCTGGATTTAGAAATCAATATTCATTATCAGTGTGGCTAAAGTGACTGAATCAGTTGGCTATTGTTCCACTCATTAGTCATTGATTAATTGATGATATGATCTCAGAAAAATCCCCATTTCACGAACAATTATTCCAACGCCAGCAAAGAGGACATTAAACTTCCTTTGTCTCCAGCCAAGTTTTAGGTTCAACCATTATGTGTTTTAATTTTTTATGTCCTCGTTTAGGGAAATCTCATTCAGTTGTTAGGTTGAAATATTTTCCGCTCCCCCAAAGCAAAGAATTTGTGCTGCTCTGTAGGTTAGAGAGGTCAAGTTCCTGGGGCCTAGAGGAGGAAGGCAATAAAGTTCAAATAATTCATTCCCTGCCCATACAAAAGTGGTGGATGGAGGATTTCCATCTTTGTGAGACTTCGTAGGGCACATTTTGACATTCTTTAGAATTGGTTGGGAAAAAGTGGGGTTAAATAATGAAAATTGCACACTGTGAACAAAAAAGCTTAAAAAAAGATTTTCGCCTATAGCATAAGGTATGGGAAAATGGCTCTATTTTCAGATGAATCAATCTTAGCCTTTCCTTTAACAATAAGTAAATGAGGAACTTAAATCTCCATTAACTTTGAATACCCCTGCTACATCACTGTAACCAATGGTTTGTTCTTTTGTCCCACGAATGAGCTGAAGACAGGGTCTTACTTTAATATGAAATACGCTGATTTTGTTGGATTCTATTATGTTCTCATGCTGCTAAAAAATCTTTTCATGTTCAAATTCCACTGTGTTTTCAATGTCAGGTTTTTTCTTTGAAAAGGAAAAGGGTCCCCTGTGGAAGTTTATGAAAGCTGACACATTTTCTTGTAAAATATCCTTCTGAGACCATATGGTTTATCGGTAAGCACATATTTTTGGACCTTTTAAAATGAGTATTATGAAATTAACGTGAGATGTTTTTAGAAAAGTGAATGCCATTGACTCTGTAGGGCAGAATGCCTGTCTCCTTTGTGGTTGTTGCTCTTTATAATTCCCTGCAAATGGCATTTCAGATAATTAAAAAAGGTATTTGGAGCAAAAATACTTATCAAAAGAGGTTATATAACAAATGCATGGCAGCCAGTTGTCAAAGTTAAAAATAACCATTTCTTTCCCCCCAAAGCCATTAGATCTATTACCACCTAATTGCTTGGAAAATTCATTTTCTTTTTCTCAAATCGCAGCCTTAATTGAGGTCTGAAAGCTCACCAAGTGCCTCTTAAATCAGTAAACCTAACTTTTTAAAAATTCTTCTATAATTTATCTTTGTGGCCAAGAGCATATTTTTTTCTTTGAGACAGTTACGGCAGCTGGTACTAGTAGAAAATCTTCTTACTTGGAGAAATAAGAGAACTGGGAACATGTTTCACTGTTTCTGATAATGCATTTTGAGGGCAAGAGGTCACAGCAAAGTGAACAGATATTGATGCAAGGATATTATTTAATTACACTGAAACCAAAAGATTTTTAACCACTTTATGTAGGTATTTTATCCTGAATGTCAAGATGAGAAACACAAATCTGCCCTTTAGGTAGCCAGCAACAAGAGTAACGTAGTATACACAACCTTAGCCATTATTATGAAAACCCCGAAGAATGTATATAACAAGAAAAAATTTTCAGAGTCCAGAGTGCTAACCATTACACGATAGAACCAAGAAAAAATTTTCAACTTTGGTTTATGACATATCACGTATCAGTGGTGATTAGAGTATCTAAATGAGTGTCTGAAATCAGAATTAATTAAGGGATGAGAATAAATGCATTTTTTAGAAAAACGAACATAGAAGTAATCATTCAGGTTAGGGTTGTTTTAAGGAATTACCTTGGAAATCTGTAAACGAATTTGAAAAATTCTACCTATCGTATTTTCTTTTCTTTTTTTTTTTAAAGATTTTATTTATTTATTTGACACAGAGAGAGAGATTACAAGTAGGCAGAGAGGCAGAGAGACAGGGAGAGGAGGAAGCAGGCTCCCCGCCGAGCAGAGAGCCCGATGCAGGCCTCGATCCCAGGACGCTGAGATCATGACCTGAGCTGAAAGCAGAGGCTTTAACCCACTGAGCCACCCAGGCGCCCTACCTATTGTATTTTCAAAATGTTTTTGAAAACTCCTCTATCAGAACTGTCTCAGAGTTCATTTATGCTCTACTTTTCCTTACTACTTTATTACTTTGTTTTAAGAGTTTATTTGAGCAAAAATCAGTTGGAACCAGCAGCACCAAACCCAAAGTGATTAGGAGGGCTCCACCGTCAGGAGCTCAGGGAGAGACTTTTATAGAGAAAAGGCAGAAGTGAGGAAATTATTGATTGGGTATAGCGTATAGCCTCGTTGGCAGTTTATGATTACTCATCTTTAGGCTTTGATTTCTCAACATTGAGGCATTTCAGGCTTGGGTTTTGGTTTGTTTACATAGGCTGCCATGGCATTAGAGCCACATCAGTCTAATGGTCTCCTTGTTTAATTAATTTGATAATTCCCACCTTTCGGTCATCCTCTTGTATGTGAGAGATTGACCAAAGATTTGGTATTAATGCCATTCTCAGTCGCTGTCAGAGTTAAGTTGATGTTATCTCATTATGAAACTCATAGGTTGTGATGTCAGATCTGGGTAAGAATTGCTTTTGCAGTTCATCTCATTGTTCATCTTGTTTCTGTTTCTTCATGTATCGTGAGATCATCCAGTGTATTGCTGATGCTTATGAACATGCATTTAAGACCTATAAGAACATAGTGCATCAGGGAGACTACAAAGATAACTATTAGGAAGATCATACCAAGAGACTGACGCCTGCTCCTTAGCCAGGGCCCCATCAATCAAGCCATTTGGTATGAATTAAATCAAAATATGTAACTAAAGGAGCATCATCTTGTTTTAGCCAAGTGGCTTGTTTGTTAATTTCCTGTATTTACTACAATACCAGAGGCATCAATCCAGCTACTGCAGAAGGTATTTGCCACAGCACTGACTTCTCCTTGTTCAGCCAATAGGTAACCTAAAGCAACTCTATTATCTAAACGCACTTTATGAAGAAAATCTAGGGACTGTTGTGCAGCTCCGGTCTTATCAGTAGATTCAGCGATAGTTGCCAAAGTTAAGGAGCATGGTCTTCCCATGTGTAAACAGATAGAAAAAGCAAGTAGCAAAAAGGCAGAAGGAATAAAGGTTTTATATTGGAAATAGAGATCTTGATCTGTGATCTTGGGAGAGCTGTCTACTTGAAGATGCTGTCTGCTTCTGGGGAGACACTTCCCTAATCAATTTAAATTTTAGATTTCCAGCTAGTGTGTAACTGAAGGAACTCTTTTTGATTGGGGGATGTGGACCCAAGGTTCAAGTACCTGCAGTTTGGCTGCTGTTTGGGTAGTGAGGAGGACTGGGTATGGTCCCTTCTATAGTGTTCAAGGGCAGCCTTTGTGCTTCCTGATTCCAAATCAGAAAGTGGGAGGAAGTTGAAAGTGTTAGTCTGGAGAGTTGTAGGATATTAGAGGAAAATAGAAGAATTACTGATCCAGTTTGGTTTATAGATATGTAACCAAACCTCAAAGATGAAGTTGTGCTATAATTTGTTACTGAAACATAATTCTTTCCTCTAAAATCACTGTCACTTCTATCAAAGATAATCATAGCAAGGCCAATTTGTTTATAAAATAAGTCTATTGGCCTGATTATTTATATAAGTGTAACAAGAATCGTGATCATCCAGATAAGCTCTTTTTAAATCCGCTTTGCTGGAACTTTTTTTTTTTTTTTTAAGATTTTATTTATTTATTTCAGAGAGAGAGAGAGTGAGAAAGCACAAGAGGGGGAGGTTCAGGGGGAGAAGCAGACTCCCTGCTGATCAGGGAGCCCAGTGCAGGACTCAATCCTGGGACTCTGGGATCCTGACGTGAGCTGAAGGCAGTGGCTTAACCAACTGAGTCACCCAGGCGCCTTGCTGGAACTTTTCATAAGGAATCTTAGATTGGACTTTTAAAAGTCTCTCCAGGCTTAGAAGCCAAGCCAAGAATCACTATCAGACTTTGCCTGGAATACCTATAGATTTGGGTGAATTCCTGTTTTTGGGAAGTTGCCTAGGTTTCCTGAGGTTCCTGGGCCTGCCAGGAAGTTAGTTTTCATAGTCAGCTGGTAATACTGCTGGGAACCCTGTAAGCAAGGTACAAGACCAGTTTTTCTAAGGGGCTTTTATTGGCTCCATAATGTCAACCTTAGTTCCTTAAAACTGTCTGGTTATATCTGATTTCATGCATATTCTCAAATATGACATCCTAGCCAAAGCCTTAGTAATATAACCAGTATTTCCAGTTATGTCCTATTAAAAGGACAATAGATTCTTACTGAACTTATGCAAATAACTATGTTGCCATGAAAATAAGCATACTCAATAAGTTTCTGAATTCTAGAGAAATCAGGAAGGGAGAAAAAGTAAATTTTATTTTCTAGTCATCTCTACACCCAACGTGGGGCTCAAAGTCACAATTCTGAGATCCAAGAGTCACATGCTCTTCTAACCGAGCCAGCCAGGCACTCCATAAATGTTTCAATTCTGTTTACATAGATATACTTTGTACAATCCAAGAATCACATGCTCTTCTAACTGAGCCAGCCAGGCACCCCAAAAATGTTTCAATTCTGTTTACATAGATATACTTTGTACAATTGCTGTAAGTCACAGATAGCTTATGAGAAAAAAAAAAAGTTTTCCTTAAATCTGCAAAAGAAAACATTAAGGAACCAATAATATTTCAAAGAAAAATTCTTACAAAATATAATCCTCCTCATTAGTTCATTCAATACTATATTAATTCTTGTTCTGCTTGAATCCATTTTTTTCACTGGTTCTAGAAATTCTTTTTTTTTTTTTAAGATTTATTTATTTATTTATTTGACAGAGAGAGAGATCACAAGTAGGCAGAGAGGCAGGCAGAGAGAGGAGGAAGCAGGCTCCCCGATAAGCAGGGAGCCCAATGCGGGCCTCGATCCCAGGACCCCGAGATCACGACCCGAGCAGAAGGCAGAGGTTTTAACCTGGTGAGCCACCCAGGCGCCTGGTTCTAGAAATTCTTATCTAGTTCAGTTTTATGATCTTAAAGTTATCAAAAACCTATATTCTAGAGAACTTGTCAGAGTCCTCTTCAGGAATCTCTCTGAAGATAAAGCACATTTGCAAAAGCATTAGAGTAAAACAATAACTGTAAATGACAAAATGACTTTAAAAATGTCCATGGGTAAAGATTTGATGAGAATTCATTTGACAAGGAAATGTAGTTATTTCTGTGCTAGACAATAACTTAGGATAATAATTGGACAATGAAAGTATTGACAAGTTTCTGAAAACTTTAGATAATTTCTGGGATACCTATGTTAGTAACATATATCCATACACAGATAAGCTAAGAAGGTTTATCATTCCTTCTTATTTGACTACGCTTCCCACAGAATTTAACATACCAAATAAACCGCCAAATAAACTGAATTAGTTTAACATCTCTATTTTACAAAGTGAGACAAATCCTTTTAGATTGTTCAGAGACCCTCTGGGAAATCTCAAAGTTACTTTGAGGTCAAAAAGACTCCATTTGGAAAATTATTTTAAGAAGATGTCAAAATGTCAGAAGGTTTGAACACTTGACAACAAAGAATCTCGGCTCATTATGAAATAATACTCACCTATTTAAAGTGACAACAGAAGATTTTGAATGCAAATACACAAGGTTATATAGTTGTGAATAAAATTTAGCTTTTGGTATTGAGACGACTGGCTTTTCTTAGTAATCAAAGATCTCATGAAGACAACATGAAATGCAGTAAATTATTTTGGTAAGACACAAATCTTGCTTTCCAGGTAGATTACACGAATCTCTTATCAAGAGCAGACCAAGAAACTGTCATCTATTTAACAGAGAGAAAAACAAATTCTAATTTTACACCAGTCTACTTTTGATATTAAAACTCATTCTTTAAAAACTTAAATAGGGGCGCCTCAGTGGCTCAGTCTGTTAACCTCTGCTTTCAGCTCAGGTCATGATCCCAGGGTCCTGGAATTGAACCCCTCATTAGGCTCTCTGCTCAGCAGGGAGCCTGCTTCTCCCTCTCCCTCTGCCTGCCCTTAGGCCTGTTTGCTTATTTTGTTGATGGTTTCCTTCACTATGCAGAAGCTTTTTGTTTTGGGTTAGTCCCAATAGTTTATTTTAACTTTTGTTTCCCTTGCTTGAGGAGACATATCTAGAAAAATGTTGCTAAGACAGACGGCTAAAAATTTTACTAATATTTGTGGGAAAGACTTTAAGATTTTTCACTTGCTTAATTTCCAAAAAGCTTTTTTAGTTTTCTTATAAGAATGACCTCTTAAAAGTTTGCTTTTTGAGAGATGGCTTTGAGTTCCTAAATAAGATCTGGTAGAACATTTACATCTCAAAGGCACAGAGAAAAAAAATGTAAGTTTTCTCCAAGAAGGGCTTTTGTTTCCTCAATTTAGATCTTTTATGATCTCTGCAAACTTTTTAAGATAAATAGAGGAGTTTTGAGGATTGTTAAAAAAGGACAGGTGGGGTTGGGATTCTTTCTAGAGCTGCATTTTTGTTCTCATAGAGACACAATTATAAGACAAAGTGCAGTTATTTTAAATTCTTCAAAGAAATGGGTTGCAACCCGAATGCTATCAAGACACTGACCTAGCCATTCTACTACATTATCCTCAATTTGCTTCTTCATATCATGGAGAAGATTTTCAATTAAGATAGAAACCAGAAGATTCCTGTGTTCTAGATTTAAAGCTGTGTTTCTTTGGAAAGTTCTAGTAAAGTCTTCCACAATGGCTTCAGAATGTTTTTCTTTCCTTCTGGGTACATAGTTCCATTTTATGTTAGGGGAGAAGGCCTAAAAAAAAAAGTTCCTATCAGGCTCTGAATATTAGTTACCAATGTGGCCAATTTCTGACCATTAGAGGTACTTAAAAAAAAAAAAAATCCCTGTCAGGTTTTATCTGGGAGAAATGTAAATATTCCTGGCAGTATGAATAACCCCATGGACACAACAGGGGTTCCCAAAGAAGGTCCCAAAGATAGACCCTTGCAAGATCCAGAGCCACGCCCAAAGATAATTGAAAGACTTAGACACTTTCCCTAAGAGCCGGGACCTGTACATAGGACCCTAGTTGCAAATGGGGTGTGACCCACAGTTCTGTCTTGTCCTATTTTGGGAGCCCCCTAACATGACATTTCGCAAATCTCAGAACACAAAATGAGACAAGTCAGCAGTTGTCCCTGGGAGAGAAAGAATCGATAACCAATGTTTTTTCCTGGCGATCTGAATTTGGAAAAGAAACATGAAATGTTACCTTCATCTCTCAACCAGGCACCAAAGAGAGAAATCTTGGGAGAGCTGATTTTCTAAGAATGCTTACCTTTTGCTGTGTTCTGCCAGTTTTCCAGGATGTTATCTACAGTGAGTAAGGTGTCTCAGGGTCTCATCCTGGTTATCAGAAAGTATAGAGACAAAAAAAAATTTTTTTTCCCCTCTACCCTTTTTAGGGAGTGCTTGGCAGAAACCCCTTCTTAGCTAGGATGCCTCATAAATGGATAAACGTACCCGAGATGGTTAAAAATTCCAGATTATCTTTGGTTAAGTTTAACCTCCTTGTTCAGCATTAAAACAAAATTTTTTTCACCTGAGGACTCACACTAGCCTCAATCTAGTTTAAGTCAGACCTAGTCTGTCCTCAGACCCGGTCCCATTTCTAAGGTGGATCCAGCCCAGTTTCTAAGTCAGAACCGGTCTATCCCTGGACCCCGTCCTTGCTGGACCGGGTCTGGCTTCCAGGGTAGGAGCCAGTCTGACCTCGGATACAGTCCAGTTTTTAAGTCGGACCTTGGCTATTCCCAGACCCAGGCTTTCCTAGGCCCAATCTGGTTTGTAAGTTGGACCAGCCTGACCACGGATCCAGTCCACTTTTTAAGTCAGACCCTGTCGGTCCGTGGACCTTTCGTCCGGGTCCCAATCTGGTTCCTAAGTTTGGACCCAGGGTAACCCTGGACCAAGTGTGGCTTTGAAGTCGCTCCCAGCCTGATTTCGGTTCCGTAGGGTTTCTAAGTTGGGTCCACTCCAACCCCAGACCCAGTCCGACGCCAGCCAGTTCCTGGAACCAGTCGGGGGCAGGGGCGTGGGGGAGGCCCAAATAAAGTCCGAACACTCCTAATGCAAAAGCTTTGGAGCAAGGATCCAAAACCCGGAAGCGGCTTTTCCGCCATCTCCAGAGGCAGCAAGAAAGCAGTGGAGGTCAAGGTACCTACATCTTGTTGCTTTTTGCTCCCAGGGGCTGTTGGGGTTCTCCTTTGGTTACCTTTTCTGACACCAGCGTATTAAACACTTTAAGAATTTATTTGCACACAGTTGATTCCGTTTGGGCAGTGCCGATTGGAAGTGGTTAGGAGCAGCCCTTAGTGCTTCGGAGTTGTATTTTTACTACAGAGGGTGTTGCCCTGCTGGCGTCCTCTACTTTAGTCCTCAAACTGGAGTCAAAATGGATTTGTGTTTGCTTAGACGTTAAAAGGCTGAGGTATAAGCGATTCCAAAATATTCTGGGTAGCAGCATCCTCTCTGGACTGGCTTCGTGCCTCTTCTGTGGAAGATAATTCGGCTAACAGGAAAACTTGGATTTAAGAGTCAGAAGGCAGCTCGGTGATTAATACACATTGTTCCCATTTAATCTTCCCAGAAGTCCTATGATGCGAATATTATCCCTGTCAGCTAGGTAAGGAAACAGAAATCAAAATGCTGAGGTGATTTAAGATCCCTTGGAAAAAATGTGGAGTTGGGATTTATCTGGCACTCAGGTTCTGCTCCTTTTTATACTCGCTGTTTTCTTCTAGGGTGACACGTCATTTTGCAATGCCAAGTTCTGTTGTGTTTGTGAAAATTCACGTTACTTTTTAATTATGTTGTACGTAAACCTATCTATATGAGCTTGGGCCAGTGCATTAGAGCTATTTTAGTATCGCTTGTTATTAGGTAGCTTTGAGACATGAGGAAAGGTGAAGAAATGCCATCTGTTTATGCATAGCAAGCGCTATGATGCAAAGCCAAATAACACTAGGCACTCTTGACAGTGATAATATTTTACCTCCTAGTGTTACAAAAATTTGCTTCATTAAACAAGATCAAACACATGAGCCAACACGAAGTAAGCCTATTTCTAACAAGCGGGCCTGAAGAGTAAATAAACCAATGAGAAATGAGTTGGTGATTTTAAGTAAAAACCTTGGGGAGGATGGAATGGAAATGATGCAGGCCTCTACTTTGGATAGGTTTGAAGACAAAAGAATCCATAAACACACTGAGTAGTCCTCTTCTCCGGATGAGCAGTTTAGGTGGTATGCACCTTGCTCAAATGACTTGACTTTTGAAAAGTAACAGAAACTAGAGATCTGTGACAATCTAGTTATGGTCCAAAAAAAGAACTATCTTTCCACGCATCATCAACTACATCAGTCAAAAAAAAGCTAACATGCATTCTCCTGCTTACTATGTGCCAAGTGAGGTAACCAGCTCATCCTGGGGTTTGCTTGAGACTTTCTGAGGTTTAGCACTGAATGTTCTGTATCCTGGGAGCCCCCTCGGGCCTGGGCAAACCAGGGCCATTGGTCATCGATGTCAGGTTCTGTTCTAAACACTTTATAATTAGTAACACATTTATTATTTATTATCCTTATTTTACAGAGGAGGAAATGCTTGCATGGAGAGGCTAAGAAACTTGCCCGGGGTCCCAGAGTCAGGAAGTGACAGGCAGGATTTGAAATCAGGCGGTGTGATTCAGTGTCAGGCTGCCTCTAAGTGGACTTCCTCTAAGAGTGTTCTGCTTTGTAATAGAGAAAGAAAAATTCTTGGGGATGGAATAATGGCTAAAAATCCAGTGCTGCTCTTGTGGTGCATTATGTTGGGTATATCGGCCAGAAAACAGGCATGCATGGACAAGAGAACAAGAGAAGTTCTTGTCAGAAAGTAAGGAGTGAGCTCTTCCAGCAGGTGGAAAGTTTAATTAACCCAACCTGCATGGCCAGGGAAGGCATGAGTAACTATCTAGAAGACCCAGTCTCCTGCTTGCATTGTGGTCAGTCAATAAGCCTCTGATAGTGGGAGCTGTAGGAGAAGGGACACCCGTGACGGTGGCTGCAGGAAAGTGGGAAGTGTTGCAGAGGAGGAATATGAACCACTTAGGACCTCCAGGGCAGCAGAGGACAGGATGGGAGATTTGGGGTAGAATCACTCACCTTGTGATGGTCTGCAGCTGTGTGTGGACCACAGAAGCCTGGGTTAAGTGAATACATAGCACCGAGGACTTCCTGGCTGGGAGATTCTTAGACATATCCATGATGGGCTGCTGGTATGTTAACAACAACAACCCTCCCAAAACAATAAACAGACAAACCAACTTAGAATCATTTTTTCTGGAGGGTGCAAACGATCCTATGTTACATAGGAATTAGCAGGTTTCAGAGCTGTCCCTGAATTGAAAAACTGTAAGCTCTGTTCTTTCCTGCTGTTTGTGTGTCATGCTTTCGGTCGGACAATCATGCTCAACTCTGGGGGCACATGATATTCTTCCAGGAAGCTCCAAGAAATATCCACATCCAGGCCTTTCCCGGACTCTGGTTGTTTTGCAGGTGTTCCCCGGGTGATTTAAATGTAAAGCCCAGGGTTTGACCCTGAACCAGATCATTAACTTAATGAGGGACTACGACCCGGAGTTTCTGGGTATCTTCTTTCTGTTTGTTTTAAGCAGGAGCCCAGGACACAGAGGGCTATGGGACACTGTGACAAGCAGTAGTTGCTGTGGCTTAGTGGAAAGCAGCAGACCGTTGTATCACATTTGTTAGTGGTATTAGCTAACCCAGAACAAGCACTCAGTGGGGTCTAATATCTTTCTGGAAGAGTTAGTGCTATAGGTGCCAATTAAATGCTTATATAGAACTTAGCACGTTACAGACGTGCACACCATCAAGAGGATGTAGTCTCTTTAAGAAAAGAAGGGAGCATGTCTTGATAGGCATACTGAAGGAGGTTCTCCACCTTCCCCAAAGAGTTGTACTGATCTGTAAGCACTGTGGACACAGCTCACTTTGAGAGGTGACATCTTGTCTCTCATCTTTCCTTTGGCTTCACTTGTAACGGACCTCGGCTCTGACATACCACCTTCTTCCGACTGACATTCATACACTTGTGCAGGCTGTAGGATTTGATTTCTGCTTCTGTCCTCGTTGTGCTAATGAATGCCCTCTGATGTTTGGATCTTCTAATCCTGAATCCCGGTGGCTGCATGGAGTCAAGGCTTGCTGAGCTTGGGGAGGACTGGCCAGGCCCTTCTCTTTGTTGCTTTGCCCCCTTGCAGTGCTCTGTGTTTCAGCTCAGCTTGCCAGGTCATGCCCACCAGGATGAGTGTAGGCTGAATGAAGTCGGGATCCCCTGCTTTCTGCAGCTTTTGTTGGCCTCCTTGTCCTTTGCTACCTATAAGCTGATTGAGAACTGCCTGATTCCAGGAGGAATGCTTTTCCTGACTTCTTAGCTCTCTCACCTTCTTTGAGGGTTCAAATTGATCATAAGCAGAAGTTAATTGGAGATAAAAGTTTACAGTTAAGCAGGCAGGTTGTAGCACAATATCCATATAATCTAAAGTAACTGGGGTTCTCTCAGGGTCATTGAAATGTACAGAGGTAGTCTTCCAATGCATTTTTAAAACCTAGATAAATTGTGTGTCATATAAAATGCATTGTTAAAGTTTCCAATTGAGTCATTGGATTAAATGAACCTTTCAACACCTTTCAGAGGAAAAGAGATGGTATTTGGTGTGATGAAATAGTCAATGCTTGGCTTCATACTTACGTGGTACAGCAATCTTCAGGGAAGACTTTACTTAAAATGAAAAATAAAAAGAAATAAACCAATGAACTCCTGACTCTGTATCACATATAATTTTTTTTAAATGACAACTTCTAGGATATTCCCAGGAAGGAAAATGATATCTAAAACTCCTGCCTTCCTTTGATCCACTATTAAAATGATTTCTAATCCTCCTCCCCTGACTCAACATCCACTACTACCTACTAAGTGATTAATTACTCAAATGCTAAAAGCTGTCTGGATTTCTCTTTCCTTCAAAAGCAAGCGTTACATTCTACTAATGTCACAATTAGCAGGAAGCTGGAAGCCAAACTCTGACCTGTGAACTAATACAGAAGAGGAAGAGAAGGTGTGATTAGTGTATTAGAAAGGGATTAATTTTCTTTTCTCTTTAATTTTCTTTATTCTGAACCTATGTTTTAGAGAACTATTTGAAAGATTCTATTGGTTTGGATTCCATTCAGATCATCTCATATTTGGAGAAGAGCTTAAGGTCACACTTAGAGATGCTTAATGTCCTTTGAATAATGTACTGTTACCTTTATGGAGAATAACCAATGACAGAAACTCCCTGATCCTACTTTGCCTACTTTCCATAGTTCAATTTGTCTCATGCCTTTGCTTCCCTCATCTCACTCTTAGACTGCTCCTGTGTCCTGACCTTCCTGCTGATTTAAAGGTTATATTTTGTTCAAGTATTCTTTTTTTTTCCTTTTTTTTTAATTTAGTTGACAGAGAGAGAGAGATCACAAGTAGGCAGAGAGGCAGGCAGAGAGAGAGGAGGAAGCAGGCTCCCCGCTGAGCAGAGAGCCGGATGCTGGGCTTGATCCCAGGACCCTGAGATCATGACCTGAGTGGAAGGCAGAGGCTTTAACCCACTGAGCCACCCAGGCACCCATTGTTCAAATATTCTTGTCTGCTTATTTCTCATTTTCATCTATACCATGGTTATTTTTCTTTCTTTTTTTTTTTTAAGATTATTTATTTATTTATTTATTTATTTATTTATTTATTTATTTGACAGAGAGAGAGAGATTACAAATAGGCAAAGAGGCAGGCAGAGAAACAGGGAGAGGAGGAAGCAGGCTCCCTGCTGAGCAGAGAGCCCGATGCGGGCCTCGATCCCACGACGCTGAGATCATGACCTGAGCCGAAAGCAGAGGCTTTAACCCACTGAGCCACCCAGGCGCCCCATGGTTATTTTTCTTAAAATTTAAAGTCACTGTGGGTAGGAGTCTTGCTTCTGCTAGAATGGTGCTCTTGCTTATTCCTCATTCATCTATCTAGATCATGATTATTTTTCTTAAAATTTCAAGTATCTGAGGGTCAGAGTCTGGTTACTGTAAAATGATGATCCTGTCAAGTGGATGGTGATGATGATAAGTTAAAACAAGAAATCAAATTTGTATATGTTAAAATGCTTATAAGAAACATTGACGTCCTTGGATAAAATTTATATTTCCATTTAACAAGAGTTTCTTGAAAACAGTATCACAGGCACTGGTAATATCAAAATGTGTAAGAACTTTCTTCTTAGAATTTATTTTTATTATTTTTTAAAGATTTATTTATTTGATAGAGAGGGACAGCGAGAGAGGGAACATAAGCAGGGGGAGTGGGAGAGGGAGAAGCAGGCTCCCCGCATAGGAGGGAGCCTGATGTGGGGCTCGATCCCAGGTCTCTGGGATCATGACCTGAGCTGAAGGCAGACACTTAATAACTGAGCCACCCAGGCTCCACTCTTCGAATTTTTATTGAGCACCTACTGATTTTAGCTCTCCCAAGCTGTCTTTTTGTTCCAGGCCTATTTGAATGGAGTCCCAGATTATCTTGCAGCCCCCAGTCGGGGTGGGGGGAGAGATTAAATGAGTTGAGATTCTGGGATGCTAAGGGTTGCTGTGGCAGAGTGGAGGTGTTCTTATAGCTGAGAGTCACGGATAAACCACCTGGACCAGGACCAACTCCTTCAATGAGAGAAGATGGGCTTAAATCAGAACATGAGGGAGGGCTTAAGGAAACAGAAAGAGGGCAGACCATGAATACTACCACTTCCTGCGTTTAACAGCCGCCAAATTTAACAGCAGAACACCCAGGGACAGGCTCAATGGTGTGTCTGTGATTGCCAGTCCAGAGAAAAGCATGAGGATGGAGAATATAAATCCTAGACCTCCCCCTCCTGTCAGGAGGACACAGGAAATACACCTTATTTGCCCAGATGTCCTCTTGCCAGAGAGAAGGAGGAGAGAAGACCTGTGAAAGACTGGCCATTTATCCAGAAAAGACTGGGTTCTTTAGAAGAAAAGTAGATTAATTTACAATATTGGAATAAACTCAGCTTTTATCACTACTCAGCGGGTGGGTGCTAATGAGAAAGATTAGATCGGTTACAGACAAAATAAAGAAGCTGAAATTTCTCTGCACATTTGTGTGAATTGAGTGATATTTTGGTACCCCTTGCTGTGTGTGTGTGTGTGGGTGAGGTAGGGCTGTCACTGGGCAATGGAAGAGGAAGCAGTGATATTGAAAGAAAAATTTGGAACTGGTCCTTGGGTGGTTCTGGCAAGTGGTCACCAGCGTCCCCCACCCCCAACTTTCGCCCATTGCACATGAGCACTGCCATCTGTTAGACAAAATAGAATGAAATATGGGCTAGCCAGAAATAAAAGCGACGCACATAGGGAGTGTTATTAACATGATTTCAGGGGATCAAGAAAGACTTGATTGAAGAAGTAGTCTTTGAGCTGTATCCCTAAGATGAGTGGAATTTCAAAAGGAGACCATTCAAGAGCTCAGAAGCAAGGGAATTGAAAGCATGCTTAGGAGAAAAGGAAATGTCCAGTTTGTCCAGGAGGGAGGGAGGGAGGGAGGGAGCTGAACCGTGTGGAGGAAGAGGTGGGACTTGGCTGAGCTGGGAGGGCAGGACGAGGAGTTTGCACTTTAGTCTACAGATCGCTGGGATCTGTGCGTGGTGTTTGTTCCCCTTACCCTCCTGCTGAGACTCCTTATTGACTCTTCTTAGACAACAGCCTCAGATCCTAGAATGGATTGAAGGATATATCCTGTGAGGAGCCTGGAAAAAGAGGTTCTGAGTCAGATAAGTTTGGAAAATGTCCCACATCAAATTCTCCTCTTGGAGGTGCGCAATATACATTTGCATGTTGAAAGTGCTAGAAAATCCTGCCATAAAGAAATCTCTTTGTCATTGTTTATGTTCTTAAACCCAGCATGTACTGGACCTATAAGATTTTGGAATATTTTAGTTGTTTTTTTTTTTTAAACGCTGATTCTTATTAGTATCCTCTGAAAGTAGTGCTTTGCCTGTTTGACTTATATCACTCCAATTCCTCATATGAAAATTGCAAACTTTACAGTCTGGTCTTTGTTCAGTGAATTTCTTTTCCTAGAGCATTTTCTGAGCTGCAGCGTTTCTCAAGACTCACCTGTTACTTCCTCTTTAGAAACTTTTTTGTTTGGTGACTAGGGAAGAATTTATTTGGCAGGGGGGGTGGGCTCCCTTTTATCGTGTATTTTTTATGATCATTGGTTTTCTCCACTGTTCTTTTCGTCCCTAGGGGTTGGAACACATACCTTATTAATCTCTGTGTTTCCATCGTTTAAGGACGTGTCTGGCACATACTTTAGATTCAATATAATAAAGTTTACATCAAATGTGCTTTTTTTAATTTTTAATTTTTTACTTTTTTAAAAATTTTATTTATTTTATTTGACACAGAGAGAGAGAGATTACAAGTAGGCAGAGAGGCAGGCAGAGAGACAGGGAGAGGAGGAAGCAGGCTCCCTGCTGAGCAGAGAGCCCGATGCGGGCCTGGATCCCAGGATGCTGAGATCATGACCTGAGCCGAAAGCAGAGGCTTTAACCCACTGAGCCACCCAGGCGCCCAAATGTGCTTTTTTTAAAAAGATTTTTTTGTATTTTACATATTTGAGAGAGAGAGGGAGAGCATGCATGAGTGGGGGGAGGGGCAGAAAGAGACGGAGAAGCAGATTCCCTGCTGAGCGGGGATCCTGATTTTGGGGCAGGGGGTCTATTCCTAGACTTTGAGATCATGACCTGAGCCGAAGGCAGATGCTTAACTGACTGAGCCACCCTGGCACCCCTAAAGATTTTATTTTTAAGTAATCTCTACACCTCACATGGGGCTCGAAGCCCCAACCCCAAGATCCGGAGTCACATGGTCCACCAACTGAGCCAGCCAGGGGCCCCTACATCAAGTGTTTTAATAAGAAAGTTTGATGCAGCCAATATGTTTGCAAAATTTTTATTCCCAACGATTCATTACCTGGGTATGCTTTCTTTCTCCAGGGGCCTGATTTTGTAGCTTGCCATTTCTTGCTTTTTACTCAGTGTGCCTTAGGCTCCCAGAGTAGTCCAAGTGAGCTCTCCACATTTTGGCATGAAGAATGACTTCTAACTCAGGCCCAACCTTATGGGATTTATTTTGGGCAGAGCATGGAAATGATGAGATCTTACTCTGTGCCATTTGTCCTTCTACATGTTTTACATATATGATTACATATAACTGTCATAGCACCAAAGGTACATATTTATTTCCTCCATTTTACAGATAAAAATGCTGAAGCTCAGTGAAGACAAATGTCCCCAAACCAGGGCCAGGGTCAGGATTTTCCTTCAGGTCTCTTTGCCTCCAAAGTGTATATCTTAACTCCTTCTTGTTGTATGCATTACTTTTTCTTTTTTCAAGTAGACTACTTTTTAGAGTAGTTTTAGGTTCACAGCAACATTGAATGGAAAGGGGCACATATCCCCTGCCCCCAACAAGCACATCTTTCCCTGCCATTAAAAGTCTGCACTAGAGGGCGCCTGGGTGGCTCAGTGGGTTAAAGCCTCTGCTTTCGGCTCAGGTCATGATCTCAGCGTCCTGGGATCCAGGCCCGCATCGGGCTCTCTGCTCAGCAGGGAGCCTGCTTCCTCCTCTCCCTGTCTCTCTGCCTGCCTCTCTGCCTACTTGTAATCTCGATCTCTGTGTCAAATAAATAAATAAAATCTTAAAAAAAAAAAAGTCTGCACTAGAGGGGTATAATTGTTGCCATCAATGAACCTACATTGGCACGTCATTATCACCCAGGGACCATAGTTTACAGTAGGGTTCACTCTTGGTGTGGTCCGTTCTGTGGCTTTTGACAAATGTATGATGACGTGCCCCGTGCATTGCTTTTGAACCATTTCTCGCATTTGCTCAAGCAGGGTTCTTTCGTGGACTGTTAAGAAAGCCCAGTGGGCTCCAAATCCAGTGTCAAGAAACTTGATGCTCTCAGTTCACTTAGGAATGACGAGCTCCGGAGGACTGAGTCCAGGCTAACGAGTCTCATGGATTTATTTATAAATAAGTGCTAACTTACTAGTCAGTGGGGATTTGCCTTTCTTGTCACTACAAAACCGTCATTGAAGGCAGCCCTTCCTATTATCAAACTTCCCAGGAATCCAATTTGCTTATCAAGGCATTGTGAGGCAAACATGAACCTGTGAGATGATGGTACAGTAAATTGAGTAGCCTTGAAAGATATTTTTTGGGGTCGTGGCAAAAACTAGAGAATCACTCCTGTTTTATTTATTTACCACTGAGTATGTATTTCTAATGACCTGTTCTCCAGGTCTCTCTGAATAAACCCCAACAAATTATTCTTCTTTGACTTTACATTTTCTAAACTTCATGCACAGTGCCACATCGTTGTGTCTGCATTTATTATTAGCATGGAGTCCTCCAGGTTACCTAAGTCAAAGCCCAGGCTATAGTGATTTATGTGTGGACTGGGGACCTAAGGAGATTTAGAGACATTCTGATCCTTTGCACAACTCATTTCAAAATGCCTCTCAATGGTCACTCCTGCAGAAGGCTAATCACATTCATTCCACATTAATTAATATAAATTTCATTTGCAGAAGATGACTTTTCTAATTTTGTTCCCATTCTTTATGGGTGACTTTTACTTAGGCCTCGCAGTTTATTATGCACTGATTATTCAAAAAGTCAGGGGGACCAAAAATATCATCTTGTCATTCCTTTAGCAAGGTTCATCTGGGACTGGGAAGGTGGTGATCACATGGCATATATCTGTGACAACGAGTATGTGTTTCAGGTTCACTTATGTTTATTTAGAGTCTGGAATGAATGTCTCGTATATTAAAGTAATAAAAAAAATCACTTGGCAAAATACAAGTGTTAAAAAAATTTAAAAAGCGAGGAATAGAAACATCAATCCCGTCATTTTCCTCGGAGTCCCCCTTGCACCGCCTTCACCCTGGCTTGTGACTTAGGCTGCGTATGACATTTTCACAAAGTGAATTCCACCCTGACCCAACCTCGGTTGTGTACCTTGTGTTATCAGGACAGTATTATTCTCTCGGGTTCCTAAAACTGGGATCTGCCAAATTAAGTGTCACTTTGTATTGAGTGTGGGATGTGAGCCACTACCTTCAAAGGGGCACTGTGAGAAGAACTCATTTCCCCAGGCTTCCAGGTGATAAGGCTTTTGTTTGTCAGCTTTCAATTAGCACATGCAAGGTCTGAACATAAATAAAAGAATGTAAGTCTGTCACCAGTGACAGTGGATTTGTTCCAAACATTAGCAGTTTTCTCTCAGGCTATTCTTTAATTATGACATACAGTAATTGAGACTTTTTTCAAACAGACATCAAAACTCTCACCTTTACCTCCTGGTTAAACTTCTTTAGTTTAATACTATAAAACCTGTGCTTGATTCATGTCCCAAGATTGTAAATCTTCTAGAGGACTCTTACTTTTAAAAAAATGCATTGCTATCTAATAGCAGGGGGAGGGGGCACCAAGTTGTTTGTCTATTTTCTAGTGAAAATTCTTTCTGATTTTGAGCAGTGAAATAGTCACACCAGTTGGAAAATCGGTCTATCCTACTTTCCAAGTACACAGGTACAGATTTCCTTAAATATGTCCCTTTTGAAATTAGTGGCAAAATTGATGTCTCCCTTTCTTAATCTCTAAGCCAGAATGGTATAGAAAAAAAGGGCTCCTTTGTTGTATGCCTCTTCTCTTTTCCTTAAGATGCACGGTCAAATTAAAACTGAAAAAATGACGATGAAGAAAATAATTACATGGGTTGCCCAGGTGGCTCAGTCGGTTAAGTGTCTGACTCTTGATTTTGGCTCAGGTCATGATCTCAGGATTGTGAGATGGAGCCCCGTGTCGGGCTCTGGGTTCCGCACTTGGCGTGAAGCCTGCTTAAGATTCTCTCTCCCTCTTCCCCTCCCCCTCCCACCTCCCTAAAATACATACATACGTGCATACATACACCCTGCTCATTGTTCTTGCCAGAGGAGGGATTTTAAGTAAACAAAAGAGAGCCCAGTTCTTCAAGCTATGATAGAGTTTCTGTGTGTTGTCCCTCTTTGTGCAGACATTAGTCGAGGTAAATCCCATTTCACTCAATAACTACTTGGATTGAGGAAGTTTTCTGAAAAGACTAATTTACATAGAGTAAGCTGATTTGAATAATTGGTGCTGGTTTGGATATTGAAAACAAAACACACACCTGCAATTTTATAAAAGATTTTGGCTTGATTAGCATGCCTCAGGTGTTTCTTCCTATGTGAAGGAGGTTAAACTTTACGTATGCTATTTATGCATCAGGAGAGAGGGCTGTAGAGAAATTTGCATACAAATAAATTATTTGGCAACTAGTTAGTAGGCATTTTGCCTAAAAGTCTATGTTTCCTTAAATTACAGAAATATGAAACCAAAGATAGAAGGAAAAACTAATTCTTCTGAAGCTAAAGATATAATATTTATCTTTATAAAATCCTATAAAAATGACTATTTGGTTTCATAAAAAATGGGACAATATTAAGAATTTCTTTATATTTGGAAGTTAAATACTTTTTGTGATATTCAAATAAAATTTTATGAAAATTGTTTTGTTCAGTTTTGTTAAAGAGCCATGATACAATAATAATGTATAGTTTATGTCTAGAGTTTCATAGCATTTAGGCTGTGAGGTGCCCACATTGTCTCTGTAAACAGCAAGTACTGTCATGTCTAGTAATTTTTTCACTGTGTCCCTCAGCCAAAAGAAATACCTAGTATACCTGTTTATTAAGTATGTAGGCCCAAGTAACTTATTAAGTATTTATACCCTAACATCATGAAGCCATTTGGAAAAATAATACACATGGAGTGAAAAGAAAAATAATATTTTATTTTATTCTTAACTACCTACAATTATTTCCTAAGAGTATGTGTCTGACCGTTGGGCCCTGCATGCCTTCTCAAACTGTGAAGTCAGATAGAACCACCACCTTCCTTTCTTGTTTTTCTCTGATTCTTGTTTAGTTCTTGCTCTTTATCACAGAAACATCTAAAAATGTTTCACAAGGATATGATGCTATCATAATACATCCATGTATGAGAGTTTCATGAAGTACACCTAAAACTAATACAGTTTTATACATCCGTTATATCTTAATCAAATGGGGAAAAAAGGCATGACCTCATCAAAAGGAATGTTAAGTAGATCTGATGTTGAAACTGACTTATCTCGGAGCTGAGGTCCGTGTGGTGTCTGACAGTTGTTCCTTTGTTTTCTCTGACACTTGTGCCGTGGCACCCTCCCGGATTCGCTCTGGCTTTCCTGGCTGGCTATCTGCACTTTGAGAAGGACAGCATTTAGGACAATGTCTTTTTAAAAGTTTTATGATGCATATTAATATAGTTTAACTATCTAAAGCTACATTTCTTATAATGTTCTCAGTTCTTGCACTGAATAGTAGTCATTACCAGCTAAAGAAGGTATTGGCTATGTTCATACACTTGCTGAGCATCCTTCTGCCATAATTACTTCAGCATATTGCAGGAATAATGGCAAGGTTTCTCAAGATAAGTATTTTCTTTTTTTTTCTATTATGTTCAGTTAGCCAGCATGTAAGTACATCATTAGTTTTTGATGTAGTGTTCAACGATTCACTAGTTGCATGTAACACTCAGTGCTTATCACAATACATGTCCTCCATATGCCCATCACCTGGTTACTGCACCCCGCCCCCCCGTAAATATTTTCAGAAAGGCTGATTTTAACTTTCCAGAAAACTAATGTATAGTAGCCCTCAAATGGATTTAGAGACCAGGATGGACCCAGTTGGAGACTGGAATAAATGACCAGATGGAAGGGTGATACCAGAAAGCCCCACTAAAGCGTTTACCTGACTCACTGCCATGGCATTTCTGTTTTCTGCTTTGTTTGGAATTCTCGTGCTTGGAATTACATTTTTGTGAACATAAGAAACAGTGCATGGGATTCCGGAAATTAGTGCTGAAGTAAGCATCTCATCTGGAAGAACAATGGAGAGCATACAGTGGATCAGGCCTTCTGCCTGTATTCCTTCATGCACTTGAATATCAGATTTTTTTTTAAAGATTTTATTTATTTATTTGATAGAGAGAGAGAGAGAGATCACACGTAGGCAGAGAGGCAGGCAGAGGGAGAGGGGGAAGCAGGCTCCTTGCTGAGCAGGGAGCCCGATGCGGGGCTTGATCCCAGGACCCTGAGATCACGACCTGAGCCGAAGGCAGAGGCTCAACCCACTGAGCCACCCAGGCGGCCCTGCACTTGAATATCAGATTAACTGTCAATTGTCTTGAGAAGACCAGAGTTGTGAGGATTGGCCGAAGAACAGAGGTAAAATTGAAAGTTCAGGATAGTCTTGAGGATGGCAGGGTTGGTCACACATGGAACAGGCATGAGGCAACTTGAATGCAAGAATAAGATCAGGGGAAGATGCAAGAGATGAGTAAGGACTGGGTCTGCAGGAGAAATAGGACCATTTGAAGGGTGGAGATGGGCTACTAGGGATCAACTGCTTCCACTTGCTTACTAAACAATCCCATTGGGGAGTCCTTAAATTCTTCACTCATCACGTAATAGTGTGCTAACATCATCATGCATAAATTTTTGTGTACCTCTCTGGTAATTTCCTTAGGACAAATTTCTAGATGGAGAATTGCTAGATCATAGAATGTAAGTGTGTTAAGACTTCTGATACACTTGGTCAAAGTTTTCCTTAGAGACATCCTAACAATTGAAAGTCCACCATTAGTGTATGAATCCTGGAGTCCCTGGGCAAGTCCCCCACAGGACAGTTGTATCTGCACGTAGCAAGAAGAAGAGGGATTCTTCCACCTCTTAAAAGGCCAGAAATTGATTTACTGAGAAATATTAGATTTACACTAAAAAGCAACCAATAAGTAAGGTTAATAATAATAATTTATGGACACTTCTGAGCATCTATGAATACAGTGAGATTCTGGCTCCAAGTTGTACTTCCTCCCAAAGAATGGGATTACCAAGACAGAGTGGCTGAAAGCATGGCCTCTCTTTGGTGTGGTGAGGATACTTCTACCTTGCTTAGTAGAAGTGCCAAAACTGACTTCATTATTTTACTCAAAGGTCTGCTCTTCTTTCTCTTTTCCCATCTTTGCGAATGGAACTGCTCTGTTCACATTTGGCCAACCCACACCAGGGAATTATACAAAAATACTGCTCTATGCCCCTACACAGATCCAGCAGCCAATTTTTACCAATTCCTATCAGTTGTATTCCCTGACTATCGTTGGAACACGCCCCACTTCTAGTGCCCTCATTTACACCTTTTTCATTTCTCGTTTCTTAATGTCCTTGCTACCTTCAGCTAACACGACCTCTTCTCCAATCTATTACACAGACTCTAGAGTGAAATCTCTAAAATGCATATGAGATTGTGTCATGCTCCTGCTCAGGATTCTGAGTGATACTATTGCCCACAGAATGGAAACTAACACGTATGTGGTCCTGTTAGCTCTAAAGCCCTTTGCCATGCCACAGGGCTCGTATCACAGAACACCCATGCACTTGTCATAGTTTTCATCCTGAAGTGCTTGCTGCCCCGCTTCGAGGTGTCACATCCTGCCATGGGCCTTATCCCTCACGGTTTTAATGTCTGATTTATTTTCCTAGGCACAGCCTCTCTTGCTTTTCCAACTGATGCTCAGCACTGTGTCTCTAGCTTTGACTTTTTATACCCTGCCCTGCCTATTATTGAGAATCTCCCTTTGTCCTTGTTCCTCTCAGCTACTGGGGAGAAAATTAACAAGAGTTCTACTAGAATCAGTGCAACAGTTTTGAATGAAACTGTTCCAAGGGGAGGGGAGGGGTGGGGTGGGGCGGAGTGGGACAAAACTTTCTAGAAGGGGTCCAGGGGTTCAGTTGCCTGAGCATCAGGATTCAGGGCGTCTCGCACCAGAACCAAGGCCAACCGCGACTCTTAGGGACAAAGTTCCATCTCAGAGTTTTGTCTTCTTTGTAGTTTTTTTTTTTTCCCCCAAGAAAGTTATCAGAGCAGTGCTAGAGAGACAATTCAACTTTTAGGAACAGAATTCTTTCTGTGGATTTAGAAAGAATGGCTTCTGTTTGCTAAATTATTTGCAATGGAGAAATAGTTTAGTTTTGAAAAAACAGGAAAGCACAATTTCCTGGCTGATATCTTAGCCTATTAATAAATGATCAGACAACAGCTAAAGTAAACTGGCTATCTTAATTTTAATGTTTTTCATGCTGAAATGCAATTGATTAATGAAAGGAAACAAGAACATTGCTTATGATAAATAAAATAGATACATTTATCTTATTGAAATACTTTTTAATCATTACGGTTAAAGAAAAGTACTCAGATTAAACACATTTTAAGCAACTAAAGAATTGACACTAGTGTTATTTACCTTAGTAATATGACTAAAATATTTATGATTCACCTGTTGAGTCTGAAGTGTTTTGCTGCCAATTCCTTTACAAGAACTTATTTTTGATCAGCTTTTCCCTGAAAATTATGACCGTTAAATTTTCTTATGTTCATCGAAAATAAATACAAATATTGAAATAAAGCCGTGCTATGAAATGTGTAAATAGACCTTCAAAAATCAAACTTGTATTTATATCTTTGTTATAGTTTTAGAAATTATCACATATACAATGTTTTCATGTTAGAAAGGTTTTCTTGGCTTTCAGTCGTACTGTGTATGAATGAATGAGGATGACTTAATTGGGAAAGTCTCTGGAGTTCCAAACAGGTCACAGGGTCTGTTTTTGTCAGAGAAGCATGGGAGGCCACAGAGGGGGATCACAGAATGGAGAGAGAAGGCAATATTCATGAAGATCCAAATCCCAGAGAAGCCACACTGAAGAAATGCTCTCAAATTTATGTAAATGTATTATCTATATTTTCACTGAGTATCAAATAAATACTCACCAGATTAATAGTTAATAAACTGTCAAAGAGTAAGAGATTGAAAGGTACAAGATTAGATTTTTTTAATGGGAAAAGAGAGAAAATATTTATGTTTAGGCAAATGTTGATTATCAAACATACTGTGAACTTTTTCCATATCAAAATAATTAACTCTCCCTAAGAAAAGCATTCACTGACACCCCATCTTGAGTAATAAATATATTGTAAAACCCATTCAACTGATTGATAGTTTTTGGCTTTTAGGAGAGTTTTCAATAAGATAAAGAGACTGAAGTGGAATGAAAGGAGACCATCTGTTTCAGTGTTGAATGTAATTTTCTATTATTAATATAACAATTAGCAATTGGTAATTATTCCAGATAAGAGCTTTGTTCATAAATATTTAAAATAAGGCAAGTGAGTGGGATGGTTGGATAAGTTGAAGGGGATTTGGATCGATGAAACCAGAATTTAGTGGTTATATAGTTTGTGTTTCTTGTTAAATTCTGAGTGGTATTGAGATATAGAACAGCATTAAATTAATTTCTTTTTTTACTCTCGTTTTCATGCAATTTCCCACATTATACCCTTTGCTATAAAACATGCCATGTTCAATTAAGGTATGCTAGCATGTTGAAGTATTTTTCAACAACTCTGTTGGAATCTCATGAATGAGGTCAGCCCACAGGGTCAAACTAATACATGCTAAATGCTTGTATGTAATTTTTTAGCTTGAGACAGGCTCAGAGGCATTTATTTGACGAACTCCTAAGAATAATTGGTTCTCCAACAACCTTGACAGAACAGGCTTTTCAAGAATAAAATGGTCCTTTTTCATTCCTTTCCTGTAGCTCAATTTAAGTAGCATCTTACAACAATCCCAATTTTAAAGTTACTTCTAGTCACCTAATGAAGGTAACTTGTTTCTTTTGATCCTTTTGGTCCCTGGGTCTTTAAATTGCTTAGAGCTGTTCTCTCAAACTGTCACTGTTAATCGTGCACATTTATTTTGCCTTATGCTTTTATGAGGTTGGAATTTACTAACTTCTTTACATGATCCTGTTATACTGATATACTTAACATCTGCCGTGAATGATTTATTAAGATTTTGTGAGAATTATATGTCAACATATTTAAGGAGTAAACTTCACTGAAAATATAAATGGTTTACTAACATTTCAGTACTCTCCAAACCTTTCTAAGTATAATTAAAATATCATTTTATTTCATTATTATTTTGGAACCCCAAGTTGTCACAACTTATCTTTCCTCTTATGCAGCATTTTCCCCTTAAACACATTCAGAAAACTTTCATTTTATCCAGATAAGTCTAGGCCTTTGGTTGCAGTTTCTTTTTAGATCAGATGCATGTTTTAGGCTATGGGTGATTTTATGATTTTCAGAGTAATACAAAGGCCTAGGCTAGGAATTTAACCCAACAGATGGAACACACACACACACACACACACACACACACACACACACACACACACACACACGCGCGCGCGCGCGCGCACAGTGGAATTTGATGCTCATTTGTTTTTTTTTATATTGTTCACACCAAAGGTTATTTTATTCAAATGGGTAAAATCACTTGGGTCACTGAAGCTAATGTAGTAAGTCTAGCCTTTTATGTTAAAGCATTAGCTTAATGGATTAATATGTCTCTTCTGCATAAACAGCCCTCTTGAGATTGTTTCAGCTTGTGAGTTCAGTAAATTTACCATCCCCAAAAAGCATTAGGCTTAAATAGAGTTCTATTCCCTTGGGATATCAGCCTCACCAACTCAAAATCAAACTTTACAAGGGCCACCCATTGCATTTCCTTGCCCATGCTTGCTTTCCTTCCTTACTTGTGTCCTCACTTGTTTTGGGAGGCCTGCAATAAAGGAGACTCAGTTGTATGAGTTTAGGTCTGTAACAATTTTAACTCTATGATTAGTGACTAGAGTATGCTGCTATGTTAAAGGCAAAAAGCACCATTTAACTTTGGGCAACTCAGTCTTTTGGAACCTGAATGACTTTATCCTTACCATAAGGGAAGGACTCATATGTTTTTGTGGGTACAGTGGTTAAAAGGAATATCTCCAGAGCTGCTGTGGGGAGGTGGGTAATGGAAAAATGTCTTTTTGAGCGAAGGCAGTCAGTTGACCTGAATCCAGTAAATATTAGCTAGTGTTGTTATTATTATTGTTAACAAAGTAAATTTGTAGCAACTTTCGACTGTGTGGGTCTGGAGACCACAAATTGCTGCAGCGAGGCAGAGCACAGACAACACAGGATATAGGCTCATATTAGAAAGAAACCCCATTTCAGTATTAGTAAATAAGATGTTACAGGTTGGGTCTTCTTTTTGAAAAGTGTGTTGAAGCAAACATCCATAAAAATCTTTAAAGAGATGTTTTTGCTCAAAGTATACTTTGATCAATCATTAACCAGACTGAGAATTATCTACAATAGTAAAAAAATAAAAACAAAACGAAACAACAAAAACAGCTGTAATCTGGAGGTCCATGAGTGAAATTTTCCCCTTAATGTGTTTCGCCTGTCAGGATGATTTTAAAAATGAATTTGAAATTAAAGTGAAAACACAACTTTCCCAGATCTGTAGGCAGCTGCAAAGCAGTGCTTAGAGGGAAATTTATAGCTTTGAATGTGTATGTTAGAAAAGAAAAAAAAATCTAAAATTAATAATCTAAGTTTCCACTTTTAGAAAATTAGAAAAAGAAGAGCAAATTAATTCCAAAGTAAGCAGAAGAAGAGAAATAATAATTATAGTGAAATCAGTGAAACCAAAACCAGGAAATCAGTAGAGAAAATCAGTGAAACCAAAAGCTGGTTCTTAGAAAAGAGCAATAAAATTGATAAACCTCTATCCAGTCTAACCTTAAAAAAAAGAGGACACAAATTACTAATATCCGAAATGAAGGAGGGGACATCACTACAGATCCCAGGGATGTTAGAAAGATAATAAAGGAATACTATGAACATCTCTATGTCTACAAATTTGATAATCTAGATGAAATGGACCATTTCTTTGGAAGACACCATCTGTTAACTTTACAGAAAAAGAAATAAGATGATCTGAATAGGCCTATATCTATTAAAGAAATTGAGACAATAGTTAATAACCTTCCAAAACAGAAAGCACCAGGCCCAGGTGGGTTCCCTGGTGAATTCTACCAAACAACTTTTTTTTTTTTTTAGATTTTATTTATTTATTTGTCAGAAACAGAGATAGAGTGCACAAGCAGGGGGAACAGCAGACAGAGAGAGAAGCAGGCTCACCCTGATCAAGGAGCCCCTTGCAGGACTCGATCCCAGGACCCTGGGATCATGACCTGAGCCGAAGCCAGATGCTTAACTGACTGAGCGAACCAGGCGTCTTGAATTCTACCAAACATTTAAGGAAGAAATTATACCAGTTTGCTACAGTCTCTTTCAGAGGACAGACAGAGGGAATACTTCCCAGCTTATTCTATGAGGTGAGTACTACCCTAACACCAACCAGACAAAGACATTACAAAAAAAGAAAACTATGCAGCAATATCTCTCATGAATATAGATGCAGAAATCCTCAACAAAATATTAGCGAATTGACTCCAGCAATTTATAGAAAATTTTATACCTCATGATCAAGTTGGGTTTATCCCATTTTGCAAGGCTGGTTCAACATTCAAAAATCAACTAATGTAATTCATTACCTCAACAGACTAAAAAAGAAAAATCACATCAAATCAATACATGAAAAAAAAGCATTTGACAAAATCTGAAACCCATTCATGATAAAAACTCTCAGTATACTAGGAAGAGAGGGAAAGTTTCTCCACTTGATAAAAACTATCTACAAAAACCCTACAGGTAACATCATAATTTATAGTGACAAACACAAAGCTTTCCCACTAAGATCAGGTAGAAGGCCAGGATGTCCCCTCTCACCACTTCTTTTCAACATTGTATGGTAAGCCCTTGCTAATACAGTAAAACAAGGGAATAAAAGATGTACAGATTGGGAAGGAAGACATACAACTGTCATTGTTTACAGATGAAATGATTGTGTAGAAAATTAAAAAAAAATTGATTTAGAAAACTCCTAAAACTAATGAATAATTATTGCAAGGTTGCAGGATACAAGGTTAATATATAAAAGTCAATTGCCTTCCTATACACCAACAATGAATAAATGAAATCTGAAATTTAAAGAATAATACAATTTACATTAGCACTCCAAAAAATGAAATATTGAGGTATATGTCTAACAAAATATGCATGAGGGAAACTATGAAATAGACAAAATCAAAGAACTAAATAAATGGAAAGATATTTTATATTCATGAATAAAATTTTGCATATTGTCAAGGTGTCCATTCTTCTCAACTTGATCTGTATATCTGATGTGATAAATGTCCCAGCAAGGTATTTTATGGATATTGACAGACTGATTCTAAAGTTTATAGGGAGAGACAAAAGATCCAGGATAGTCAACACAATATTGAAGAAAAAAGTTGGAGGACTAATGCTGTCCAACTTCAAGACTTACTATAAACGCAGTAACCAAGATAGCATGGCATTAGTGAAATAATAGAGAAATAAATCAGTGCAGGAGACTAGAGAGTCCAGAAACAGACCACATAAATATAGCAAACTGATCTTTGACAAAGGAGCAAAGGTAATGATATGAAACAAAGATAGTCTCTTTAACATACGGTACTGGAACCAAATGATATGCATGTGCAAAACAGTGAGTCTAGACACAAATCTTACACTGTTCACAAAAATTAAAATGGATCATAGACCTAAATGTAAAGTGTAAAAGTATAAAATTCCTGGAAGATAACCATAGAAAACCTAGATGACCTTGGGTACAGTGATGCCTTTTTAGATACAGCACCATGATCCATGAGAAGCATGATCCATGAAAGAAACAGTTGATAAGCTGGACTTCATTAAAATTAGAAAAACGTCTGCTCTGTGAAAGAAAGTGTCAAGAGAAGTAAAAGACAAACCACAGACTGGCAGGAAATATTTGCAAAAAACACATCTGATAAAGGACTGTTACCTAAAATGTAGAAAGAACTCTTCAAACTCAACAACAACAACAAAAAGCTGGTTAAAAAATGGGCCAAAGACTTTAGCTCACCAAAGAGGACATAGAGATGACAAATAAGCATATGAAAAGTTGCTCCACATTATACATCATCAGGGAAATGTAAGTTAAAACAACAGTGTTGTTTTATTACACACCTATTAGAATGGCCAAATCTGGAATCCTGACACCACCAAATGCTGGTGAGGGTGTGGAGCAACAGGAATTCTTAACATCGCTTGTGGGAACTTAAAATAGTATCGCCAATTTGGAAGATAGGTTGGTGGTTTCTTATAAAACTAAACATACTTGGGCGCCTGGGTGGCTCAGTGGGTTAAAGCCTCTGCCTTCGGCTCAGGTCATGATCTCAGGGTCCTGGGATCGAAGCCCATATCGGGCTCCCTGCTCGGCAAGGAGCCTGCTTCCCCCTCTCTCTCTGCCTGCCTCTGCCTACTTGTGATCTCTCTCTCTGTCTCTGTCAAATAAAGAGATAAAATCTTTAAAAAAAAAAAAAAAGAAAACTAAACATACTCTTACCATATAACCCAGCAGTTGTGCTCCTAGTGTGTACCCAAAGGAGCTAAAAACTTACATCTACACAACAATTGGCACAGGAATATTTATAGGAACCTTATTAATAATGCCCAAAAGTTGGAAGCAACCAAGATGTCCTACTAAGTGAAAGAAGTCAGTCTGAAAAGGCTATACACTGGTCTGATTCCAGCTATATGATCTACTGGAAAAGGCAAAACTATGGACACAATAAAACAATCAGTGATTATTAGAGAAAGGATGGGAGAGATGAATAGGCAGAGCACAGAGGATATTTAAGACAGTGAAAATACTCTATGTAATATTATAATGATATATGTCATTGTACATTTTTCCAAAGGCATAGAATGTTCCTCACCAACAGTGAATCCTAAAGTAAACTATTAACTTTAGAGATTATAATGTGTCAAGGTCAGTTCATCCTTGGTTAAAAAAGAAAAAGGTACTATTCTGGTGAGTGATGTTAATAATGAGAGAGGCCATACATGTGTTTGGACAGGGGTATATAGGAAATCTCTGTACCTTTCTTTTCAATTTTGTTGTAAACTTAAAACTGCTCTTAAAAAAATTGTTTAAAAAAGGTGCCTCCAGGGCACCTGGGTGGCTCAGTGGGTTAAAGCCTCTGCTTTCTGCTCAGGTCATGATCTCAGGGTCCTGGGATCGAGGCCCGCATCGGGCTCCCTGCTCGGCGGGGAGCCTGCTTCCCCCTCTCTCTCTCTCTGCCTGCCTCTCTGCCTCCTTGTGATCTCTCTCCCTCTGTGAAATAAATAAATAAAATCTTTAAAATAAAAAAGGTGCCTCCATAATACAATTTGTCTTTCATGATTTAAAAAAACACACTTGAATTAAAAATACTTTATTCCAGGTTGCTATAGATTCCACTACTTCCATTGTTTTCATATTGGCAGTTTATATCTTTATATCCTGTCTGGGCTTTATAGCTGATTGAGTCTATGCTCTCTGATAATCAGGCATTTGTAGTAAGGGCCCTTTTAGCCTATCACAAGGATGCATAAGAAAAGGCTGATTCTAAGCACTAATAGGAGTCTATCTTATTTTATTTATTTTATTTTATTTTATTTTATTTTCCTAAAGATTCTTTGTTTTTAAAATTTTTTGTTTTAAAAAAAAATCTACACCAAATATGAAGCTTGCTTCACCAGCTGATCCAGCCAGGTGCCCCAGTAGGAGACTCTTTTAAACCAGTAAGACATTTTCAGAACAAACCAAAGAGAGAAAACTTTTTTTTTTAAAGATTTTATTTATTTATTTGACAGAGAGAGAGAGATCACAAGTAGGCAGAGAGGCAGGCAGAGAGCGATGGGGAAGCAGGCTCCCCGCTGAGCAGAGAGCCCGATGCGGGACTCGATCCCAGGACCCTGAGATCATGACCTGAGCCGAAGGCAGAGGCTTAACCCACTGAGCCACCCAGGTGCCCGAGAGAAAACTTTTTTTTAGCTCTGGCTCAGTATTCTCATTTTTTTTTCAATATTCTCATTTTTGAGGGGGAGTTGGATCTTGCTGCTATAATTTTTCTGTGCAGTTATATATAGATGCTTAGAAATATTTATAAATTAACGTTATTAGTAAATCTAACTTAGTTCTTAATTTTTCATGTAAACCTAATATTTCTCAGAGATCCAATTTCTGGCTTTTAAGAGATGGCAGAATTCCCCTGGCTATTGCTGTGTGCAGACAGAACTGTCCTGGATGGACCTCATTCGAGGATTCCAATGGCATTTCTGGTGCTCATACCCAATACCCTCATGGTGGACTTTCAATTATTACTACCTTTCTGAGGAGTACTTTGACAAAAGTACTTATACTTTGACAAAGTATATCAAAAGTCTTAATACACTTATATCTGTGATCCAGCAGTTGTCCTTCTAGGAATTTGTTCTGTGTAAATTATATATCTTGTACATAAAGATATATTTTTAAGGATGTCCACTTCCCTATTAGCTGTAAGAGTGAGAAATCATGATCTAAGTGTGCCAAAATGGGTGTTTACTAAATATATTCCAGTGTAGTAAATTAGAATTTACTGCAGGAATTTAAAATCTTTATTTGTATATTCAGTAATATGGGGAGATATTTACAACAAAGTATTCTGTGGACAAAGTACATTATGTGTATGCTCATGAACTCATTTGAGTCTTCAAAAAGTCAATATGGAGTCACAGAATAAGTTTAGAACCGTCCCAAAATGTTAACAGTGTCTCTCCAGGTGCTAGGTGTATGGTTGCTTTTTATTTCTTCCCTGTGCTTCTCTATGTGTTGTAAATTTTACTGTTTTTGTAATGAAAAAAAATACCAAAAATAACTTTTAAAGAGGCATTCTGGTGCTCTGATAACTAGTACTAGGCACGCAGCACCCATAAAGACCCCTCATCAAGGCTAGTTTCTGGCTACGCTCCTTGCCCAAGTCAGAGGAGTGGGCATCAGATCTCTGGAGAGTCTTTTCAGCTACATGGCCTAATTCTCTGATTTTAAGATAATCATGATTTGTAGATCTCTTGTCGTCCCGAGCAACTTTTCAATTGTAGAGGAATTAGAAGCTCTTCACTGTCAGAGCTAATGGTCCATACCAGTACTGCTACCCTGTAGAATAATTATGCTTTTAAGGGGAACATTCTCTGTTACCCTGTGATGGTTAAGTGCAGGATTGTTCTCTTCATTTCAAGAGGAGTGGCTCTAATTTAATGCTTCTGAATGATATTGAAGGGAAGAGATATTTGTTCTCAGAGGGATCTTTTTAATAGGATCACTGCCTTGAAGCAGTGTTCCCTTGGAAACTGCTTGATGTCTGTGCAGCAGACTTTTAGACTTTTAGAAGGTGGGTACATGTGTATGTATGTGAATTTACATTTAAATGAGTGAAGAAAAGTATGAAAAAAGAAATACATTCATATCCTAAAATCTCAAATTAAATTGAAATTATATAATCATTATTTTTCAGGATAGGGAGATAATGAAATGAAGAAAACCTTCAATTATTATAATGCTTTCAAATGTTTATGTCATGGGAAAAATTTATATCTAAAGTATGCAACTACCAAACTCACACTAGCTTTCAAATTCTTCTTAAATTAATTTATGGAGAAATAAAATATATGAAGAAATATGTTACTGCAAAGTTGTTGGCTTGGCATAAAAGCACTTGCATATATGGTATTTTGAGGGTGTGGAACGGTAAATTAACATGAAGAGTACTAACATGTAGTGCTTTGATGGATATTCTAAAAGGAAAAAAGAAATCTTATATTCATTAAGCAGTATACATGATTGCTTTAGAGATACAAAACAGTATTTCAGTTAATATGCTCAGATCACAATCTATAGGACTTAAACATACCTACTAAGTATTTAAAGGGATGTTGGAGAATATCTGCCTCAGTGGTCCTGAATGTCCAGTGTGCCGGTTTGTCAAGGATGTGCGATAGGGCTTGAGAAGATAAGAAGTCAATTGCTGAGCATTTCAGATTGCCAAAATCCTTCCTTTATCCTAGGGAGTTTTAGCAGAGTTGGAGGGAGGAATAGGAGGCCCATTGGTTCTGAATTCTGAAAGATTCCTAGAAGTTTCTGTTTAAAAACCATGCACTTTAGCTTTCTAAATTTTTGAATGAAAATACCAGGATCCAGAGAACTGAAGTGTCATTGCATAAAATTACCAAATCAGTTTTTGAGAAAACTGAGATTGATTCCTCATCTAGCAGATAAACTGTTTTAATTTTTAATATATAAATTGAAAGGGAGGGGGTAGGATTAAATAGTAGATTTAAAATTTAGTGCTTCTCAAATTGCTTTACATTTTCTTCCCCAATTCAACCCAGCAATTTGCTTGTCACTTATTGATCGACTTAGTTGTCATGACTCCTACTGCCCCAGCTCTGTGTCATATCTGCCCCTTTGGTAAAGGAATGAATGATTTGAGAAAATGGTCTCAATGATGTCAAGATGTAAACCTGATTGGGAAGTGAGTAAAGGGAGACAAATATGTATAGACTGTTGTTTTAAGAAGTTAGCACTGAAGAAGAAAGAGTGATGGTGGTAGCTGGGTGCTAGAGAAAGGATAAAAGTCTTTGTGAGATGTCATGGGAAAAAATTAATGGAGAAAGTGTTATAGCAACCTTTCTAGATGGTAGTGATGTGTATGAAAATATCTTCAGGTTTTCGTTGCAATAATGCTATATATATAACAACCCCCCACCCCCCACCAGAGGTGCCTGGGTGGCTCAGTGGGTTAAGCATCTGCCTTCAGCTCAGGTCATGACGTGGGGCTAGATCCCAGGACTGTGAGATCATGACCTGAGTTGAAATCAAAAGTTGGACTCTTAACTGACTGAGCCACCCAGGTGCTTCAATTTAACTTACTTTTAAAGACTCATTATGGTTGTCACATTGAGAATACCCTATAGGAAGATGAGGGTGGAAATTTGGAGACTGGTGAGGGGACTGTTATTATATTCCTTGTAAGAGATGGTGGTGACTTGACCCAAGGTTGAATGAAGTTGATGAGGTCAGATTTTGGACATAGTTGGAGGTAAAGGCAATAGGATTGGATGTGGTGTGTGAAAGAAAGTCAGCGATGACTCCAAGGCTTTTGAAACAACTGAAATGATGAGGCTCTCCTTTGTAGATATGGTGAAAATTGTGAGAGAAGCAGGTTTAGGAGGTAAAATCATTTTTGTCCATTTCAAGTTTGGAGATTTTTATTCGAGATGTTTATTGGAAGATACTGAATGGGGAGTTGGTATAGTAGATTATATTCTTTGTTCAAATCTCTTCCTTACCTCTCAATCTTTATCATGGCTTCCCTGGGGTGGAATATACTTCTCTGACTCATTGATGCTGGATGTGGCCATGTGACCTTCTTTCACCCTTAAATGTGGATGGAAATAAATAACAGTGTGCCGACTAAGCTGAGGCTATAGGTGGTATGGCAAAAAGGTGTCAATCCCCTTGAAAAATTCTCTCTGCCATGCAATGAGCATGACCTCGAGAAGCTGCTATTCTGAGAATGGGATACATGTGGAATAGACCAGAACTGATCCTGTATCCTGAAGCAGAGATGTGTTGGCAGACCTTCACATATATGGGTAAGAAATGCATCATCATAAGTCACTGAAATTTTTGAGGTGTCTGTTACATAGCATTATTAAAGCAGAGCATGACAAATGCAGTTAGATAATGCAGTTAAATAGGGAGTTTATGGGAGAGGTCAGACTGAAAATATAAATCTGGGAGTCATCAGCCTATAGATTGATAGATCATCAAGAAAATAAGTATAGAGAAGAGATCCAGAGATGGAGCTTTAGGGCCCTCCAGTGCTGTTGTCAAAAAGCGGAGGAGGAGCCAGCAAAGGAAACTGAAGAGTTTCCCATTGGTAGGAGAGAAACCAGAAGAGAATGGTGTCCTGGAACCCAGGTGAATAAAGTCTTTCAAGGAGGAGGATGTGATCAACTAAGTCAGATATTGCAGACATGTTATTTAGTTTGAAGACTGAAACCTGATTTAGCAAAATGGAAGCGAACTTGATGATAGAAGTATTGGTGAATTGGTGATTTTATGCTCAACCAAATGATCTAGTAGAGATGAAAGAAATCATGAAAGAGTGGAGAATTTCTGTACCAATAGCAGTTTACTTGAGAAATTATGGCGTCCAGAGCTCAAGTTGACGAGTTGGCTCTGGATGAAAGCACGGAAAACTCACCTATAGTTACAGAAAAGGAAGTGGAGTATATGACCCTGGGGTGGATAAAGGTGGCAGCAGTAGTTTCTAGAACTGTTCTTTCCTTAAAGATACAGGAAGCAAAACAAAGTGAAGATGAGGCGGTTCTGGAGTTTTTGGGTGAAAGAAGAGGTATGAAAAACTCCATTAGGAAAGTGAGAAAATGAATGGAATAGAGAAATACAGTTTATTTCACCAGGCAGCACTAGAAGTATCTGCGATTAGTAATCATGATTTAAAGATCCAGCGAGATTGTTTTTCTTCAGCCACATTTAGATTCATGGGTGTCAGGACAGAGCAGGTGGAGTGTCAGATTAACTGTGATTAGAGTTTTGCTAAGTTAGAACCATGGGGTAAAAGGAGGCAAAAAAAAAAGTTGACGTTTTATGCGAAAGAGAGATGATGGTCTGTGGATTCTAAACTACATAAGGAGGATATTAAATATATAAAAAGAGGGGCGCCTGGGTGGCTCAGTGGGTTAAAGCCGCTGCCTTCGGCTCAGGTCATGATCCCAGGGTCCTGGGATCGAGGCCCACATCGGGCTCTCTGCTCGGCAGGGAGCCTGCTTCCTCCTCTCTCCTCTCTCTCTGCCTGCCTCTCTGCCTACTTGTAATCTCTCTCTCTCTGTCAAATGAATAAATTAAAAAAAAAAAAAAAAAAAGAAAGTTATAAAAAAATAAATAAATAAATAAATATATGAAAAGAACGTAGGAAAAAATGATAGGTCATGGTTGGGATTGGAACATTAGAGAACCAGAGGTGGTGGTAGGGGGTGGGATGCTTGGTACTGAGCTTATGAGCGAGTTGCTGTTTTGGTAACGAGAAGGTGGCTGGGTTAGGTGGAAGACAAGATTGCTGGAGGAATTGAGTTCAAATGGATTGGGAGGGTCATTGGGTGGATGTTGAAATCACCCAGAATAATGACAAGCAGAGTGCTGGGAGAGGACAGAGAGTTAGGAGATTAATTTTTAAAGGAGTAGAGAAGGCCCCATGTCTGTAGATAACTGGGACGAGGAGGGGTAGTGGGTTGATAGTCTGAGGCCATGAATGGAAGCCTTATTCTGGGTGGTGGTGGGGAAGTCAGGTCAAGTTGATGATGCTAAAATACAAGGGATTTTGCTGATGCTTGATGTTGGATTTTAGAGGACATGTTGGAGGTGTTTTAGGACTTGAAGATGGGTGGGAGATGAATTCATAAAAAGGTAAAGACACAGCCATCTGGTAAGGAGAGCCCAGGGATGAGGGCATATGTAGAGGGGGGTAGTATGAGCTTCTAGAGGTGATCAATGAATGAGGAATAAAGGGGTAAGTCTATCTGAGTGTCGAGGCAGATAGGTGGTGAGAGTTAATATAGGAGAGTTTCATCAGTATCTTGGAAAGTTTAGATACCTTCCTCTTCATGTCAAGGATAATGTGGAAATGGGGGAAGAGTGGTTTTATTTGGTGCTTGTAGAGCTCCAGGGCATGGAATAAAGGTGGAGGTGAGCGAGCGGTTGAGGTAATATGTAATGTTAGTACCACCTAGTGTAATCAATTAACCAGGGCGCTTTATTGTCAGGGCCTTTTAGGTTTAGCACACAGGACTCTTCTTCCTCATCATAATGACTTTTTTCCTGAATATGTCATAAAAGCAATGGCTCAGTAGCCAGGTGTTTGACAATTGAATTAAAAAAACGAAAGCAACATGTATTGAGACCATGCATACAAGACAGCATTTGACGAATTTAAATGGATTGGAAGGGGGCCGCCTGGGTGGCTTAGTGGGTTAAAGCCTCTGCCTTCGGCTCAGGTCATGATCTCAGGGTCCTGAGATCGAGCTCCGCATCGGGCTCCCTGCTCAGCGGCGAGCCTGCTTCCCTCTCTCTGCCTACTTGTAATCTCTCTCTCTCTGTCAAAATAAATAAATAAAATCTTAAAAAAAAATAAATGGATTGGAAGGATCATCGGGTGGATGTTGAAATCACCCAGAATAAAAGATCAAGTCTTTTCATTTCTTTATTTGTTGTGGGTGACACTGTCTACAAATAAATTACTGAGAGAAAGCAAATCAGGCCCATGCATCCCCTTCCTTCTGTTTCTGACCATCTTGCAGCCCTGAGTCAACTTGAATAGTTTACAGGGGAGAAACATGTAATCTGGTAAATTGTCCATCTTTATTTATAAGGTACCGTACATGGGTTTTTTCATAAGATTCTGCAGAATAATACCCTTGGAGAAGATTAATTTCATATACCTCATATTGCAAAGATCCTCTTTCCCCCAATGGAAAGATAGAAAAGATTGATGAGGTCATCTTGGCTGTTTCAGAATAAAAATTTCCTTTATTTTGCTTAGCAATTAGGACATAAATATACTTTATTTTTAAAGGGTACATTTTCACAACTACTTCACTTACAATGGTTAATTTTATGATAGAATTTAAACTTTTTGCCAACTTTAATTTATGGTGTTAAAGTGTTGCATTTGAGTACTTTACTTAATTGGCTTCCAGAGAATGATGGGCGGGCATGGCTTAAGTTAATCAGCTCTGAATCTCTAGAGCAAATTTTCTTTTACCTTCTTTATTAATTTTATGCTTAGGGGTTGTCAGGAAATAGTACAAATTCCTTTGGGAATCCCACATTCTAGAGAAGCTAATGCACGAAAAGATAATAAACTGTGTGCTTTTTTGTACTTACGCTCTTCCAGGACGGGATTCTTGTATAGTTATGCCTTCATAGGTTGAGAGGCACCACTCTATTGTATTTAAAAATGAACTACATTTCAGTTCATCAACAGCATCCTTTATTTTGGAGTCTCAAGGTAGAGGCTGGAAATACCTCATTCATTTCTTCCTTTGTCTTTCCTGAGAAAAGCACATCAGGTTGTTATTTCTTCTCGACATCAAGTGGAGGCAAAATGACCACTAGAAAAAGAATAGAACACAACTGTCTTAGTCCATTTAAGTTTCTATAACAAAACACCACAGACTGAGTAGCTTATAGACAACAGAGATTGAGTGCTCAAGGTTCTGGAAACTGGAAGTCTCACAATAGGATGCCAGCGTTAGAGGGGCCTCTGTCAGGTTGCAGAATCCTCCTCACATGGTGGAAGGGACAAGGGAGCTCTCTGGGATCTTTTTTTATGAGATCATTTTTTTGTTCTTGAGGGTTCCACCCCCATAACCTAATTACCTCTCAAAGGCCCTACTCCTAAAGCCATCACCTTGGTCATTAAGATTCCAATACATGAATTTTGAGAGGACCCCAAATTCAGACCATAGCAATAACAAATTGGGTGTTGAGAGGGGTATAGGTTGTTTTGTGGAATTTTATTTTTCAGGTAAAAATGTTAGCTGATTATAGTGCATAATGTAGTTTATATTAGATAGTAAAATTATGCCATGACTTTATTTGATATAAATCTGGTTCACATATTTCAGTTGTTTTCAAATTATCACTGAGGTCACACACATTTTTAAAATTTTGTAGCAAATCAAAATGTACCTTCTCTGGTAATTTACATAGTTTATCTATATGCTTAAGGAATGAAGTTTAACATTACAAAATCTATAGGATTCTCTCCTTTTCTTTCTTTTCTTTCTTTTCTTGTCTTTCTTTCCTTTTCTTTCTTTCTTTCTCTCTTTCTTTCAGATTTTATTTATTTATTTGAGAGAGAGAGAGAGGGGGCAAGTCAGGGAAGGGGCAGAGGAAGAGAATCTTTAAGCAGACTCCCGGCTGATCATGGAGCCCAAAGCAGGGCTCGATCTGATGACCCATGAGTTCATGACCTGAGGTGAAACCAAAAGTCAGATGCATAACTAACTGAGCCACCCAGGTGGCCCACAAAATCTATAGATTATACTTATATAATTTATAGATTATATTTATATATAGATTATAATTATATAATCTATAATTAACTATGCATATTATGATACCAGCCAAAAGATACCTAGTTGAATGAGATAGAAGTTATCCATGATGGGAAGGTTATCACTGAGATTATCTGGTTTTTCCTAAAGCTGTGTGTATTAGGGTTTCCAGGGAAACAGAATATATACATTTGCATTCATTTACTTATTATGAGAAATTGGCTCATGCAGTTATGCAAACTGAGATGGGAATCCTTTCATAATATGTGTGTATATCAAATTATCACATTATATACTTAAGTATAATACAGTTTTATGTGTCAGTTATACCTCAGTAAAGCTGAAAAAGAAAAAAAATGTATTGATAATGGGGATGCCTGTACCGCTATCATTCAACTTAGTGGATATACTAACAACCCAGCTGTACACTGGGGTTTTATGGTATGAGTTATATTTCATTTAAGACATTCATAGACAAGGGGCGCCTGGGGTGGCTCTGTGGGTTAAAGCCTCTGCCTTCAGCTCAGGTCATGATCTCAGGGTCCTGGGATCGAGCCCTGCATCGGGCTCCCTGCTTGGCAGGGAGCCTGCTTCCTCCTCTCTCTCTGCCTGCCTCGCTGCCTACTTGTAATCGCTCTCTTTCTGTCAAATAAATACATAAAATCTTAAAAAAAAAGACATTCATAGACAATAGCTAAAAAAAAGATACTGATACTATGTAACAGGCCCTGTTGTTAGTACTGGGGATTCGTTAGCAAATGCATGAAACACAGTAGAGCTTAATTTGAATGGGACTAATTCTCGTGGACATCACAGTTCCAAGAAGTGTCAGTGGAGAGAATGAAAGAGACCTAAGCAAAAGTGTAGGTAGAGGAAAAGCAGCCAGCAGAGGAGTTTGAAGCTAAGAAAAGTGTGAAAGGGTTACCCTTGGAAGGGAATGATGCTTTCCGGAAATGGGAGAAAATAAAGAATGTAGGTCTAGATATTGAAAAAAATTGAAGGCGGAAGTATAAGAACTCAGTGGTGTTTCAGTCTGGAGGCAGTATCTCTGTATAGAGTGATGAAATTTAATTTCTATAGTGACTGAATTTTTATGCATATCAGTTTCATAGTCACAGGTCTTCAGCGTACTTCACCCCAGACTTAGCATTGTTTGGAATCTAGGTTGTTTGGCACTGTTGGTCGCAGGTGGGGATTTCCACTTGGGCAGTGGTCCTTGTCCAAGTTTTTTTTGTTTTTTGTTTTTAACCATCAGAGAACCTGACACACAGTTTTCAGCAGGCTATTTTGTCTTCTCTTTTTGGCTGTAAATTTTTGCTGAAAACAAGCTCTATTTTCAAGTGCCCTGTGTCCATGCTTTTCATAATAGCTCAATAAATATTTGATACATGATCACAGTTTTTTTTTTAACAGCTACTTCATTTCCAGAAGAAGAATGAGTGTGAGTTGCTAGGGTATGTATTCTGTCTAGTACTTCAGTTAATAGGAGGTACAGTAGATATTTCATCTTTTATTTATGCTTATAGTTAATGCAGTACAACCTAGTCGTTAAGTCTAAGGAGTGAGTGGGAAAGGACTCTCCTGGGTGGAAATACCCCAGAAATCCACAAGAGGGAGATATATTGCCACTGGAGGAGAGAATGGAGTTAATGAGATACCAACTTGAAACTTTTTACAGCAGGATATTGTAGTCTATTTCCCCAACTGAAAATGAGAAAAGGATAGGCTTTCTAAAGTTTGGTTTTACTGTTTTCTTTTGGGGATGAGAGATTAGATTTCCGGACGCTCAGTTATTTGCAGACTCTTGGAATAGGCATGATATATCAAGGTTTATGACACATTAGCAGCTTCAATGAGCATATCTAAAGGCTTTAAGGATTTTTGTTTGTTTTTGATCTGATTGTGGCTCTTTCAAGGACGGATTGCAAAGGTGCCTTCTCTCTGCCTCCTCTTTTCCTTTCTTTGGCCTTGGCAGTGGGGAGTTAGTGCTAGCCAAATTGGGTTTAATACCCTTGCTGGGAAGTGCCCTCACTGATCTAAGTCTCCTTTGGGCATGATGTCCCAGCAGGATGAATCATTTTGGTTTTCAGTGCCCCTTATCTACCAAAGGCAAGGCTGAAGTCCAGGTAACTATACAGAAGTGGAACAGAAGGAAACTTTATTTTAAATAACATATATTTGTTTTTTTTATTTATTTATTTATTTATTTTTTGACTTTGTTTTTTCAGTGATCCAAGATGAATAACGTGTATTTGTACTTTGAGATTTCATGCCCATTGCCCAACCGCCTCATATTTATGTGGTCACTGGGGACAGAAACCCTTTATAATTTCAACATAAATGTTTGTAATATTATTAGTGGATGGCTTCTAAGTTTTATTTGGTTTCTTTTTAGAGAATTTTCTTCTTGTGTGTGTTTACCAATGGTGGGGTAATGATATTTTCAGTGTTTGACATTCCTGACCCCTCCCTAATTCTTTTGTTTTTTAAGATTTATTTCATTTATTTGAGAGAGAGAGAGAGAGAGAGAGAGAGAGAGAGAGAGAGAGAGAGAGAACGAACTAGCCTGGGCTGAGGGGCAGAGGAAGACAGAGAAACTCCAGCAAGATGCCACACTGAGCTCAGAAGCCCCAGTCGGGGCTTGATCTCACGACCCTGAGATCACTACCTCACAGGTGCCCCTGACCCCTCCCAAATTCCTTTTTTTTTTTTAAAGGTTATTTATTTATTTATTTGACAGAGAGAGAAAGAGAGGGATTACAAGTCGGCAGAGAGGCAGGCAGAGAGAGAGGAGGAAGCAGGCTCCCTGCTCAGTGGCAGTTTGATCCCAGGATCCTGAGATCATGACCTGAGCTGAAGGCAGAGGCTTTAACCCACTGAGCCACCCAGGTGGCTCCCCCCACCCCCCAAATTCTTAAAACTACTTCTTCCCTTGGTCTTTCCACTCCCTTATTTAGTTTCCCATTCTCAGTATTCTTCAAATGATCCTTTCCTTCCTCTCCCATCATTGCTGTCCAGGGTACCTCTGTCCCCATCCTGTCTGAAGGAGACAGTATCATTTAGAGAGTCTGGAGACAAACTGCCTGGGTTCATATCCCAGCTGGTACTGATTAGCTCCATGTGACCTTGGGCAAGTTGCTGATATTAACTGTGCCATAGTCTCACAAGCCACAAAAGGGGGTAGTGATAATGCCTGACTCACTGGGTTTCTGTGAACATAACAGCTAATACATGTGAAGGATTTAGACCAGGGCCTGGCACATAGGAAGCACTCTTTAAGTGCTGGGTATTATCACCGTCAATCTCTTCCATCAGACAGACTCTCCTTGCAGGGGCTTGTCTACACCCCAAGTATCAAGTATTCCCTATGTATCTTTTCTGAGCTCTAAGCAGATTTCCTCAGGCTCTCTGCACATTTCCACAGGGGCTGCCCATAGCTACCTCAGACTTGGCAAGTTTAAAACTGAATTTACCGTCTATCACTCTCCTCTCCTGGCAAACTTGCTTTTTCTGTTCTCTCTTTCAGCCAGTGGTACCATTTCCTGTCTGATGTCCGAAGCCAGGGAACAGTGAGTTCTCCTTGCCCTCAGTCGTTGACCTCCAGTTCACTTGGTTACCAAATTAGGATATTGCACTTTTTCAAACTTCATCCGCACTCAAGGCCTTTGTTACCGTATGGCCCCTGACCCCATCTCCTTGTCCCTACACGTGCCTTGTTCTTTCCACCTTGGACAGGATAATCTTTTACAAATGAAAATCTGATCCCACACCTCCTAAAATGAAACATTTCTCTAGTTTTTATAGCTTTGGAGGTTATGTGTGGTCTGACACACAAGATTTTCTGCAGTCTGGTCTCTGTTTGCCTCCCTGTGGTGATGTCCGGCTGCTGTGTGCCACAAAGAAAATGTCATCCCCATGTCAACGTGAGGGCACAATGAGGAAACCTCATTATCCATGCAGCAGAGAGGGATTCATATCTAAATTCTTGGGCTTAACTAGACCTGTGTTTAGGGCACCTGGGTTGCTCCAGTCGGTTGTCTCTGCCTGCAGCTCTGTCATGATCCCAGGGTCCTGGGCTCAAGCCCCGCTTTGGGCTCCCTGCTCAGTGGGGAGCCTTCTTCTCCCTCTCACCTGCTGTTCCCCCTGTTTGTGCTCTCTCCCCCTCTCTCTCAAATAAATAAAATCTTAAAGACCTGTGTTTAGTAAAGCACATGGTAGGTACTAAATGCATGCTCATATCTTTACACATAAAGCTTCGACTCTGTATGAATGAGAATTCTTTCTTGCTCATGGACTTTAAAACCGTCCTCAACGTGTTGATTGGAATCAGCATGTTCCACATCATAATTAAAATGTGAGAAATGTTTCTAGCACATCAGTAAAAGAGACACTTTCAAATAATGTCTAAGGAAATGCAGGCTCAAACTTACAAATAGCCTTTTACATAAACAACACTCAGAGGTGCATTTCCCCTTAATGCATGTACATAACTTCCATTAACATTCCTTGCCTCCGTGTTTAGCTTTTATTTTTATGTCTGTTGTATAAATCTGAGTCTTGACACTTTAATGGAGAGATCTTGGTTTGTGGTGACATCATATCAAATGTAAAAATGTTTGGATTGTTTGGAAAACTTTCACCTGAGAGCGACTATCTGTAATTCTGAAGAAAAATTACTTTAAACCGGTGACATTCTGTTTCTCAGGGGACCTTCTCCAGATCAGAGGTCCCACATGTTACCCTCACCCCTCCAAATTCTATTTCCTCTGTCATTTCTTATAAATGGCTATAGGGAAAATGGCTTCTTTTTTTTTTTTAAGATTTTATTTATTCATTTGACACAGAGAGAGAGAGATCACAAGTAGGCAGAGAGAGAGGAGAGAGGGGGAAGCAGGCTCCCTGCCGAGCAGAGAGCCCGATGTGGGCCTCGATCCCAGGACCCTGGGATCGTGACCTGAGCCGAAGGCAGCGGCCTTAACCCACTGAGCCCCCCAGGCGCCCGGGAAAATGGCTTCTTGATGTGGTCCAGTCTCACTTAAAAGGCAAAGAGCTGAGGCTGGAGGGAAATGTTACAAGTTATGGCTTCTATAGGGAGGGGCTGACACGCTGTGGGTTAGGTGACATGGAAGAGAACAACTGAGGCTTTGCTCTTTCTTTCTTTCCTTCCCTTCTTCCCTCCCTCCCTCCTTCCTCTCCCTCCTTCCTTTTCTCCTTCCCTCTCTCCTTCCTTCCTTCCCTCCCTCCCTTACTTCCTTCGATGTTTCTATCTTTCTTTTTTGGTGTTAGCGTAGTGGTTGGCACATCATTGGTATTCTAGAAACCACTCTGGTGAGACTTTGTCCTACATCCTATAATCTAAACCTTGTCCCACAAACTTTGGGGCAAGTTAAAGGTTAGATTGTACCAGAGCTTCCTGTTTTCTTATGTTGCTCTGGGATCCTGAAAAATTGGAGGTGAGCATCAATCTTTTCTTCTTCACACAGTTGTCTATTAGGGCTTTCTGACTGAGGGTGTGGCCATCGGACCTTGCTCATCATAAACGGACGTCTGAAGCCCAGCAGTTTCCCTAGGTTACCTTCACTCACTTCCCACCCCACCTACCCTTGCATAGCAACTGCCCTGATGAATGATGTGTGGCTTTGACCTTCATGCTGAATTGTGACCCTAACTTTTTATTCTAGTACTTTGTTCACTGGATCAGACAGAGGATGAGGGTTTTTATCCCAGGTTAATACCTCTTCTCCAAATGTGAACCTGAATGGATATTTCAAGGATCATAGAATATAAAGTTGGAATCTAGGTCGTTGTCCTCTTATTAGGGAAGAAGAAACTGAGACTCACAGAGCTGAAGTTACTTGCTTAAGACAGATGTAGTGACAGAGCTAAAGGATAGAGCTCAGTTACCTGACTTCCCCACAGGACTCCCCCTCCCCCCACCAATTCCATGTTTCTCTCATTCTCTCTCTTTATTCCTTCTTCCCTTCCTCCCTTCTATTTTATTTCTGTTATGTGAGAACACTTTCCCAATGTGGAAGATACAATGATTGCTATATCATGAAAGTCCTGACAACAGTCTCTTAAATGACCACACGGGATTATTCAAAGCCACGAAAAGATGGATTTTCTATTTTGAGGTTTTATTCACTATTAACTTTTCCTAAATCAGAAAGTTGAATCCTGATATTTTCGCTTTCAGTCTGCTCAGCCAGTGAGGTTGGTTTGTTCCTTTTCATGGCTCATTTTTTTGTAGCTTGTGAGGGCAACTCATTGTCTTGCTCTTAGCTCAGCCAGTTCTTTTGTGTCATTTAATATCACCATGACACTTCTCTCTGCTGAGAGGCAGACACTGGCTGCAGTCATTATTTTTCATTTTAATTTAAAAGATATTTCAAGCATACAAATAAGAACAAAAGAAATAGAACAGAAGTCCACAGTTTTCATTCTCCAGACTTAACACATATTAATATTTTGACATAACTTCTTCAGATGCTTTTAATGAAATACAACATGGCAGATAGGAAAGTCCCTTAACTTCCAATGTCCTCAGGGATAAGCATTGTCGTAAAGTTAATGTGTGCCTATTTCTTTAGATGACGTCTTCAGAAGCCATGTGTTTTTAATAATTGAAGTTAACAGGGGCACCTGGGTGGCTCAGTCGATTAAGCGTCTGACTCTGGATTTTGTCTCAGGTCATGGTCTCAGGGAGCCCCACATCCAGCACTCTGTGGGGAGTCTGCTTGAGTTTCTCTCTCTCCGTCTTCCTCTGTCCCTCCCCTTCTCTCAAATAAATAAATAAATAAATAAATAAATCTTTAAAAGATTAATTGAAATAAACAGAATCATTGTGTATGTACTCTTTTTCAACTTTCCTTTTTCACTCAAAATTACTTTCTTTAGATGTATCCATACTGCTAAAGTAATTTGTTTTCATTGATCCATATGTTATTCATTTGAGCTGCTGTGTATGACTTCATTTTCTTTAAAAAATAATAATTTTATCTATTCTCTTTATTTTTTATTAACTCTTCTACTCTTAATAGATGTTGAAGGTACATTCATTTTTTTCTACTACAAACTATGCTGCAGTGAACATCGTTGTACGTATATTTTAGTGGCCTTAATGTGGAAGATTCTGCAGGGCGCTCACCTGAGAGTGGAAATTTTGCTTTGTGGAGCATATTTAACATAATGTGCTAAGTGATTCCCAGAGTGGTTTTCCAGCTTACATTCTCCTCAGCAGTGGATGAGAGTTCACAGTTCCTCCCATTCTCTCTGGTGTAGCAATGAAGTGACTTCTAGCTCTCTGCCATTTCGGCGTGTGGTGGCTTGCACTCTCCTCCTTTTGAAATTAGGCACGGTCATGAGATTTGTTTTGGGGAATAAAATGTGAGCAGACTCTTAAGGGCCAGTGAGAAATTTGTCACATTCACTGGACTCTGCCTCAGCAAATTTTAACAAGCCATGTGGTGACTTCTTCATCATATTGGGTCTCAGTGAAGATGACATGGAAAATGCCTCCAGTTGACTTGCAGTAAAATATGAGTTGTAAATAGATCAATGATGTAAATAAATTACATCAGAGGTTGGAGAATCATGTCCTATTGGCCAAATCTGGCCCACTGCCTGTTTTTATAAAATTTTATCAGAACACTGCTATGCCCATTTATTGTATATTGTCTAGGCACAGTTGAGTAGTTGAAGTGGAAACCGTGTGGCCTACAGAGTTGAAAATATTTACTATATGGTTTTCTGCGGAAAAAGTTTGCTGACCTCTGTTTTAGACCAGAGATTCTGAGCTGGTTTGTTACTGCTGTATAACATAGCACATCCTGACTGATCTATTCGCCAGCATGTGGTATTAAATGACTATAAGCTTTTTGCCCAATTTAATGGGTATCTTACAATATTTCCTATCAGGAAATTAAAGAATTCTTTTTTGAAAGCCATAGATATATCTTACTGACCAACAGGTAACTAACAGCTCTTTTTAAAAAAAATTTTTTTCCAACAACTTCATTGAGGTATAATTATATACAATAACATTCACCCATAAAATGCCATAATTTTTAGTAAATTTATAAAATTGTAGCAATCATTACTATCCAGTTTTAGAGCAATTTCATTGTCCTCCAGGGTTTTCTCGTGCCCATTTGCAGTCAACGCTCACTCCTACCCCTAGCCCTAGACAACCAATGATCTGCTTTCCACCTGTCTGTATCCATTTTCCATTTCTGGATATTTCCTCTAAAGGTATCATACTTTTTGAAGAATGTAAATCTGAATTGAATCATGCAATCTTTTTTTTTTTTTTAAGATTTTATCTATTTATTTGACACAGAGAGAGAGATTACAAGTAGGCAGAAAGGCAGGCAGAGAGACAGGGAAAGGAGGAAGCAGGCTCCCCGCCAAGCAGAGAGCCCGATGCGGGCCTCGATCCCAGGATGCTGAGATCATGACCTGAGACGAAAGCAGAGGCTTTAACCCACTGAGCCACCTAGGCACCCTGAATCATGCAATCTTAACATATTTCTCTTTTCACTTAGATTCATCCAAGTTTCAGCACCACTCAGCAGTTTGGTCCTTTCTGTTGCTGACTAGTATTCCATTATGTGGAAATTCCACGTTGTATTTATCCATTCACAAGCTGATGGAAATTTGATTTGTGTCTGCTTTTTGGCTGTATGCATAATGCTGCTGCAAGCATTTGGGTGCTCGTCTTTACATAGACATATGTTTTCATTTCTCTTGGGGAAATGTCTGGGGATGGAATTGCCACGTCAAAGGGGAAGTTTACGTTTCTCTTTTTAAAGAAACTTCCCAACTGTTCTCCCAAGCAGCTGTACCATTTTACATTCCCGCCAGCAATGTGTGAGAGCTCTGGTTCCTCCACATCCTCAGCAACACTTATTGCTGCTTGTCTTTTTGATCATAGCCGTTCAGGTGGGTGTCCAGTGGTGTCTCAGTTTAATTTTGTGTTCATTTCACTCATTTCTAATGATGTTGAGCAAGTTTCACATGTCTTATTTATGAAGTGTCTATTCAAATATTTTGCCCATTTTAAAATTGCGTTGTGTTTCCTTATAATTCTTTATGTATATTTGGGTCCAAGTCCTTTATTAGATAATATGGTTTGCAACTACTTTCTCCTACTGTGTGGTTTGTCCTTCTATTTTCTAAATGGTGTCCTTTGAAAGCAAAAGACCTTAATTTTGATTAAGTCCAGTTTATCATTTTTTCTCTTTTTTCATGTTTTTGCTCTTGTTTCTAAGAACTCTTGCTCCACCTGAGGTCATGACAAATTTCTTCTAAGTTTTTTTCTAGAAAGTGTATAGTGGTACCTCTTACAATTAGGCCTGTGATCCGTTTGGGTTGATACATTTTTGGGTGGCTGGTGGAGGGTAAGGGAGTATCACTGGTGAAAAGCCGATGCTTTATAGAGGTAGATAAAGAAGAGAGTCAGTCAGAAGCCGGAGAACCCATTTTCCAACTTTCCAAATATGAAAATATAAAACTTTTTAAAGTACGACGATGTGTTTCTTCTGTGGAGTACACATTTGAAAACATTATCAAATGTTTATAGTGCACGTGAGTAATAACGAGCACGTACTCTTTATGTGTATAAAGTTGTGGATATTTAAAAAGAACTTTAATTGAAGCTTATGCAACCTTATCTTTCCTTCAGGTTTTACAGACTTCAAGAGAGTTAGGCGAGTCCAGAGAGACTTAAGTTTTCTTCAAAGATTCCAGGACATAACTCAACTCAGCAAGGAACACTTTCATAATTCTTTCATAAAACGGGGGGAACCCAGATGTCTTTGAGTAGGACTGACACTGCTCTCTGTAGAGATTTAATTGTACACATGGAGATAAGCCTTTTTTTTTTTCCTTTTCTGGCTGCCACAACTTGAGGGCAGAGTGGGAAGGTACACTGTGTGTATTTAGCTGCAGAATTACGTAGTGAGGGAGCAGTATTTCCCCTGCCCCAGCAACCTAAAGGGGCAAGCATCCCAGTCACAGCAACGGTAGCAACATCGACAAGGACCCTCATAATCTCTGCCCACCAGGAAAATGCCCCGTCTCCTGCTCTCCCCACGGTCCTGCCCATTGGGGCAGAGCCCTGGGTGCTGTTCGCATGGTCCGTGCTGTGGCTCTGTCCAGGACTGGCGGGTGTCCAGCCCTGAGTGCTGTCTTCCAGGCTCTTCCTCTCTCTGTTCACGGCACCCACAGGCCTGGGCCTCAAACAGGCTCAGTTTGAATCCTGTCTTTGCCAATGGCTCTGTGACCACAGATAGTCATTTGCCCTCGTTGGCCTCAGTTTCCTGATCTGTAAGCATGGGATAGTAACACACAACTTTCAGGATTGCTGTGTGGATTAGACACAAATAGAAAGCCCCTAGCACAGGGCCTACGTGTTCCTCACACTTCTTAGCATAGGAAGTAATGTACTGAGAATATACTATAAATTGCCCCCGAACAAAACAGAACCAAACCAAACCAAACCAAAGCAAAAACAAACTCGTTGTGGCAAGAGTAGGGTCTTCTCTTTCGTCCTCTCTTCCCTCTCTTCCTCTTTTTTCTTCTTCCTTCTTCCCTTTACCATGTGACAGATGACATCAGTGCTGCAGATGTTTTGCTGAGCCCTCTGTGCTCTGAAGCTGAGCCACTGCCATTGTCGCACATGTGCTGTCCTCTCTGGCTGGCTAGCTCTTAGGGCACCATGTCTGCCATCTCCCTGTGACCCTCCGGTTGGGGCTGTGCCCCCCAGCTAGCAGTGCCTTTCATTTCCGCGTAGCCCAGGCTGAAATAGGGCTAAGGCTTCTCGAGCAGGGCACCTCTTCTGCAGCCTGAGTTATGGATCTGCAATGTGGAGTTTCAAGTGGCTGCTTTATCTGGGGGAAGCCCAGGCTTCTTTCCAGTGTGGTCCTCTGGCTGGACTTCTCTCCCTCTTTCTGCCTGGAGCAGGGACATTTTTTTTTTTTTCCTCTCTGCCCTGGGATGGCAGTTTCCTGTTTTTCATTAACTGTGTCACCCATGGATCATTCCCATCAGCATCAGACAATGCTTCAGTATTTATTATGATTAAGCCACTACCCTCGCTTAACGTCTTCCTCCAGCTTGTGCTCCAGGTCTCTGTTCCCTTCCAGGAAGCCACTGAGTGCAAGTGTCATTATCAGCCCTCACTGTTGTGTCTTCCTTGTTGCTGGTCTTTCCATCACTGACTGCTTGGGCTCTGTCCCTTCCTCTCCACTGGTAATTTTTTTCATCAAGCTCATCGCTAACCTCCCTGTTGCCAAATTCAACAGTCAGTTGCAGACAGAGCCGGAACCAGGGTGAGGCAGCTGCGGCATGTAAGGTTTGAACTTTGAGGAGGCACACACTCTCAGGGTCTGCCAGTGCGTGGGGGGCCCCACCCCTGCCCCGTCACCCCTCCTCTGACTTGGCAGCACTTGACACAGTTGAACTCTCCTTCTTTTTTTTTTTTTTTTAAGATTTTATTTATTTGTTTATTTGACAGAGAGAGAGAGAGAGATCACAAGTAGGCAGAGCGGCAGGCAGAGAGAGAGGAGGAAGCAGGCTCTCTGCCGAGTAGAGAGCCCGATGTGGGCCTCGATCCCAGGACCCTGAGATCATAACCTGAGCCGAAAGCAGAGGCTTTAACCCACTGAGCCACCCAGGCGCCCTGAACTCTCCTTCTTTAAACATTTTCTTCTCTTGGCTTCCATGGTTTTTCTTCTCAGGCTCCTTTGCTGGCTCCTTCTTTGCTCTCTGATCTACACATGGTGGTGTTGCCCCAGGGCCCCGTCATAGACGACCTTCCATGTCATTTCTCTCATCTAGCCTCACGTCTTTATGCGCCGATGAGTCCAAGATTTTATCCATAATTCCAAGCTACCAATTTCAAGAGTCATAAATCTAAGTTTTGTTTGTCCACTCCTGCAACGAACTAAATGTTTGTGTCTCCCTCAAATTCAGACGTTGAAATTCTAACCTGCAACATGATGGTATTAGGACGTGAGGGTCTTGGGGGGGGGTGGAGCCCTCCTGAATGTGATTTATGAATGTCCTTATGAAAGGGACCTCAAAGAGAGCTCTCTTGACTGCTTTTCCTTCGTCATGTGAGGAGGCAAGAAATCAAGAAATCAGCAGTGTCACCCAGAAAATGGTTCTCACCACAACCTGGCCATGCTAACACCCTGGTCTTGGATTTCTGGTCTTCATAACTGGGGGAGAGAAATATCGTTCCTACCAGTCAGTGGCGCTTCGTTATAGCAGTCTGGATGGACTGAGGACTGAGGATGCCTCTCCTTCTGCATCTAGGGGCATCTCAGAGTAGTACATCCCAAGAAGAATCCTGAGTTTCCCCCCCTGCCCTGAGACTAGTTCTTCTTCTACTTCTCATGTCAGTAAACAGCACTTCAGCCAGTGTCCTGGTGCCCCATTCAGAATACCTGGCACCTCAGTTTATGTGGGGGTTTTGCTGCCGCAAGGCCTGATCCACACCGATATCATGTCTCTCCTGGCCATGAGTCTTTTTGCTGCTGTTTCTGCAGCCACTTTTGAACCCTATAATGTATACTGCATTTCATAGCCAGCGAGATCTTAAAACGTAAATCATACCATGCATTATCCTACCTAAACCCTCTAATTGCTTTCCACTGCTGTTAGCATAAAATCTGAACACTTTATCATGCTTTTATACAATTCTGTGTATCCTGGCCCCACTAATCTCTGCCATCATCCGCTACTTTCATTTGCTGTGTTCGAGCCACATGGAACCTCTTCCTATTCTTTCACCTTGCCAAGTGTGCGGACAGCTCTGGAGTTTTACATGCGCCATTTCCTTTGCCTAGAGTTCTCTTACCCTATATCCCCTCATGACTGTCTTTGTTTCTTTATTTAGATTAAGCTCAAGTGTCTTAAGAGAAGATTCCCTTACTCTGTTTTATTGCACTATCAGTGTTTCAGTTATGCATTTATGTATGTATGCATTTATTTTTTATTTGTTTGATGTCTGTCCCCCCCACCCCAACTACTAAGTTAGCTTCAGGAGAACAGAGACAATATCTTGTTCATCCCTTCATCCTCAGTGTATAGAACACCGCCTAGTGCATGACTCAATAAATATTTGTTCATGAAGTGAATGAACAGATAGACATTCAGAGACTGCTTCTCCCCCTTCAGACCACTTCCAGCTGCTCAGATGTTCTGCTCCATGATTCATCTCTCTTGCCTCTGAGGAACGTCCCATCGCCTTCCTCTGGAGAGGAGCTGTTGATGAGGAGTAGGTCTGGCCACTTATTCCTTTAGGTTCTGAGTTAGGATTCCAGCTTGGGTGCCTCCTGTCCAAGTCTGAGTTCTTGCGCACAATGACAGTCTGGTTTTTGAAGAGTGTTGGTGTCAAAGACAGAGGATTGAGCTGTGAAAATCAGTTGGGTCAGTCAGGAAAACCTAGCTAAAGTGTGAAGTAAATTGCGCATTGGGATTTTAGTGGTTGGGAACCTGTGTGGAAGAGAGCAGTGTTGTGTGGAGTCCCAGTGAGAGAGTGGCCTGGATGAATTCCAGAGTTGATTCCCAAGGCCATTCTTTTGGAAAGCAGAACATGTATTTAATGTTGCTAATTTAGGTTTGTTTAAGGAATTGTAATGCAAAAAGCTTTCTGTGGAGTTTCAGCCTCCCTTTGGGACCTGCCTCAGGTGGGTTTTTCATGCTCCCTCTGCATCTTCCTTGCTGAGGAAAACATTCTACTGCTTTCCACAGTAATACCTGGATGTTTTCTCTAAAGTATCCTCCAAATTTTCCGTCCTTGAAACAACAGAGGAATGTTGTTTCATAATCACATCTTCAAAAGTGAGCCTTAGACTCAGTTTCCAGGTAAATGTAATCTTTCTGACTGAACATCGCTGGCTTCTGAGAGGAGATCGTGGCCTGCCATGTATAGGACACTTTTGTTCGAGGCAGTACACAGAAATGTCTCTTAAAACCTGGTACACAGAAATTTGAGCTCACTACCCTAACACTATACCAGAGGTGATTGTGTTACAAAACAATAAAGAGTGGATACTGCTGATGATTCAAAATAATTAACTTAAAGGTATGAGATAACCATGTCACACTTAGGCCCTAAAATACAGAAACTATGCAAAAAAGCCGTCACCACTCCTAAAATAGAGTATTTATTGGTTTCTCTCAACTCTGCCAGAGACGGTATGAATTCTGGTTGCATTCATTCGTTGGCAAAATCATCATTTGCTTAAGGCATCAGTCAGTTTCCCTCAATGATTACCTAGAGAAGTATCACCTAGCAGTAGTAACTCCAAAATGCGTCCTTCCGGACCAGGCTTTATCCTTTGTGCTTATGACGACTGTGGTAGGTGCTGTTGTGCCTGTTTTACAGATAGAGAAATGGACAGAGCAACCAACCTCTTACAAATGTGCTAAAGCTCCATAAAGTAAGCCTTGCTTTTTGAATAATGGGTGTACCTCTTATTTCAAATAGAAAACCCAGCAGGTTTTTGACTTCACTAATTTTCCCAATGAGACGGGAGCTCAAACAATGATGCATCTGTGGAAGTACGAACAAGAACTGTTATCCTACGGTTGTTGTTCTTGCTGTGCTGGGAAAGTGTGTGGAGAACTTTGGGTATGAAAGAAGTTGACTAACAAGTGTGAGTTTACTGTGTTGTTCTCAGAAACATGTTTGTACTTCATATGTACTTCGCACATATGCTATCCTATTTTTTTAATGATTTTGTTTTCTGACTGTTAGCTGTTTGGCTGAAATTCTCTGGGCATGACTATCTTAAAATGATTAGATTAGAAACAACAATAGCACTCAGAAAAAGAAAAAAGACTAAAATATTTTGAATGTCATTAGATACTGTTAATGTTCTATTAGTGATTTGTTTTCATTCAGATGAAAATTCTTAGAGGGTTTGAAAATGATCATTGAGAAGAAAGAGTGTTTCTGTAACACAGAAGATATCCGTAACCTCCCAAACTTCCTAAATATTTGATAGATATTCAACCATCTCTTTTTCCTAAAGTGATAGCTTGAGAAAGTGTCTCAATAGATATATCTAATCCTACATCACAAAACTGAATTCTTTTTAAAAATGTTGAAGAATTCTGGAGAGTTTCTGAAACCATTAACATTTAGTATAGTTACAAGTTTAGAGAAAACATAGATATTGATCTCTTCCTTGGAATTCGCCTGCCACAACTGTTGAAAAGCAATGGTGGGTGCCTGGGTGGCTCAGTGGGTTAAAGCCTCTGCTTTCGGCTCAGGTCATGATCTCAGGGTCCTGGGATGGAGGCCCGCATCGGGCTCCCTGCTCAGCGGGGAGCCCGCATCCCCCTCTCTCTGTCTGCCTGCCTCTCTGCCTCCTTGTGATCTCTCTCCCTCTGTGAAATAAATAAATAAAATCTTAAAAAAAAAAAAAAAGAAAAGCAATGGTAAAAGAGGGGGGTAAGTTTTAAGATTCTGTGTTTTTGATTTGAGGATCAGTTAGAGAAAATGTTGGAAGGGTGCTATTATTAATTTATGGGATGTTTGGTAAACTGAAGTATTTGGAGCATGGGAAGAAAGCAGGCAGAACTTCAGGTGTATGAGTATTGAGTCTGTTAAAGTGAGTTCCTCAATGGAAGAAATGCAAAGTGGGATAGATGATCATGGGCCATGGAAGCTCTTGGGTGAGCGTTAGAGGTAACTGGGAAAAAGAATGCCCGGTAAGAGAGTTGATCAGTCGGATCATGACATAAGGATAAATTCAAATTCAGCTTCTAAGCATGATTTTAATCCAGCCAGTTGACTAAGAATCCCGAATATGAATTCATGAGCATAGGTCCTCTGAATCAATTTCTTGGTAGTTTGGGTGAATCTGAAGTTTGGGTGAATCATACCAACCTTCCAGAAATGCTTTGAGACGTATATGTGCTCAAATGTAGAATGATAGTGAGTTAAGTATCACCTAAGAGCTAACCAATCCTAATGAAACCTAAGTGTATTTGGTGTCTTAATCTCTGTTTTCTTTCTTTTTTCAATAAACCAAGATTTCAGGTCCACTCAAAGGAAGAGCTAAAATGACTAACTTACTTTTTTTTTTTAAATTAACATATAATGTATTATTTGCCCCAGGGGTACAGGTCTGTGAATCATCACCAGGGTTACACATTTCACAGCACTCACCATAGCACAAACCCTCCCCAATGTCCATAACCCATCCACCCTATCCCTACCCTCCCACCCCCCTGTAACCCTCAGTTTGTTTCATGAGATTAAGAGTCTCTTATGGTTTGTCTCCCTTCCCGGTCCCATCTTGTTTCATTTTTTCCCTCCCTACCCCCGACAACCCCCGCCCTGCCCCTCAAATTCCTCGTATGACTAACTTACTTTTAAATCCAGTGATTAGAAGTGATATTTCCTTTCTTTTTATAATTCAGCAGCAACACTCATAGATGCTTTCTGGGCAGGTTATCATGGTACTTTCTTCTTCTTCGAATTTTTCAAAATCAAGGTATTGATTTCATCTTGTAACACTAATATCTTGTTGAAATGAAAAAGGGATTAATCTCATGAAATCGCCTAAGTGCAATGATTCAGAAGCTAATCTGATCTAAAGTTTGGGAATAGCACTATAGTGAGAAGAGTTCCTTTAGAAATAACGGTTGCAAGAAGGAAAGAGGGAAGCCCTACTACCAGCTAACTTACTCTCTAAGAATAAGTAAATACAAATAAATAAGTTCTCAGTGAGCTAAATTATATAATACATAAATTATAAATATATATGTATTATATGTAAATATAATACATATGTAAATATATCCATGTGTAACATTCAAATAAATAGCCTGTGTTATGTTCAGAATTTTGATAGAGGCTTTGGGGGGTATAAATAAATAAGTATACCATATTTCAGGATTCTTGTCCTCATCAGAGCTGTACAAACTGATCTCTCATTACCTCTGAAACTATCTCCTCTGCTTCAGTTCTCTGACTTTATTCCCAATTCTCTTCTGTAGGTAACAAAATTAAAGTTTCTCTAGATCTCCGAGAATTAAAAAAATACAATCAATATGTAATTATAAGAGATAATATGCTTCCCGGATTCAAATCTAAAAGAATAAACCAAGCTTAAAGGTAATATAATCAATGGTACTAACATTGCTAAAGGAAGAATTTACCAACAGAAGCAGGCAAGAGCATGAAACCAAAGAGCAATGAGAAATAAGAGCATCATCTTGGAGAAAAATTGCTTTGAAATTGCCTGGGGATCTGGTCCATGAATCACATATGCATATATAGATGAGATGGAAGCATTCAGCTCTCCATACTTGCTGTATTAGCTACGGAAATTGTACAGTTAGTTTTCCTTGTTCTGATTCTTTACACTAAAGCCTGACCACAATCTGTATTCCCATAAAGCTTTCCCCCAACGTCAGTATGATATCTGACAACCTAGGCTGATATGTCTGTTGTTGAAAAGGCATTCTTTGGCATTCTGGCCCATAGTTCAGTATTTTGTGAGTTCAGTTATTGAGACAGGTTTCTGAGAATTGAGCAGCTGATAATTGATACTCTAATGTGTAAAATGGAAGGTCATGCTCTGAGCTGTGGGGCTCTCACTAAGTAAATGCCATCACAGGAAGCTCCGACCAGGATGCCAGGTGGTCGGGGGTTTTTTGCCAGTAGTACTTTTTGCTTAGTTCACCTCTCCTTTCAAATTACAGTGCTGGGCTTTGTGCTTCCCATTTCCTTCTTCATGGTGCGCTTTCTTCTGTGCATCCCTCCCCACCCCCCCCACCATAGAGGCAGTTCAAGGTTTACAACTAATGGAGCAGTGCTTCTCAGCAGTGGCTGCTCATTAGAATTACCTGGGGAGTTAAAAATATTTTTAATGCCAAGCCCACACTTCAGACCAACTAAATTAGAATCTAAATAGAAGGAAATCAAAGTAATTCCAATGTGCAGCCAAGGTTCAGAACTACTGCTTTAGAGAGAGACTCCGTTAATTTCTAAAGCCCACCTGAATTTTCCCTTTTCCCCAATTCCTTTTGCCCTCAATCTGTTTTCACATGTCTTTGTATTTTTTTGTCTTTCTAATTTGAAAATATATTCCTTGTGGTCATGGAATCATTTTTTTCTTCCTCCCTCCTCCCTTCCTTCCTTCCTTTCTTTCTTTCTTTCTTTCTTTCTTTCTTTCTTTCCTTTTCCTACCTTCCTTCTCTCTCTCTCTTTCTTTTTTCATTCTTTCTAGATTTTTTTGTTTGTTTGTTTATTAAAGAGAGAGAAAGCACACAAGCAGGGGGAAGGACCAGAGGTAGAGGGAAAAGTAGGCTCCGCACTGAACAGGGAGCCTGACTTGGGGCTGGATCCCAGGATCCTGGGATCATGACTTGAGAAGGCAGATGCTTAACCGGCTGAGCCACCCAGGTGCCCTATGGAATTGTTTCTTTTCTTTTCTTTTTTTAAAATTTTATTTATTTATTCGACAGAGAGATAGAGAGCACAAATAGGCAGAGCGGCAAGCAGAGGGAGAGGGAGAAGCAGGCTCTCCGCCGAGCAGGGAGCCCAATGTGGGACTCGATCCCAGGACCCTGGGATCATGACCCGAGCTGAAGGCAGCAGCTCAACCGACTGAGCCACCCAGGCGCCCCTGGAATTGTTTCTTAAATGAGTTTTATATATAATTTGTTGAGTTACCTCTCATATATGGCAATAGTTTGGATAAATACTGGTCTTGTAGTCTATCTTACTTAAAATAAATCATTCTTCTCCTAGGTTGCTTAAGCATATTTCGAAGTTGGTAGGATACAATCCACATTCCTTCTAATTTGGTAATCCCAGTCTTTCGTTTTTGGCACAAGTTGTATGGGGGAACATGTGAATTTGTGTATGTGTGTGTGTTTAAATTGAATTCTGTTGAAATTCCAAAGCAGTATATTAAATAGTAGAGGGAAAATTTGATTTTATTATCTTGTATTACTGACAGCCATTTTTCACAATCCTATTTTTTCCCCCACTCAGTATAATCAGAAACTTCTGTTTTTATTAGAATGTATTAATGTGCATCATCAGCATGTCACTTGAGTCCTCGGATGATGTCCTAGACAGGCTAGGCTGGCGATTTAATATATGATAATATGTTCTTATATCCCACATCTGAAAACCAAGATGATGACATTCTGAGTTCATGAGTAGACCAAATAAGACTGTAGCCTTTTAATAAAAATGTCTGTCTCCAGATTTTAGCAGAGCTCAGATGAGTTCACATGGTGACTTGGCCCACATCTTTCTTGGTTAGTTTAAAAGGAAAAGTTTAACAAACTCTCTTGGAACCGTTTCCCACTTTCATGTTTTGCTCTGAATACAGCATCAAACTTTTAGGGGTATGACTAAAGGGTGACTTAAAAAAGCTTAACAAATAACCAAGGTGTTGAATGAGTAAATGCAGCTCAACCTGGTGGGTTTTTTCCCCCCTTTGATTTCTTTTTTTTTTTTTCCTCTTCGCCATGATTCATGGTGAATCATAGTTGCTTGAGAAACCACAGGATTAACTATTTATGATTAGCATGATATAAGCTGGAGGCATTTATCATTTTTCTAAGATGGGAATCCTAACAAAATATCCAATTCAGTCTTTTAAAAATTAATTAGACTGGAAGATTCTTTATTTTTTTCCTTGTCAAGTTTTGTCAGGGAAGCTGGTTTACTTGATTCTTGTTCTCCTATGGACTATGAGCTACTTAGTGGCTATAAAATAATCTCAGAGTCTGCTTTTAAGGAAAACATCCTTTCAAAACAGAGGGGTTGAAGAACTTTGAATTGCTCACATGTGACTTTGACAAATTGCTTTAACCTTTAGCTACTCTATATTACTTCTGATTCACTAAAGAGTCACAAGCCAAAACCGAAGAAAGGATTTTTATTCCTGAAAGAAGCAACTATATGTGAAATGCTTTTAAACTTAACAGTTATGAATACTAGTGTCAGATGTCAGGCAGTACATCTGGATTTCCTTTATGATCAAGTGTGATATTTCATGCTAGAACTCAGAGTGTACATTTGCTTAAAATCGAGTCTACCCAGGTGTCACTTTCCGGGCTCATTCCAAGAAGAGGCACCTTGAGGAACATTTTGTTCTTTCCCATTTGTATACCTCATGCGACGGCACTCTTGTTGATTAAAGGTAATTTGACAAATGGAATTTAAAAGAGGATTATTAAAACAGCTAGCAAAAAATGCAGCCCCAGGAATTCTGGAAACCTGCAGAAATGACTTCTTAAATGTATTGTTTAATAATTTGTATTTGACATTTTAGATTCTGAGCAGTTCCTGAGTGAGAAGAGAATTGGAACAGACACAGTATGTTCCCTAAGATCTGACTTAGCTAGATGCATCTAGATAGGCTTGTTATAATTAGAGCAAATTCTGGGGGTTTCACAGTGATGAGGAGCTCTGAGGAGTAGAGACACTTACACTAATAGGGATTGCACGGTAATCCTGTTCGATTGTTGAGGTCAGTTTGATTTAAAGGTACATGTTGTTATTTATTATTGGTCAGGATTATATTGGTAGCAAGAAGCAGAGACACTTCCCAAGTGTGCCGAGCCCTAGTAGGCTCTCTCCTGAGACAAGGAGTCATAAGAGGTCTGGGTTTCACTAGTGTGGTGGTTTTAGATTCGAGGCTGCCCATGAACCTTAGTGTCAGGAGCTCGTGCATCTCCTTTGTGCTTAACCATTTCTGGGATTGAGCTGCACTCTGAATGTCTCTTTCTGTCTCCAACGGTGGCTCGGGAGAATCAGTGACCTACTGTCCATTTAGGGGGGGCAATGGGTAGGAAATGATTCCAAGATTATATGGCCGAGGTATTATTCCCAGACACGTTATGATCAACAGTGTTACTGGGAACAAATGGGGAGTGAATCTGGAGATGAAGGATCTTGGGGGAGAAGGTGTCACACTGAAGTTTGTCTGTATTGAACAGGAGGCCCTGTAGGTATCTAAGAGGGTATATGTAAAAGGCACTTGGGTGGTTGAGTCTAAAGCTCAGGACAGAGGGCAGGGCTGTAGAACTGGCTTTTGTTGTCCTTAGCACATAAGTCAGAGTCCATATCATTAGCTCAAAGGAGGCTACCTGAGAAGAGCATGTGGTGAGAAAGGCAGCGTGCAGAGAAAGCAAGAAGAGAGTAAAACCCGGTGGAACACCATCTTCTAAGGAACAGGCAGAGGAGGAGCAAAAATACCCAAGTAGGAGATAGTCATAGAATAGTCAGAGAGGGGGGAAACCTAGGAGAGAATAATACCATGGAAACCGAGGATATACAGTTTTAGAAAGGATTGGGTCTCTATCATTCTCAAATGGGACAGAAGGAACCAGTAGTATAAGAATAGATAATTGACAGTTTTGACACTATGAAGATTGTTGGTTGCCATTTCCAGAGCAGTTTTTGCAGAGTGGAGGCAAGTGTGGGGTGGGTAGGAGGTGAAAACCAGCTTTTCGTGGTTGGGAGAAAATGGGAATGGGAAGCGAGGATGTAGAGAGAGTTAGAATAGAATATTTTTCAGACACAGCTGAACAGAAAGCAAGCACAGAGTTAGAGGTGGGGACCAAGCAAGGATACAGTTTTAGGCTGGAAGAAATCTGGGTGTGTTTATTAGCCAGGGGCAGGAGACTGGAGGATGCAAGGGGACTGAAGGGTTGGAAAAAAATTATGGTACTAACGAAGCTATGAGAAAAGTAACGTGGAACAGGATTCCACGTTATTGTGTTTTTCAGTGTAGGCAGTTTGTTTTGGCAGATGTAAAACAGAAACATACCCAGAGAGATGGGAAAGGAGATGGGGCAAAGCTTCCCTCCTCCGAGGGAGGATCCTGCAGCTAGACTAGCCGAGTGGGAGCACTTCACTGCAGCTACTTTGAGCCCCTTCGGAGAGCAAGCTCCCAAACAAGAGGGCTCCTGACAACATGGGGGAAAGGGAGCAACTCCCAGAAGGGGCACGGGCTGTGCCCCACCCCGGGCCCCTTCGCTCCTGCTCAGCACACACCTTGACAGTTCAGAATGAGAGGGTGTTAGGGGACTATGAGTTGAATACCAGTAAGTAACTATGAAGTATGTATATGTAAGCTGTATTGTCTAATAAACTTCTAAATTGGCTTATTATGTCATTGATCTCTGCCCCAACTCTACGTCTCTGGTCTCCTATTATTGTGATGGCATTTCCTTTCCTTTTCCTTTTTTCTTATCTATAGTTAGATATAGTTAGACAGTGTTGTAGGTATAATGATGGCAGGAACAAATTGAAATCCCCAAATAGTTCATTAAAAACTATTTTTAAACTACTTTGAACCATTTGGATCTGCCTAATATTTTAGTGAGATTCAAAGTACAGTGTCATTGATTAACTTATGGTTTTTTTCCTAAAAAAATGTTATTTATTTATTTGTCAGAGAGAGAGAGAGACAGCGAGAGAGGGAATACAAGCAGAAGGTGTGGGAGAGGAAGATGCAGGCTCCCTGCTGAGCAGGGAGCCCAATGCGGGGCTCAGCGTGGGGCTCAGTCCCAGGACCCTGTGATCGTGACCTGACCCGAAGGCAGACGCCTAATGACTGAGCCACCCAGGTGCCCCTGATTAACTTATGTTTTATCTCTCTTTCCTTTCCAACTTATCCCCAGGCAAAAAATACTAATGAGAAAAAAAATTTCCAACATTTCCTCCAGCAAAAAGATTTAACAAAACACTCTCTACCTTCCCCAACTCCAACCAAGTGATTGAAGTGGCCTACATAGTAGGAAAATTCAAGTTTCTATGATGAGGAGCTTTCTGCAGCTTAAAAAGTTGTAACCACTTCCTTCTGGTGTCAGAGCTCCCAGACTGGCCCTTCCCAGTGGAGCTTAACCACACCGTGTCAGGAGAGTGTGAGAGGAGAGACGGGACTAAGACATAGCATGGGACATCTGTATAGAATGACTTAGGAAATGGAACCATGTGCCATCTGGCCACAAAATAATTTACAGGCTCAACACAAATTCCTGATATTGCACCTTGGATTCCTTGAGACGTGAAGTCAGATATAACAGTTAATTATTTTTTGAAGTGTTTATCATTAACAGCCTCACTCAGCTATGCATGTTGTGATCAAAGCTCTAAGGATATCTGTAGACTTGTAGCAGCCAACATCTCTCTTTTTCTGTTCAAGCAGAGAAAAAGAACTCTGTAGCTCAACCCGACATCCTAAATGTTTCACATCTACTTCATTTGGTGCTTCTGAATTGAAAAATTGATGACAAATAATATATGCATTGTTACCACTGGGAAACAGTTACAGAGTTCCTCTTTTTTATACACGGATGACTCAGAATTAAAATTTTAAACTGGGGGAAGATAAAAACCTCAAGTAGTATCTGAGCAGAGCAAAACTGCTGAGAGAGCAGGAGAGGCAAATAATAAAGCCTTGGAAGTATTCTGCACTGTTGTGAAGAGAAGAAGGGATTAAAATAGGTCCTGGTATCAGACAAAGAGATTGGAATCAGGCAGTGAGGTTTGGCTCTAGGTTCAGGCACTTGCTAGTTCTGTGACCATGGACAGATGGTACTGGAAGCCCCAGTCAGTCTAGAAGTCCCAGTCAGTCTACCCATCTGCAAATGGGTAGCTCTGAGTTTTCAGTGAAATGTGTAGCAATAAGCATGGTGCTTGGCCCATGAGTGTTGCTTAATCAGTCATTGTAATTAAGAAGAGATCCTTAAGGGCTACACAAAACTGAAAGTGGGTCTGCTGAATAGACCGAAAATTGTGTGTGTTAGAACCAGGCTGAGAACCGGGAATGGAATGAAGGGAATGTGGGTGTGCTCTGAGTCGGGGGAGCTAATCTCTGGCAGTGCTAGTGAGGAGTGAGCAGGCCCGATTCCAATCTCTTTGTCTGATAGGAGGACCTATTTTTAATCCCTCTTTCACAGGCAATGCACCTGTTCGGTTTAGCTCAGGGAGGAAGAGCAATGGCTACGTGGAAAGTTTAAAAAAAATACACATATTCCCCGACTGCCTAACATCCCCCCCACCCCAACTTAAATATCACTGAATGAGGGCTGGGATAGGGTCCTGGAATTTGTACATTCAACGTGATCCTTAGTGGGTGTGGTTCCTTAGTTCACAAACCCCTGGGTTAGGGAATGAGGCCTAGAAGGACAAAGGGAGTTTAGAGAATCTCTGTGTGGCGATGATTTGGAAATATCCAGGGGGTCTTGAAGCTCTCTGAGAATCTGAAATAAAGGCTGTGGACCCTTTTTAAAAATGTAGCCTGTACCCACTCATGAAAATTTGAATATACTTCAAAGTGTTCACTTACCTCTGAAGCTCAGCCACACCAGGCTAAAGAAAACCCACCGTCCGTAATTATTTATGGAAACCGAACTCTTTGTGGCACAGATAACAACTAGTCAAATAAAAGGATTCTTTGCACTGGTTCCTAGTGGGTTGTGACAGCGAGAGTGAGCTCTTCATCAGAAACGTGTGTCCTTGCTATTCTAGTGTAAAACTGTTGCTGGGAAACAACGCCATTTGTCGCGGCCTCCCTTACATCTCGGTGTGGCCAAGCCAGTGGCCTTGCCAATGAGATAGGAGCAGAGCTGGCATGTGTCACTTGCAGGAAGAGAGGGGCAAGCACGAGACACACCTTCTCCATCCCCTCTTCTTCTCACCTGCCGGCTGGATGAACACCCCTGGGGTCACTTTGGAAATCATGTTGAAAATAGGAGAGCAGTAAATTGGATGGAGGTTGGGTTTTCAAACACCGCTCACAGGAATGCCAGTAGCTGACCAGAAATACCCATTTTGTTTTTCTATGCAGGAGATATTCATTTCATTTCTTTTCTTTTCTTTTTAATTTATTTGTCAGAGAGAGAAAGAGAGACAGAGATCACAAGTAGGCAGAGAGGCAGGTAGAGAGAGGAGGAAGCAGGCTTCCCGCTGAACAAGGAGTCCGATGCGGGACTCAAGCCCAGGACCCTGGGATCATGACCTGAGCCGAAGGTAGCTGCTTAACCAACTGAGCCACCCAGGCGTCCCAAGAGATACATTTCTGTGTTAAGTTGCTGAGATTTCAGGGTTTCTGGTTTGTAGAGTAGCTAGTGTTATCTTAACTAACCACTGGGGGGCTTTGGAACTACTGTAGAGGGTTTAGCCCTAGACCACTACTTGAGAAATAAGCAGCAGGAGTGTAGTCTTCTGACGGAAGGTCAACAAGTTCAGTTTCCCCTCTTGTGGGCAGTGAATTTCATAGGTGGTAGCTGTGAAGTGAGCAGGGAAGGAAGCCAGTGGTGGAGCTAGGTCAATTACTTATTCCTCTGGCTCATCTCCTCTTCTGTAAGCTATACTTTCAACTCACTGTGTTTCATTCTGGCAGGTTTGGAAAACTGAATATTAGCCTCAGGCCTAATGGCGAGGAAGGGGAAGATCCCTTGTGCATGTGTGTGTGTGTGTTGTGTTTTGTTGTGTTGTATTAGTCACCATGCAGTACATCATTTGTTTTTGATGTAGTGTTCCAAGATTCATTGTTTGTGTATAATACCCAGTGCTCAATGCAATACATGCCCTCCTTAATACCCGTCACCAGGCTCACCCATTCTCCCACCCCCTTCCTTTTAAAACCCTCTGTTTGTTTCCCGGGGTCCATAGTCTCTCATGGTTCATCTCCCCCTCTGATTTACCCCCATTCATTTTTCCCTTCCTTCTCCTAATGTCCTCCATGCTATTCCTTATGTTCCACAAGTAAGTGAAACCATATGATAATTGACTTTCTCTGCTTGACATATTTCACTCAGCATAATCTCCTCCAGTCCCATCGTGTTGAAGCAAAAGTTGGGTATTCATCCTTTCTGATGGCCGCGTAATATTCCATTGTGTATGTGAACCACCTCTTCTTTATCCATTCGTCTGTAGAAGGGCCCTCCCTTTTTGCTTCTGTTATCAGCACACTGTCTATGCTTTAGCTTTCCCATTTAGAAATCAGGAGCCATTCTCTTTCTTCTTGTTTCCTCGGTATATGTTTTAGGGGATGAAAGAAAGACTTAGTGCCCCTGTGGCAGAGACTTCTAGATGTTCCCCAGATCCTTGTTCTCCTTTTCTTCATGAGCAAACAACGAGGCTCATTTCCCAGCCTCTCCTGTAGTTCAGGATAGCTATGAGACTGGGTTTTTTAGCTCACAGAATGTGAGGAGAGGTGATATATGCCACATTTTTCCAGTCTTGAAAAATCTTCCAAGTGTGATCTTCCATGCTGTTTTTCCCTTTTTGTCTGGCTGCGAGGGAGATGGCCATGAGAGACTTGGAGGCTACGTATTGAAGATGGCAAAACCTCTTGTCAGTGTAGGTCCCTGAATGATTCTGAAGAGGGCAACCCCACTGGTCTGGTCACCTGCCCAGCAAGAAATAAAGTCTATTGAGTTTGAAGCAATATACATTGTGGCAGCTAATATTACTTGAACCAATATAACCAGGAACTGAACTTTGGATCATACACCCCTCCTAAAGATCTTTGAAAAGTTTATACATAAGTAAATATAAATATATGTGTATATATGTAATGGATATATATTTTATGTATAGGATATTTGCACAGATACAGTACACAGACAATTACACACAAACACATATGTGAAAGGAAACCATTGATGTTATTTTAATTGGAATGACTAGAATATAAATAGTAAGACCAATCAGGACATACTCTAGAGACCAATTTGGGGGGCAAGATATTTGGCATTGGAGAAACCCCTAACTTATCTTGGATAGGACCCCATTTTTAATGGGGAGTTGGGATGGCTTTGAAGCAAAAGTGGCTTTCATATTTTTCTTTTTTGGCAGTGACTTGTTTGTTCAAATTAAAATTTGGGGAGATTAACTTTAGAATTGCTTCTTTTGAAAGGAGTGTGGAGTGCTGCCTCCTAACAGATTAGATTAAGGACCGGTCTGTAGAAGCTTCCCAGAGGACCCCTCATAGCATATTCTGGAATATCTTCAGTTTCATGAGCTCTAATGTTTCTTTTGGATATAACATATTCTCGTCCTCCTGGAAAAACACAAGTTTCTCCATTTTTTGGTTTCCAGCTGTGTTTAGTTGACAAATAACACTCCGTTCTGCTTCCACTTTCCTTTTTGATTAATAGTAACCTAACTAGGCTGAACCGATGGGAATCTACTGATATTTTATCTTCTTTTCCAAGGGACCTGCATTTGAAAACAAGTTCCCAGGGGTCTCACCAAATTGTAGTTTAGAATCTGTGTCAACACACTTGTAATTGCTTTGGTAGAAGAATCTTTGGTATCTGCTGTTAATGATAGAAATATTGTTACTATCTCTTTGAGCTCAGAGTTGAATTTTATTTCTAACTCTGAGTATATGCATTTGTACTATACTTGTACATATACATTTGTAGTATATGTATTTGTATGTGTGTGTGTGTTAAATGACTAGTGGTTATAGCAATGGTCAGTGACATCTTTGATTAGGGTTCTCTTTTAGCTCTATGGTGAGATATGTCCATTTGTTAGCTTATGGTTTTAAGGCTTATTCTAAAATATTATTAAATGAAAATGTTGACTGATTCTATCAGTCAGTGTCCCAGCAGGAAACAGATAGGGCACTTAAACGGAATAATAAATAATGGTGGGGTTTTTGGAGCAAGGCATAGTGCAGTAAATACCTGAGAGCTAGTAACTGTGGGAAGCTATCACTAACCCTAGGCCGGAAGAGGCAGAAAGAAGGCTAGTCACCAGAACCTAGAGACAGAAGGGCAGACAGGTGCCTGAAAGGACTGGTGTTTGAGGGATATTGCTAGCCCATAGCTACCTTGCAGGAAGGCAACAGGGATAAGTCAGCAAATTTTGCTCTGCCCCTTCCCTTCCATCTGCAGGAAATTCCCAGTTACCAACCTCCAATGGAAGCCAGAGGGCAAAGGAGTCCATTTATATAATCCATAGGCATCAACCTAAAGGGCCAAAAGTGTTGAAGAGAAGGATAGAGGCTTGATTGGGAAGGGCAAACAAAATATCCAACCTGGTGGCTGTGGGTCTTTGTTATGAAATTTCAGAGTTTTTATAAAAATTTGATTAATTAGTTCTCATGGTTTAAGATCTCATCATTTATTTGAAGATGCTATATCGTATATGAGACATTTCTCATTTTATTTATTTTATTTATTTTATTTTATTTATTTACCTGACAGAGAGAGACAGTGAGAGAGGGAACACAAGCAGGGGGAGTGGGAGAGGGAGCAACAGGCTTTCCCACAGAGCAGGGAGCCCCATGCGGGGCTCGATCCCAGGACCCGGGGATTATGACCTGAGCTGAAGGCAGACGCTTAATGACTGAGCCACCCAGGTGCCCCTATAAGACCATTCTTAATGATAAAAATATAATAGCTCCAGTTCTTCTGTGTTCAGTCTGATAGCAGTCACACATGGCTACTTAAATTAAGCTTAGTCAAAATGAAATAAAATTATAAATTCCATTCCACTAGCCACATTTCAAGTACTGGTTAGCTTCTCGTAGCTAGGGACTATTGGATTGGACACCACAGATGCAGGATGTTACCACCACGACAGAAAGTGTTGTTGGCCAGCGTTCCTCTAGTTATTTCATTGTTAAATTGCCCAATTTCACTTTGACTCAAAATGAAAGTAAAATGACTTTGGTGATTATTCATTTTCCTTGGAATTCTAGACCCCCAAAGTGTATTATATTAGTATCAGAAATTATAGCATCTTATTGTGAATGAGTTGGAGTTATTTGGGTGCATGTAAAAAAAATAAAGTCAGCTCTGGCCAACTCAATAAAAAATGGGATATATTGGAATGATTTGGTGGAACCCTAGAAGTGGAGTGGGAAGTGAGAGGAGACTGAAGAACCAGGAAAGCAGAAAAGCCAGGAGTTAGGGAAATGAGGGCTCTGGGATGGTCTCCTTACATGCCGAGTAAAACCCCAGCCCCTTTTCTTATTGTTCACAGAGAGGGTCTAATTGACCACCCGATGCCTGCACCTTGACTGCCGGAAAATGGTCACCTTGATCTGTGGGTCCATTAAGGTTGCACGATGAGGAAAAGGCCATTCTCCAAAGGGAATCTGGTTTGCTAGTACCAAGGAAAGGGGGGAATGGATGGAAATGCTCCCAAACCCCAGAGCTGTTCAGTGTAGTTCATCGTTTGGCTACTTAGCATCCGCCTGTATCCTTCCTTGTATAATAGAGCCTGCATTCTAAATGGGGGTGATATTACTCTCAAGGAGGCAAAGTTGGTGCTTAGGGGGAAGGAATATTAGATATTCGTGGTAGGCTGAATATTTGTGGTAAGTGCACAAGATGTGCGTGTTCTGATCCCCAGTATATGTGACTGTGTGACCTCACCTGGTAAAAAGGGACTGCAGATGTGACAAAGTTAAGGATTTTGAGATGGGGAGATGATCCTTCATTATCTGAGTGGGTCCAGTGTAATCACAGGGTCATGCTAAGAGGGAGAGGCAGGAGGCTCAGAGTCCGTAATGTGATGACACAAGCAAGAGATTGCAGGGAGTCACGCTGTTGGATTTGAAGGTGGAGGAAGAAGCTAGAAGCCAAGGAATGCAGGTAGCCTCTAGAATCTGGAAAAGACGAGGAGATGGATTCTTCCCTAGAGCTTTCAGAAGGAACAGAAACCTGCCAACACCTTGGTTTTTAACCCAGTAGAACTGATTTTGGACTTTGGAGCTCCAGAACTGTAAGAGAAAAAAAATTGTGCTTTACGTCGCTACATTGTAATGGCTTGTGCGGGAATAGGAACTAAACACAATATTCCAGTGGTTTGTGGTTCGCCAAAGCTCAGCCCTACATCACAAAATCTTATTGCCTACTATTTAATTTCTCTCACTAGGGAGAATTTAAATCAGATTAAATTTTTCTCCTTGGGGGTGATACTAATAAAAGGCTGAGAAACACTAATAACAAAGTTTCAAAAATGCTCCTACCTCTTAAGGCTATTTATGACCTAAACTATATTCATTCGACCTAAACTATATTCATTCATTTCCCTGAGGGAGACAGCCTGAAGTTGTGGCCAGTTCCTGCTTTTCAGTTGGTGTGTGAGATATGTAGGTGGTGTTTTATTCCTTGTGGTTTCCCTGTGATCTGTCCATCCTGATATTACGCACATTACGGACTAAATGACAGGGTTAATCACCATCACTAACCACCACTTTGCAGTATTGGTGGAGGGCACCGGCAAAGAGAAGGGCAATTACTGAAAGAAAAATGACCCAGCAGTGAAGGGAATATGAGTGACGGTTAGAGTTTTTAGTTCTTACACTCAGGATTTCTTCTCCACTACCCATTTACAGTTCCCTTTGCCTGTGGTAGGGGTTGTTTGCCTGGTGATATGTTCCAGATATGCCTTCTTTAAATGTCTGAGACCCTAGCCATTGATTCTTCATGGCCATTGAGTCTTTCTGTTACCAGCTTTATCAAGGTATAAACAAAAATAGATAGAACCAAAAATATGGCACCACCTTAATGTGTGTGAGTTCAGACATATGCATACACCTTGAAACCATCATCACAATATCACAATCAAGGTAATAAACATGACTTCAGAAGTTACCTTGTGTCCCCCCTCCCCTCGCCTTTTTTTTTTCCTTTTGTGGTGGGGAGGCTTAACATAAGATCTACCCTCTTAATAATTGTAACAATTTTAAGTGCACAATACCCAGGTATGGACTATTGTAGATCTCTAGAATGTATTCATCTTGCATATGTAAAATTCTATGCCTGTTGAATAAAAGCGGCCCATTCCCTCCACCCATTCCTTGGCAACCACCTTTCTGTTCTGTTTTCACGAATTCCTATTTTAGATGCCTCTTAGAAGTGGATTCATACAGTATTTGTCCTTCTGAAACTGGCTTATTTCATGTAGTCAGATGTCCTCCAAGTTCATCTATATTGTTGCAAATTATAGGATTTCCTCCTTTTCTTTTTTTTTTAAATTTAAAGATTTTATTTATTTATTTGACAGAGAGAGAGAGAGAGCGCGCGCGCACAAGCAGGGGGAGCAATAGGTAGAGGGAGAGGGAGAAGGAGGCTCTCCGCTGAGCAGGGAGCCCGATGTGGGACTAGATCCCAGGACCTGAGATCATGACTCTAGCTAAAGTCAGATGCTTAACGACTGAGCCACCCAGGTGCTCCCATTTTCTTTTCAAAGGTTGAATGATACTGCATTTAAGTATATACATGTATCCCCTGCTTTATGGAAGTTTGCTTTTCAACGCTTTGCTTTTACGAAAGACCTACACTAGTATCTGCTTTCACCAATGGAAAGAAATCCAGAAAGGATTTTCACTCTTAGGAAACAAGGTGAAAATAGTGTTCAGTGTTTGTTTTTGCAGTGAGCCATTATAAAGACAGCACACATCCCGAGCCGCAAGAGTGGCCCCACAAGTTCCTTCCCCAAGAACTCAGCACCTCAGCATCGAGCCTCCATAGCTCTGAACTGTGTCTGTGAGGATCTGGGCTTTATCTTGATTTATATTGTGTATGCATTAGCAAAATATGTCCTCAAGTCTCAGAAAAGCCTAGGAGACGTTATTTTGGGGGTTGGGGAATGCTAAAAATTTTCCCTTATGAATTAATGGAAATTACTTCCTTGATTTATGAAAGGTTTCCTAGGAATGTTCTATTTATAATGAGGGAAACCTGTGGCACATTTTTTTTTTTATTCATTCATCTGTCAAGGGACATTTGATTTGTGTCCATATCCTGGTTATTCTGCATAATGCTGCAATGAACGTGGGAGTGAAGATCTCTCTCTTCAAGATCTTGATTTCAATGTATCCAGAAGTGGGATTGCTGGATCGTATGGTAGTTCTGTTTTTAATTTTTTGAGAAACGTCCATATTGTTTTCCATAACAACTATACCACATTACATTCCCACCAACAGTGTACAAGAGTTTCAATTTCCTCACGTCCTTGACAATACTTATTTTTTGTTGTTGTTGATAATAGCCATCCTAATAGATGTGAGGTGATATTGTGGTTTTTACTTGCATTTCCCCAATCCTTAGTGCTGGTGAGCACCTTTTCTACATCTGGTCGCCATTTATATGTCTTCCTGGGAGAAATGTTTATCCAAGTCCATTGCCCATTTAAAACACCAAGTGATTAATTTTGTCACTAAGCAGGCTTGTAAAACAATGTGCTCCAGGGAATTATCTGGGTTCCAGCTGTTCTCCCTGAACCCATTTCATAGTAGTAACTACTTCAGGATCTTGGTCAACAAGGTCTTTGCCTGTTTACCCAATAGCACGAGGATCCCAGCATGGCCAAAAGCTTCCATTTTCAGTGCATTGTTCTTGGTGCTCTGTGGTAGAAATTCTTCCCTTGCGTAGGGGTTTGCTCCTTTGTGTGGTAAAAACCTCTAAACAGCTCTGATATTTGGGGCAAGGAGACAAAACACGTTGGGGTGGGTTGTTATATGTGACTGGGAGAAGACGGAACAGTTTGACATTTTTTTAAGCATAGGAGTGATATGATCAGTTTTGTATTTTGAAGAAAGGGCTGCATTTAATTTACTGTCTGAATTATTCTTTAATGAGTTGATGATCAATACATCTCAAAATGAGATTTGCAGTCATTTTGCCTGTTCCCTGGGGCTGCTACCAACCTGAGCCACCATAAATTAAAATTTCGTCTTGAGGATTTTTTCAGATCACACAGGTAGTGTGAACTCAGATTGCAAATGTGGGTAGGGTTGGCTTATGGTTAGGAATTACAAGGGTAAATATGTATATATTTTTTCCTTTAAAAGAGCTTAGTTGGCATAGGTGAGTTTCTTTTCTGTTCCATTGTAGGCAGTGGGGTTTATGTCTCATTCACCCTTACACAGTGGGGGTGGCAGGAACCACTTATTAGATTAGTCAGGCTTGGGGAGCCTTGGGCTTTATCTCACATCCCCGACCTCGTAAGTAGGTGTCAGAGTGGAAGCTCGAGGTCTCGAAACTTCAATAAAAATCTTCAGCTCAAAATTAGGCCTTGGCATTCTTTTATCTCCTAGAGTTTCCAGGTTATTTTATTTTTGAGGCTTGATACCTTTATTACTTTTGTGTTAGCTCAGTGATGCATTTTAAAAAATACTTAAAAATTTTTACCTGAAATTTTATTTTATTCAAAAGGTCGTTTGGGCTATCCAGTCTGTCATACTGTCAAATGGAGAAGTCCTTACGCCTTTATTTCAAAGGTAAAGAAACATAGACTCAAAGTTACCATGACTTTCCTAAGATCACACAGTTCTTTTGACAACCAGATATCCTCTGTTGGAAATCAACTATAAGACAAGGCCAAAGTCAGCCTTTTTGACAACGGCTGGCACCTTGCCTTTGCCTCTGTACTTAAAAGAGATCAGTGTTTGAATCAAATGTAATTTGACTATATGAAATAGAACTTATTAAAAATATGCCATGACAGAAAGCGGATTTAGTGGATTTTACAGAACTCAAAGGTAGGATAATGCAGTCTGACCTCAGGAAGGGTTGGCATTGGATGTGAAAAATCATACAAGGGCAAGGCAGTCACTCTCTCTGGCTCTCCCGTCCTCAGGGTCTCCAACTCTCTGGTTCTCTCGTGTTAGCTTCATTCTCTCACTTTTTTTTGTTAACTGACTCTCTTTACATCATTTTGAATTAGGTGAAAAAAATGACCATTCCAGTATTTTAAAATTTATCTCATAGCTAAAATATTCAACAGAGACTGACTGGAGTCTCTTAGTTCTAACTCCAGTAACATGATCGATGGGAGACATGTAATTGGCTTGGCTTAGGCTTTTTCTTCAGCTTTGGCCAGAGTGGCACATTGGGATATGACAGCAGACTTTATGAAAATGTGGTATGGACATATGTGTGTGTGTGTGTGTGTGTATTATATATAATACATATTATACAATATAAATATATATGTTATCTCTCTCTATATCTATCTATCTATCTATATATCTTTACTAGGCCATGAATTACTGTGGAATATTGGGGTACACCAACAACTTGGGTGCTTAAAATTATGTGATGGCTTCTTGTACCTTTTGTTAATCAAAAGTAAGACAAAAAATCTTTGCCTTCGTATTAACCTTTGCTCATGTAATATGTTTAGAAGAGTGACATTTATTCCTTTCAAGGTCATTATGAGTCATTAAATGTGATTTAATGCTTTGTTCCAACCAGTGAATGCCAAATATAAGCTGAAAAAAAGAAATGACCTTTTTGAGCCTGACTCCTTATAGAGGGTAGTCACCAAAAAGAAGCCAGTTTATAGGTAGATTTAATGAATGGGATGATCCATCATGAATAGGACAAGACTTACTTGAAATTGTTACTGTTTATAAGCCGATTTCAGATAGTTTATTCAACTAAGAGTCTATAGATCTGTCCTTTCCTTGGTTTATTTTATTTCTTGTAATCCTCATATCTGAAATTCAGGTCCTTTTGAATACTGATTAGAGGAAAAGAAGATAAATGCTTTATTGTGTGTGTGTGTGTGTGTGTGTGTGTGTGTGTGTGTGTAGGAGGGGTAGTTATTTTGAACAATCAAGGGAAATATCTTCAAGGATTAGAAAACTAGATTTGCAGGAGGTGATTTGAGCATGTATTTTTTACATTTTTTAAACACTGTTTTTTTTAGTTTTTAAAGATTAGTTAAAAGAGAGAGAGAAAAAAACCCTTGTGGGGGGAGGGGCAAAAAGAGAATGAGAGAGAGAATTCCAAGCAGACTGTACTTAGCACAAAGCCTGACACAGGGCTCAATCTCACAACCCAGAGATCATGACCTGAGCCAGAATTGAGACTCGGATGTTTAACCACCTGAGCCACCCAGCTGCCCCTTAAATGTCGATTTTTTTTTTTTTTTAAGATTTTACTTATTTATTTGGCAGAAAGAGAGAGAGCACGAGTGGAGGAGTGGCAGGCAAAGGGAGAAGCAGGCTCTCTGAGGAGCAGGGAGCCCCATGCAGGGCTCGATTCCAGGACCCCAGGACCATGTCCTGAGCTGAAGGCAGACGCTCAACTGACTAAGCCACCCAAGTGCCCCAAACATTGACTTTTTAAAGAACAGAAAAATAATTGCATATTTGGAAGCTCTTTAGAAATCCAGAACAATGCCTAGAGAAGCACTGTGAGAATTATTGAAAATCTAAGGGCAATAATAAATCTAAATGTGGTTTCAGAAGGGAGAAGAAAAATTAGGATGGATCATTCTCTATCTTCAAAGGGCATGGTAAGAGCAGTATAGGGGATTGGAAAAGAAATAAATGAAACAGTCTAAATGTGCTGCAGTTTTCATTGAGAAGATAGTCTGTCTACTCATTTAAAAATGTCCAAACTACCAGTACTTACAATTTTCTACTTGTTGGACAAATCAGTTGTAGATTCTCTAGTCCTTGAACCTCCATAAAAATATACAATAAACTCATTTGAATTGAGCTACAGATGAGGTTCTTCCATATAACCCTTTTTGGTTGTTTTGCGATATTATGTAATATGGCTCCACTAAAATAAACTTATAATAATTTTTATCCTGAGAAGCAGTTCTTTCAGTTTTTTCCCCCAAATATAGTTTTAGGAGATAATTAATGAGTGTCTTTTTGAGAATTTACAAGCTCTTATAAAGAAATGTGATATCATGATGAGCATTAGGTGATAAGTAGAATTGTTAAATCACTATTTTGTGCACCTGCAACTAATATAACGCTGTTTTTTCTTTTTAGTAGCAGAGGTAGAATTTCGTGATTCATCAGTTGCATATAACACCGAGTGCTCATTACATCAAGTGCCCTCCTTAATGCCCATTACCTAATAATCTCATCCCCTCTCTCCCTTCGCCCGCAATCCAGCAACCCTCAGTTTGTTTCCTAGAGTTCAGCACCTCTTATGGTTTGTCTCCCTCTTAATTTTCATCTTATTTTATTTTTTCTTCCCTTCCTCTGTGCCCATCTGTTTTGCTTCTTAAATTCCATGTATGAGTGAAATCATACAGTATTTATTTTTCCTGACTACTGACTTATTTTCCTTAGCATAGTACCCTTTACTTTCATCCACATCTTGCCAACGGCAAGATTTCATTCTTTTTGATGGCTGAGTAGTATTCCATTGTATGTATCTATAATACATCCTCTTTATCCATTCATCTGTCCATTCATCTGTTGATGGATGTATGGGCTCATTCCATAGTTTGGCTATTGTAGACATTGCTGACATAAACATTGGCATGCATGTGCCCCTTTGAATCATTATGTTTGTATTCTTTGTATAAATACCTAGTAGTGCAATTGCTGGGTCATAGGGTAGCTCTGTTTTTAACTTCTTGAGGAACCTCCATACTGTTTTCCAGAGTGGCTTCACCAGTTTGCATTCCCACCAATAGTGTAGGAGGATTCCCCTTTCTCTGCATCCTCACCAGCATCTGTTGTTTCCTGAGTTGTTAATTCTAGCCATTCTGACCAGTGAGATAGTATCTCTTAGTGGTTTTGATTTGTATTTCCCTGATACTCAGTGATGTTGAGTATTTTTTCATGTTGTAACACTGTATTTTAACCAACTGGAATTAAATAGAAACTTAAAAAAAAAAGAAATGTGATACAAATGTACTAAGTTTCTAAGAAGTCAGGGACTATAATAGTCACTAACATAGACACCATTCTTAACTAATAAAGGGTCTGTTACAGTGTATTTACTCAATTAGTATTTGTTGGATGAGTGGATAAGACACATGTTCTATTGCTTCCAAAGAGAATAAATAACATGATATACTGTCTTGGGCTTTTCATTTTATTTTGCAAGATATCATCAGGTGAATAAAATAAAAATAAATGTGATATCAAATTGATTTGTAATTCAGGCCTGGAAATCTAGGAGTTTCTGGATCATAAAATGATGGTTAAGGTTGAATCTACATAATCTACATTAACTGCTAGTTTGTCCCTGAAAACTTGTCCAGGGCTCACTGACATTAAAGAGAGCAAGAATTATGAACTATGGCCTTCCTGGACACATAATTTATCTCTTTTTGTATAGCATTTACCTTGAATAGTGATGAGTATATTAAAAATGTCATAAATAATAAGTCATATAAGCCTGTCTTATTTTGGAGTCTTAAAATTAAAAAACTTAGGAAAGGTTGCAATAATGGAGTGAGTTGGGCTATGAAGTAACATTTTTAGTAAAATTAAAATAAAATTTTAAGAAAGATGGAGACCTCTTCATAAAGATGGAGTAAATGGTAACTGACAATTTGTGCTATTTTACTCTTGATAATCTGCTAAGTTGAACCTCTAAAGTGTGGGGATAATATTCTCTTTGAATTCCGAAGGTCTGACATAAAGCCTGGCCTCTCCCTTGAAAGGGAAGTGTAACTATTAATAGTAAATTCTCTGTTAATTAGATAACCCCACCATATTTGGCTGAGAAGTCACCCACTAATATCTTTGTGAACAGTTTGTGGGTGAAAGTACTTTGGAGTACTCTTTTAGAAATCTACCTCAGACATCTTCCTTTTTACTAATAAGATGTTACAGTACAATGTTGCTTTAAAAAATGTTTGGGCCATTTGAACGGCAAGAATGTCACCAAAATTATTATATAAAAATTCCATTTTCCACAGGGGCAAAAGGACACAGTGCTAAAGAAAGAGGCTTAAATTCCAGTTTTGAATTGAATATGTCTTGAAACATGAGGCAATATATCCTTGGTTGACTAACGCAATGTGTAAGATGAAATACCTTTTATAGAATCTATCTTGAAAAGTATAAGCCAATGACAGGCAATCAGTTGTTTTTCAAGATGAGATAAGGCCATAGTTAAAAGCCTTAATGTTGATGAGAAATGGGCTTGCTGGTGTTTAAGGGGACCGAATGCATTTGTTTGTAGGAAACAAGCTTTAAGTTTTCAGGAAAATTGTTAAGTGCAATAAGATGTCACTGAAACAACATTTTAGGGAAGGTTAAATCTTGGTTAGAGCAATCGGCTCAGTGATCACTTTCTCAGGCTCATCTTCGCCTGCCCCTCCAGATTAAGTGATACTGTTTTGTACGTACTCACTACTCTCTCCTACTTTTATGCTTTTAGTCTTTTTTTTTTTTTAAAGATTTTATTTATTTATTTGACACAGAGAGAGAGATTACAAGTAGGCAGAGAGGCAAGGCAGAGAGACAGGGAGAGGAGGAAGCAGGCTCCCTGCTGAACAGAGAGCCCGATGCGGGCCTCGATCCCAGGACGCTGAGATCATGACCTGAGCCGAAAGCAGAGGCTTTAACCCACTGAGCCACCCAGGCGCCCTGCTTTTACTCTTATATGTGCCACTGAGCTCTTTGTATCCAGCTTTGAACTTGCCCTCAACCTTGACAATCATATGTACACATTTCTGGTAAATATCTTCGCTTGGATATCATACATGGCCTGAAATTAATATTATGATGTTCGTCTCCCCTCCCCGCCGTACCCCCCAGTGTTAGCCGAGAATAGCTCCTCTTCTAGGAGTTCAGTCACTGGTACCACCAACATTCATCCAGTTGCTCAAGATAGAAAACTGGGGTTTACTCTAAACAGGGTTGCCACTTGCCCATGCAGTGCTTTTGTGAAAACCAGAAGAAGCTGACCTTTCTGCATGCACACACAAACCCTACTTGATAAGCAAAGATCAGGTTGGATTTCAGTCAGTGCCTTCCCCCTCAGTTCAGGGCATGACAGACATAATTGTGTGAGACAGTCCTCTTTCTAGGTACTTCTCCATTCTCACCCACATATCTGATCAATTTTGAACACTCAAATATCCTGTAGTCTACAACTCCTCTTTCTTATTTCTTTTAAATCATATATTTAATACAGAAAAAAGTTATGTATGTTATTGTATGTGTGCTTCCTCTAATAATAGAGAGAACAGCAGTGAACCCAATCCCTTCCCAAGAGCCAGAACATTAATGGTATGTTCCTCTGTCCTTTTTGTGTATGTGGTGTTTTTTTTTTTTTTTAAAGATTTTATTTATTTATTTATTTCACAGAGGGATAGAGATCACAAGGAGGCAGAGAGGCAGGCAGAGAGAGAGAGAGGAGGAAGCAGGCTCCCTGCTGAGCAGAGAGCCCGATGCGGGCCTCGATCCCAGGACGCTGAGATCATGACCTGAGCCGAAAGCAGAGGCATTAACCCACTGAGCCACTCAGGCGCCCTGTATGTGGTTTTTTTAAGAGATTTTATTTATTTATTTGACACACACAGAGAGAGATTACAAGTAGGCAGAGAGGCAGGCAGAGATAGAGGAGGAAGCAGGCTCCCCGCTGAGCAGGGAGCCCGATGTGGGCCTCGATCCCAGGACCATGAGATCATGACCTGAGCCGAAGGCAGAGGCATTAAACCACTGAACCACCCAGGCGCCTTACCCTGTCCTTTTTGATCCCGACTGTCTCTGTCCTGTTCATGCTGCCGGTATATATCCCTTAAACTGTTGCACACCTCCGGCCATTAGCCACATCACCACACCTTCAGTCATTTCACTCTTCTGCTTGAAACTCTTCTCTAGATTTTGATTCCTTAGAGAAGAGTCTCGAGGTTGCTCAGCATGGCAGAGAAGGCTGGCCAGGTTCTGTCTCCCATGAGGCAAAGTCTCCATCTTTGACCAAGTCACAGTTTAGGCAGAACTAATGGTGGGTCTTCAGATGGCTCACTCCTCCGTTCGCTCTGTGTGAGACACTGCTCCGCCTCGCCTGCTCAGTCCTTCCACGTTGTACTGAAATACCCTCTTTATGTCTGTCTCCCTTATTAGATGACTAGCTCTTTGAAGACACCAAATCTGTCTTATTTATTTTTGTTTCTAATCCACTTTCCAATTTCTGGGTCATAGCAGGGTTTCAAATGTCTGAATCCAAATGGTGAAGAAAGTAGTTTATCTTAATATCTTCATGGGTGATGCCAAATCTTCATTCTAAATTTTTGGTTTAGATCAACTGGTCATATAGATATTTGTTCTGGATGCCTTTCAATGTACATTTAGTAATTTTCTTTTTGCCATCATGTCCACACAGCCTCTGAGTTACCTGGGGGGAAGTTTCTTAATGTGAATCAGGGAATTTGTCAGGTAAAACAGACGATAATGTTGATTTTTTTCCCTCCGCTCCAATGTAATTAGGTGACTGGGCCCAAAGGACTTACTTGGGTTCATATAAACTCAGCTTACATGAATGTTGTCCCTGGGCCCTGTTGGGTGAGGTTTTAGAAGTTTCATTAGCACCCCTGTATCTTCTCTTTTGCTTCCCCTTTCATCTCTGGCATCTCCTCCCTCCCCAGTTCCTAATATTCCCCAGTTGCTGTTCAGGGTCAGCTGAGGCTCCCATAAGCAGTGTGTTCCCAGAGCAATTTCATATGTTAGAGTTTCCTGTCCACACTCTCTGATTTTTAAACCTTCTTTTTCCAGGGCCAACAATTTTTACTGGCCATCAGGAGGGATGCAAACTCATTAAATTAATTCAATTAGGATATGAATAACTGTTATTTAGCTTGATCTGTGGACCGTCTCAAGTGTATCTAAATTTTAAAAAAAGGATGCATTTTACCCCACATAAATGAAGCTTGAATGATGTGTTGTGTATAGTGGGTGGTATATTTTGATATTTTTCAAATCATAGCAAATAATGCACGTGTCTGTTCTTTTTCCCACAAGTTCACCCTGCTTGGATGTGAAGATATTCAAATCGACTCTTTCATGAAAGAAGCGTTAAGCTTTATAAGTATTATTTAATGGCAAAGTCAAACATATGTACAAAGCATTTTGGAATCAACTTGGGTAGTTATTATCTACTGATGTCAGCTGTAAGAGAAAAATCTCAGCCTCTTCATGTGTCTTTGAACTTACAAGAAGCAGGTTTAGTTTTTGACTTCTCTTTCTACTTCCACAAAAGTCCCATACTGTGAGAAAGCCTAGTTAGTAATATAGTCTCTTCTCTTCTCTCTAGTCCTCATGCATACCACGACGGTAAGGGATGTTTGAAACTTTAGTATATTTTTCAAAGTGACAAATATTTTTTGGAAATACACCATTTGGAAGACAGTGTGCAGTGAATAAGACATGATTCCTGTTCTCTCGTAGCTTATTAGAGGTCCTCCTGCCTAGATAGAAAGCCAGATGTGACAAATATTATATAGGGAGTACAAATAGCCTCCCTAAGTTCCCAGGAGAAGATTAATTCTGTATGGCAAAGACTGAAAGGGTTTTGCAGAGGGCTGGCATCTGAAGAATAGCTATAATCTTAAAATGTAGAGATATGGGATAGGGTGCTCCTGATAAAGGGAGGAGTGTGAGCCAAAACGCAGCGGCAGGAAAGCGGACCTGGGTGGAGCTGGGAGGGAGGTTAGAGACCTCGTCTCCTACTTAAGGTGGTGACTGAGACAGGCTCTCAGCACACAGCTCTTTTTTATTCTTGGAGAAGCAACTCAGGATTGCTCCTTTTCTCTGCCTAACATATTTGCTGTTCAATTGTTTTCATTTTCAGTTGGCTTGATTTTGGGGAATAATAAAAATTCCTTTTGCTCTCAACTAACAGAAGAACTTAGGGAATTGTTTCACATTTTGATATTTAAATGTTATTGTCCAAGGAGTTTTACATTTTCTACAGGTGTCGATTGTATTAGATGCTGCTAATGACTTGTAACAGGTCTAATTATTGAGTTCCAACTACAAACCAGATACCATTTTTGGTGCTGTGACTGAGATGGAGTCTCTTCCCTCATGGAGATTGCCTTCTAGCCAGGTAGATAGACATTAAACAAGTAAACACATAAACAGCTCATGGAGTGATAAATGCTCTGTGTTTTTGCTATGACAACAGAGAATGATAAATTCACAGTGCCTTAAAGGAAGAACATTTATTTCATGCTTTTAGATCTGGGGTTACTGTCATGATTTTGTTCCTGAGTGGGTTCTGGTTTGTTCCATGTATATGTCATCCAGGACCCAAGTTGAAGGGGCAGTGGCCATCTCTGACAAGCTCTTCTCATGGCCGGTGGGGGCAGTGGGGGTTGGGAGCACAAGAGGGCTGATGAGACTTACACTTCCTAAAACTCATTGTCACTTTCAACTACCTATCAGTGGTCAAAGGAGGTCATTTGACCAAGTGTCAGATCAATGGACTGAGAAAGTACGTATCTCTCAGATACCATGGCAAAGAGTGACTCTTTGCTGAAAATAATTAAATCTACCTCAAAAAATAAAATGAGTGAGTTAGAATTTTTGAGAATGATGTTTATCATAAGGAAAGTAAAATCAGGGGCACGTGGGTGTCTCATTCAGTAAAGTGTCTGACTTCGGCTCAGGTCATGATCTCAGGGTCCTGTACTTGGGCTCAAGATCTTGGGCTCTGTACTCAGCAGGGAGTCTGTTTGTCCCTCTCCCTCTTCTTTTGCCCCCCCCCATGCTCTCTTTGTCTTTCTGTCTCTCTTTCAAATAAATAAATAAAACCCTTAAAATGAAAAAAAAGAAAAGATAATCAGGTAATCAGATATATTATCTGGAGATAGAGGAAGAAGCTCCTTTAGGTAAAGTGGTCAGACAAGAGGTTACTAAAGATGAAAGGTGGACAACAAGCAGAGAAAATCATGGGTAGAGTTGGAGAAAATGTAGTCCTGATGTAGGTAATAATAGGTGCAAAGGCCTTTGGCAGAAATGAGCCTGACTTGCTCAAAGGGTGAAAGATGGCCAAGTAGCTCAGGCTTGGTGAATAATGGTGATTGGAGTGAGACTCATCATGGCAGACAAGAGCCAGATCATACAGGACCTTATAGGCCAGGTAAGGAGTTTGGGTTTCATTCTTAGTACAATGAGAAAACATTAGACTTTAAAGGTGAAGTGGTGGGCGCCTGGGTGGCTCAGTGGGTTAAAGCCTCTGCTTTCGGCTCAGGTCATGATCTCAGGGTCCTGGGATCGAGGCCCGCATCGGGCTCCCTGCTCGGCGGGGAGCCTGCTCCCCCCCCCTCTCTCTCTGCCTGCCTCTCTGCCTCCTTGTGATCTCTCTCCCTCTGTGAAATAAATAAATAAAAATCTTAAAAAAAAAAATAAAAAAAATAAAGGTGAAGTGGTGACATCATATAATCTATGTTTAAAACAGTTTCTCTTGCTGTTCTGTGGATTAAGGACTATGGGAGTGAGAGCAGGCAAGTTTGGATACAGTAAGATGAATTAGGAGACTATGGGGCAAGTCCAGAGGAGAGACGATGGCAGCTGGAAATAGGGAAATGGGAAAAAAAGGGGGAGAAATCTATTATCGGACATATTTGGAAGTATAATGGGAGTAGGATTTATTAACTTTTCTCTTAGAAGAGATAGTGTGCTTTTCAACAGTCTGAATGAGCACATGATATGAATGGAGGGGAAGAGCGTGGGACTTGGGTCAGAAGATTTTTCTTTATCTTGGCTTTGCTTCTTGGGACATGTTTGACCCATTGCAGCTTAACTATTCTGAACCTCAGTGTCCATAACTCCAATAAACAAACAAACAGATGAATGAATGATTGAATAAATAATGGATAAGAGAATGACCAAAGTCATGTAATTTTCAGCAGATTAAATGTGAAAGAAATGAATATAAAATACCAATAGTCCACATGGGTCAGGCTTATATTTCTTTGCTTTTGTGTGGTTATTTGTTGGTATTCCAAAAAAAAAAGTTCTAGGTTTAGGCCGTTCCTGTAGTCATGCATCCTAGCAGATGATACAGTGATGGCTGTACTGGCTTATAAATTTGCCTAAACTCTCACACAAAACATCAGTGTTGTTTCTCCCAGTCTCCAAGTGTGTGCAGTCCCTGAGAAGTGCAGGAACTGCTGAAGCTTGAAGTTTTTCTAAGCGTAGATTTATGATATATGTTCCTGCGCATCACCCTCTCATTGGATGACCTGTCCGCTGCTGCCAGGGATAAGGGATGGTGCACCATAAGCCTTATCAGTTAATATAGCAGTTTTGCCTGTAATGGAGTGATTAAGCCACTGTTTTGGTGAAAACCCCTTAACATTGGATTGAGCTGTCAGGGACTTGCAGGTAATTGTAGCAATTTTTCATACAGGGTTCTGGCATTTTCTGATAACATCGCTGTTTTAGATGTAATTAATACTACTGCTATTTGGTGTTTCTGAGGCATGAACTTCAACTACTTCATAAGTCCAGGATTGGGGAGAGAGGTGACACTTTCCCAAGTACCTGAATCTGGTTTTCTCTGATTCTTCCCCCTCTTTGAGCTGGTCTTTGTAGACCTGTGACTGCTATTCCTTATGATAAAAAGCACAAGCAATACCCCAAGCAAACTTAAGACTATTTCCACTTGCTGTTTTACTAAAGATTCAGCTAATTACAGTTATGTGTGCACCATTGCTGCTTTGAGGGTGTATATTTAATTGAGTCACCTTAACGTTAATATTCAGTTGCTATATGCATGTGCCAGTCAAGTTCCAGAAGAAAAAAAAATTATAAATCAATTGGTTTAAGGGCCACTCATGGAGGGTGAAGAGCATTAAGGAAACAAATGAGGGATGTCAGGACACCTAGAAACTAGCAACAGAGGAAGCTATTCGAGCCCTTGGGCTTGAAGGGAAATGGCATCACTTGAACCTAGTGAAAGTTGGAGATTCAGAGAAGGGATCAACTGATACTAATTGTAGTCCTGGAAGAATATAATTGGCAGAAATGTGGTTCAAAGCAGAGAGTGTGAGGGGAAGAAATGTACTGATTTCTCTCTCCTCCCAACTTCGGGTTTCCTTCTGGTGATGCCCATGGGCCAAGCTCTATTTAGGCCAGGCCACAAAGGAGCTAAGATGATATGGGCCATCAGCACTGGCTTCCAATGACAGAGCAGGGAGGAGAAGAACTAAGAATGAATTTAAGAGACTAAATGAAGACTAACTGCTCAGTTTATAATTCTCAGCTACACTGTTGTTCTCTGGAATATGCCCCCAGTTATCTGAAGGGATATCTGAAGGGTTTTTAAATTTTTCTAAGCAATCATTGAAGTCATCTTGTGGGCTAATGTCAAGGAGGCCATCAGTAGTCTTGCAACTCTCCAAGTTTGGAAATCACTGGGTCGTGAGAAACAGTTCATGCATGCCATTTTGGTTTTACCACAGACCATGCTGAACAGGACATTGGGAATTTTGAACTCTGGTTCCACCACAAAGTAAGCACACACCTCATCTGTAATATGAGGAAGATTCATTCTTTCTTTCTTTCTTTCTTTCTTTCTTTCTTTCTTTCTTTCTTTCTTTCTTTCTTTCTTTCCTTCCTTCCTTCCTTCCTTCCTTCTTTCCTTCCTTCTTTTCTTTTTTTTTTTTAACTTGTGAGGATCATCATAACCACTGCTGAGTCACAGATCACTTCTGGAGTATGTATTTGGGAAAGGCAAATGCATAGCCAAAAATTTATGTAATAATGAAAGCCATGTATATGTGATTTTAATTTTAATGCCCTTTGGGATTATCCATAATATCAGACTTAAAACAGCAAGGTTAGTTGAAAGTTGACATAAACACAGATGTCTTTTGGATGGTCTGCTACAGCTTTGTGATATGAAATTAAACACATATATTTGTAACCAATGAACAAAATGGAGGAGGAGAGATTGTTGGAATTCTGATACTGCGGAGATGGCTATTTCTCTGCTTCCTGTACAACACATACTTGCAAATAAGCATCTGTGGAAGATCAAATATAATACTACCAAAGCCATTAACTGCTTTCTCTGAGGTCTCTACCCTTAAACTCAATACAACCAGAGTTGAGTCTTTGTCTCTTGCTCTTCATGGGGCAAAGATTTCTCTTCCTTCTGGCTGTTTTTCCCTCTTTGTATGTTCCTTTCCATATTCAACTTCCTTCTTCCTCTTTCAAGTTCTGTATTTTTGTCTGATTCTCATGCTTTTGTCCTAAGAGCAGGCATAATTTGGCATGTTGTAGAGGCTGAGAGGTCGTCAAGAGCTGTCAGATTATGGTGAAAGATTATGGGAATCAAAGCGTTTGCTGATCAAGAAAGCTCAAAGTTCGAGGAGTTGCCTATTAAGAGAGAAATTGACTATAAGGTAGGAATAAAAAAAAGGCATGTCTGGTAAATGTCCTTATCACAGTTGTGGGGAATAAAGTGTGTATCAATCACATGGTATCATGAGTCACGGTTAGATGACCTTCCTTCTACTCCCCACAAACTACTTCTCCTGTAACATCTCAGCAGATGGCACCAAAATGTACAATATACAGTCATAGGAGTCATTCTCCCTAAACCATCACACCCAATCACCCACTGCTTTTGGCAGAATTCTGTTGATTGCATTTCCTAAATATCTCCTGATGTATTCTTCATTCATCGGCTTGTTCATTCCACAAGTATTTGTCACGCACTGCGCTGGATTCTGCAGATACAGAGGTAAAAAAGTCTTTATGGTCTTAACCTCACAGAGCTGATAATGTAGGGAAACTACATTATAAAAGGCACCCTGGGGAGGTCCTTTGCCACTTCTGCTGTATGAGAACACAGCAAAAAGATGGCTATCTATGAACCAGGAAGTGTGTTATCATCAGACACTGAATCTGTTAGTACTTTAATCTTAGACTTCCCATTCAGAACTGTGAGAAGTGAATTTTTGTTATTTATAACCTCCCCTCCCCCAATCTATGGTATTCTGTTAAAGCAGCATGAATGAACTAAGACAAAAAGGGTCAGAAAGTGGTAGACATAGGCAGGGTTCAGAGTTTGCGTTTTGTTTTCATTGCAGTGGGAAGTCATTGAAACCTGGAGAGTAACATGGTCAGCAGCCTCCCATTTCAAGGAGATACTTCTGGTTGTTTGGTAGGGAATGGTTTGGAGGGCATCAAGAATGGGGGCAGAGAAAACCAAATTCAGAGCTAACATGTTGTCAGGGTGAGAGATGATAATGGCTTGTAATAATGTTGGTAGCAATAAAGAAGGAACTAAATAAATATTGATGTGGAGGACTCTGTGGTATGTTATGCAGAGGCCCCTTTTAAGACTGAGGAACTTTCTCCTCGTTACTAGGAATTCTGACTGCTAACAGTTTAGAGCCTACTCAGTCTCTAGGACTTGTCCTTTGCCTAGTTGAAGTGCCTCATTTAAGATCATGCCTTTGGGTTGGCTCGTACCCAGTAACTGGTCAATGAGAAAGAAGAATAAGGCTCTTGCCTTGAGTCAGGACAACTTGGGAAGACCATTCTAGTTCCACAGGTCCCTGTGGGATCAGCTGAGGCCTCTGGTGCAGCTACATGGCAATTTAACCTTTGCCTCTGCTCATCCTGCTTTCCCGTTCCCTTAGAAATCATGTCCTGTGTCATCCCCAGTAGACTTCTTGTGTGCAAATCTTTCTGAGTCTCTTCCCGTCATGAACCAAGACACTCAAAGATTAATTTTGAAGGTAGAATTAATGGGATTTGTGAACAGAGCAGATTGAATATGGAGTGGGGAGATAAAGAAAACAGAAGGATCTATATGTCTCCAAGATTTCTGACTGCCACTTCCAGGAAAATGATTATGCCTTTTAATGGACTTGAAAAGACTGAAGATCATTAGTAGGGTTTTGAATACGCTTTGCTTCAGAAGACTGCACGATCTGCCTGTGCAAGCAGGAAGTGTCAAGTAGGTAGAGTGTCTTCAGATCTTCACTGCCACCTCACTGATCTTGGCTATCCTCTCTCACCTGGAGCTGTCCAACAACTCTTGACTTGTCTTCCTGGTTACAATCATGTTTCTCTTAAATCCTTTTTAAATTATTTAATTAAAGCAGCATCACGAAACTTCACAGTTTAAGTTTCGTACTCAAATGCTTTCGTGGTTACACATTGTCCTGAAGACACAGTTAAGATCCCTTCATCCAGTTTATAAGATCTGCCACCTGGACTGGTTCTAGATTGTTGGCCTCATCTCTTTTTCCTTCCCTCTTTCATGTGTATCACTTTGAGCTTTTTTCATGCTTTGAATGCACTTCGTTTTGTCTTATCTTAGGATTTTTGCACATGATGTTTCTTCTAAGACATTCTTCCCACTTCCCACTCTCCTTTCAAAGAGCCAACTCCTAATCATTTGTTTGTCAGGACCAAGTTTAAATGTTAGCTTCTCAGGAAGGACTCTATCCTGGAAAACCCCTTGTGACATATTTTCAGAGATCACTATGATTTCCTTATCATAATCTTCTTTCGATTTGTGTTTTGACAAGCCTCTGGCAACTTATTTTAGCATTAAGGGAAAGAAAAGTGTGGTTTTAAACTCACATAAAATTCTATTTGATTATTCTGTAGAGCCCCATTCCTTCTCTTTGTCTCCTTTTATCATCAAATCAGAAAGCACTTAAAACTACTGCCAACCACCTATCTGAGACTTTGGAGTATAGGTTTCCATTAAAATTGGCTTCTAGGTCCAATAAAACTTAATGAACTTGTCTCTTTACAACTCGCCAACCGCTCCTGGCCATACGCATAGCAGAACCAGGAACCCTAATCGAAGATTTCTCTTCTTACCCAACTAAGGAATCCTAGGAAAAGGGGAGCTTCTAGCACCTGCCTGCTTTGCTTTCCTTTGCTGAGTTTGACTCTGCATGAAAATATCCTGGCTACGAGTTCTGAAATCTGTCCCTAATTTCATTTTTTAAGGTATACCACCTCTTCTGTTTAAGACTATCTTGTTATAATACATTATATCAATTTATTTTTTTACCACTGATTAGAAATTTCTTCATCAGAGGCTATCCTATTCAGACATTTAATCTCTGCAATGCTGAGAGTGTGGGAATGAGGGCAGAGCCCTGGGGATTTCTGGCTGTTGGAGTTTGCACTTGAGCATGGATTTCAATCTCAAATCCTGCATGGATTTCTTAAAAATCTTCAGAGCTCTCTCTAGAGGAGACTTATGGGTGACTAGGGCTTAACATTCAGTCTTTTTTTTTTTTTAAAGATTTTATTTATTCATTTGACACAGAGAGAGAGATTACAAGTAGGCAGAGAGGCAGGCAGAGAGAGAGGAGAGAGGAGGAAGCAGGCTCCCTGCTGAGCAGAGAGCCCGATGTGGGCCTCGATCCTAGGACCCTGGGATCATGACCTGAGCCGAAGGCAGCGGCTTTAACCCACTGAGCCACCCAGGTGCCCTTAACATTCAGTCTTGACTTCAAGCATTAAAAATGCCATGGCTGCCTGTTGCAGTGTTAAAATGCGCCCTTGATATTTCCTTCCTGGGTGGCAGTGTTCACTAGTCATAGTTGTCAGAGATCATATCTAGACCCTGTCTCCTAAACACCAGGATCTAGTAAGAGTGGGCTTTTGGGGCGCCTGGGTGGCTCAGTGGGTTAAAGCCTCTGCCTTCGGCTCAGGTCATGATCTCAGGGTCCTGGGATCGAGGCCCTGGGATCGAGGCCCTGGGATCGAGGCCCGCATCGGGCTCTCTGCTCAGCAGGGAGCCTGCTTCCTCCTCTCTCTCTGCCTGCCTGTCTGCCTACTTGTAATCTCTCTCTGTCAAAATAAATAAATAAAATCTTTAAAAAAAAAAAAGAGTGGGCTTTTGTACATGCCAGTCAACAATGGCAGCCTTTGCTGCATGCATTTAATGGTGATTTATATCTCACATTTAGCAAATAATCCACTTAATGGGTGAATTTCTCAGGGCTCTGCTTTGGCGATCCAGAGGACAATATTATCTTGAACTTCTTTGGCTGAGAGGTCGATTAGCCACCCAACTCTTGGGTTGCACAAATTGATTGCCTGGCCACAAGCAAAGTTAGCAGCCTGGTTGGCTGTATTCCCACACAAAGACTTTGTTCATGAGCCCAGATCTCATCCACAGGGATGAATCCTTGTAGACTATGGTCCAATTAGTGCTTTTACTTAAAAGGTGACATCAGGAAGCTTGTAGCAGAAGTGTGTAAAACTGTCAGAAGTTCTTACCATTAGAAGCTAAAGTGTAGAATAAGATGGACAGAGACAGGTTTTATGGACAATCTGTAGAATTCACTGGGTTCTCAGGAAACACTAAGGCTGATAGATGTTAGCGGCCCAGTTAGCTGTTCTAGTAGCCTAGTTAGATGTTCTTCCCCCGTGGAGGTGAGATTCTGTGGGTAGAGCCAATGTCTGAGTTATCACTGCTGTATACCTGTTACTTAGCAGGGTGTCTGCCTAAAGAAGTCACTCAGTAAATATTCATGTTGCCACTGGTGGATATCTGACCTACAGATTTCAATAGGATACATCTTCATTCATGTTTCATTTGGTTGGGCCTGCTTTTGCAATTGGGCAGTTTGTCTCAGCTGTTCCTCCTTCTTACTCTCTTGAAGTTCTGCCCTTTCTACTCAGCTCTGTGCATCATCAGGGAGAAGGTCTCAGTTCGGATCACTGTGGCCATGGTGGTTGCTCTCTTACAGGTCTGGACTGAAGTCTATGTGGAATGCTGTCCATTCTCTTTCCCTACACATTACTGTGGCTGTTGTCTTAGACAGCTCAGGCTGCCATAAGATACTGTAGATTAGGTGGCTTAAACAACAAATTTACTTCCTTACAGTTCTGCAGGCTGGAAAGTCCAACATTAAATTTCTGGTAGGGTTCAGCTTCTGGTGAGTGTTCTCTTCCTGGCTTGTGGACAGCCTCCTTTTTGCTGTGTCCTCACATGACACACAGATACACACACACACACAGAGTGCCTTTTTTTTTTTTTTTTAATGAGGCCATAGTTCCACCCTTATCTCCTCATTTAACCCTAATTGTTTTTTGAGGACCATATCTCCAGATACAGTAATATTAGGAATTAGGGCTTCAACATACAACGGTTGGGGGAACATAATTCATTCCCCATAGCAGCTACTTTAAATGTCTGCTTTCTGCAAAGATTGTCATCTCACGAAGGTGAGGGTATTACCATTGGCTATATCTTGCAGAGTCCTGACATACAGGAAGAGCAAAGGAAACCTTGAATTCCTGAAGGGACCGGACGTTTCTAGCAAATGAACTGAATAACCTTGGGGAAAATCCCTTACCAATCTAGGCCTAAATTTTCCCTTCAGAAAAATGAAAGGCTGAATTCAGATCTCTCAAATTTGATTTGAACCTTGTAATGTATAATTTTCCTTGCCTGAGGGAAATCATTTTAGCTTGCTTGGTAGAGTTCTTTATGCCTTTCTAAGGACTTTATCATTAATCAACAAGGATCTACCAAATGATGTGTAAGGTGCTGTGTGGGATACCAAAGAAGAATTTAGAATAAGACATTTAACATCTCACTTCCTACACCTTCCTCATTTTTGCCTAAGGGGTTCATGGGGAATGGTGGTACTCTTTGTTTTGGGTGCTGCTATGCTAAAGTAGCATAATAATATTAATTTCATCTACCACTGAATAATGGGAAATTTCTGTTGTGATAGAACCATATTTGAAAAAAATCACTTTCGTTTTTCCCAGTGTCAGACATGTCTCTTCAACAGTTTTTTTCTTATGAATACTTATTTTCAGACGAGATTGGGCATGTTCAGAGTGGTATGGCTGTAGACTGAATATTTATTTCCAATGTAAAGTTCCACTTTGTATCTTTTTATTATGAGTTTGTTGCTTTAAGGCATTCCTGACTGTTGTAGTTACTTTATATTATTTGCTTGGTGGTCTTATGTGTTGATATAACTTATTCCTCTGAATGGGGTGTGAGTGGGTGAGTCCAAGACACACAGATTCAGTATGACCTTCTCTCTACCTCTGGATTTAGCATGGTCTTAAACCCAACAATTAATCTCAAAGTGCAATGCTCTTCCAAGTTTGATCAGCTGGCTGTTATTTTTGGATAAATAGAACTCATTCTTTTTATCTCTGCCCACTCCAATGCATAAGATAATTTTCTTATAAGGATATACCTTCCCAAAGATTGTGCAGAGGACTGGAAATGTGGTAAACCCCAGTATTATTAACGGCATCTCAATCCCCTCATGGCAGTACTGGGATGAATAGAATGACTTTTGAAATGACCTGTGAAACCTATGCTATTCTATAAGCTCAAGATAAGGCAAAAAAAAAAAAAGTATGTGTACAGATTTATTAAAATTTATCTCTTCAAGATACTACACTATATGTATGCATTTATTATGAATCCCTTCTTGCATCTCTGTTTTTTCAGTGACTGCTCAATATTTGATTTTAAAGCTATTCTCCTTTCCTTTCCCTACTTGAAAAATTTCCATTTTGTATATGGATGCTTTTTTTCTTAAGGCTGTTTTTGTTCTATCTTTGTTTAACTTAGTGATTATATCTGTATATAAATTGCCTTGAGATGAATATTCTGGATCACACCCTAACAGGAACAAACTCTTCTTGTGAGTAGGTACGATGAAAGTCTATGTTCTTTTGGATTCATAATGCAAACTTTTTGATACACTCTTACGGTTCAACAGCAATTGTATAGGTATGGAATATGAGGACTATGGTAGGAAGAAGCTGAGTGCATTTAAGGGCAGATAGGAAGGACGTGAATAAAACAGAATTAGCAATGGGATGAGTTTTGCTATGCACACCATTAGTGAGCCTCAGTGGAACCCAAGAAGATTCCTATCACTCAGGTGTGTAGTACTTCTTTGGGCTGGAAAATGCATTCTGCTGTACGGGCTTCATTAGCATCACAGTCTTGAGCTCCTGTCATAACACCTAAATGCGCTTTGAGTACTGCCGTGGGCCTCTCAGCACCTGCCATGTGTGGATCACTGATCAGAGCCAAGCTTTCATTGCCTTTGAATTTCTACTCATCAGTTCAGCTCGGGAAGGGAGGTGATGCGCAGAGGCAAAGACTGTAAACAGTGTTTGGAGGAAGTGGTGGATCAAAAGTCCTGTCGTCCTTTGTCTTCACAGAGCATGAATGACAAGGGCAGGCCCCGTGTGGGGTTACCTGAATTTCCCCATCCATGAATAAGCTGGCAGGCACTCCCAGGGATGCATGGTGCTTCTTCTGCAGAGCCTTCCCTGTCACTCTGTGCTGTCAGCAATGATACCAATTAGTGTCAGTTTTAATGATGGCTCTTGAGACCTAAAGGGGACCAGTGTTTTGGCTACTGAACTAGGAATTTGCTTTTTTATTCAGATGATAAGGAAAATGATCGTTCTTCTCGGGTCTGCAAATGTGGATGGAGAGTGAGTGAGTGAGTCATTTGACTACCATAAATAACATTTTCATCTAGGCATGGTTAATACTTATTCTTTGGGGTAGTGTTCTGGGTGTGTAGATATCTGTGGTCTGATTCTGTCTATGAGATAAGAATGCCCTCAAGTGCATTACCCTTTTTTTTTTTTTTTTTTTTGCACAAATTATGGCCCAAACCATGTCTACATTTTCCAGGAGTGGTGCGGGATTGTGCTGAGCCATTAACTCTCCTTTTACAAAAATTACTTGCATTTTGAAATTGTCTGGGCAGAGTCTGTAGCCATGGGAGAGAGGTTTAGGGTTTGCACTGGTGAACTGTGCCTGCTTAGAATGCGATTCTAAATTACTCAGTTAGCTGATGTGTTCTTAATATGGTTTCATCTCTTTAGTGAGTAGGTGCTTGCCCTGGACATGTTTCTTTCATGTTTACCTTCCTTTAATTATCCTTCTCGTAAGGGAAGGAACAGAACCGTCCAAGTGGCAAAAATGAGGGGCATTATCTCTATCCAACACAAATTTCATGTCAGTGCTGATAATCCAGTAGCTCAGAAATGGTTACAGTTATAGCCTAACACAGAAAAGCCCTTTTGTAAGCAGAGGTTTAATATTGGGGATGAGAACTAGTTCGAGCAATGAGTCTGGTTCACCTTTGTGAGTCAAGCTAGTATAGAAATCTGAGCGAACACGAAAAGACCCAGAAATTTTTCTTCTAACATAAAAAAAGAAATTTTTTTTTTTAATGGTGGTTATTTTCTGGAGAAAAGGGAGCTACCATTTTCGTAGTTGCCAAATTCACGGTGATCCTTCACCACACATTTCTCTCTGTTTGTTGTTATATTATATACTATTGACAACACGGTCTGCTCTTTCGTTGTAGAAGAATGGATGGTTTCTGAAGTCTATTTAAAGCCTGAGCCTATCCAGACTTAAAAAAGAGTCAGGTAACATTTCCATTTTGTCATATGATGTATTATTCTCCCTTTTAGAATTGTGGCAGATTTTAAAGGACCTTGTTGGACTGTCTTGGCATGACACGCTTCCCCTATGATACTGCTTTCCGTGATGAGCTTGACGTGCTCCTCGGGGTTCTGATGAGCCGTGGAATTTGGGTCTCAGGATGGAAATTTAAGTCATGAACTAAAACGCTTTAAGAAATCCATCCTACCAAAGTTCTCTTTAAATGTAAAAATAAAGTAAGTATTTACCAGCGATTTGAAGTGAATACTGGATTTACACTGAGGAACCATATCCCATTATAGGGGAAATGGAAAGAACATAATGAATTCTGATTTCCGGGTTAACCTATAGATAATCTGAGAAACTTTATATGTTAGTCACATCTGTGTCTTAAACATGCTTTCTATCAATTTGACAGTAGTACCATGTAATTCCCATAGGAGTTAAGAGTTAACTCCCATAGGACTCCCATTTAAGCCACACAGGAACTAACAGTATGTATTGCTGGTAACTTTGAGGGCTCTTGCACGTGCATCAAGGAGAGATGAGGGGGGACTTGTGGGGAGGTAGGGCAGGAAGGAGTGAGAATGATGATGAAGGGGAGAGATTGGTATCCATTTCCCACCTGGTTCCAGGGGCTAAAATTTTGAGCTCTCAGAGAGGGGTTGAAGAAGCTGTGAGAACAGGTTAGATTTCCTGAGTTTCTGGGTATAGGCAGAATTGTTCTGGGGACAGATACTAAAGAGTGGCACGGTACTGAGTAAAGAAGGGCCTCAATATTCTGATACTTTGAGGAGCCAAAGCTCTGGAATGTCTGTAGGCAGCACCCCCAACCTCTGGGAACATTGGCAGGTGGCACGTGGCATATGTGTAGCAACTGTTAAATGTGTTGAGGCTTCTCGGAGAAGCTTCTGGCTGCTCATGTGACCACGTGGGGTGGCCCAGTTCAGGAAGACTATGCAGGTGCAAGAAGATGGCTGTGGGGGCAGACTGCTCTTGAAGCTGCTAAGACCACCTCTTTGGGCCCTCCCCAAACGAGCAGAGCAATCAAGCCATGGTGTGGGGTAAAAATCATGCGATCATACTTTGCACACACAGAGGAAACATGGCCTTGTTTTGTGGTCAGAAACTGATGAAAAGATAGACTTCATCTTGTGGTGAGAGGCTACAGTGGGACTAAGTAAATAATGTATATAATATGCCTGTTTTGACTTCTCATTCAAGATGGTGAATTGAGCACATGCATTAACCTCCTTTCCTTCTCAAGATCCAGATAAAATATTAAGGCCAAAGACGTGGAATATTCTTAGTGGTGAAGAGAGTGGAGCAACAGCTGACAGGGTATTTCAGTTCTTATGTGGAAGATGAAGCAGATAGGAGCATGCTGGTACATGCAGCCTGGTTGGGACCAGAGGCCAGAATAAGTCTGCCAGAACCCCTCAAAAGGCACCAGACTTGTCGTGGGCCAGTATAGGAGGGTGAGAATGGGAAAGTGTGTTAACAGGCATGAGGGAATTAAAAGTGTGCCTGCTGGAACAAAAATACTTTGGTTTCCACACCTCCCTTCCTTTTGCCTTTTCCTGTTCTCTGGCAGGCAGAATGTGGACGACTCAATATTTAAACTTTGACAAGAAAATCTAGAAGATTCTTCTACACAGAAATTAAATAAACTTCCTGGGAACAGTTTGGGCTATAATTCTGACATTTGGGTTCTCTTCTTACCTTTAGTGAAGGGTAAGGGGTGCCTGGGTGGCTCAGTTGGTTAAGCGTCTACCCTCGGCTCTGTTCATGATCTCAGGGTCCGGGGCTTGAGCCCTGCATTGGGCTCTCTGCTCAGTGGGGAGTCTGCTTCTCCCTCTCTCACTGCTTGTGCTTTGTCTGGCTTTTGCTCTCTCTCAAAAAAAAAATCAGTAAATAAAAATCTTAAGAAAAAAAAAGTAGTCTGTCAAGTCATAAGTCCTGTCCACATAACACAGCTCCTGGTCAAATTTCCCATTTAGAAGAGACCTAGTAGGAAAAAAGACGCATGTATATAACAGCAGAAAAACATTTCCAAGGAAAAAGAGCTAATTCAGAGGGCAAACTATAGTTTAAAAGAAATACAAACAATAAATTCCAAACTTCTCATTTGTATACTTAGAAAGAATAAGATACAAGGACTGATAAAACCAGTCAACACCTCATGAAAACAAAACCAAGAACTCTTAAAAGTTAGAAATATTCATGCAAAATGAATGAGAACATGGTAAATTGGTCAGTAATTAGTCAGGGAGTAAAGTAGAAAATCTCCCTGAGTAGAAAGAGAAAGATATAGGATGTGTGAGAGAGAAAGGGAAGTATCTGTATGGAGGTCAGCATAACATCCATCTAATAAGAATTTCAAATAGGGCAAAGAAGATAAAATAAGGAAATTATATCAGGCGCCTGGGTGGCTCAGTCGGTTAAGCATCCGACTCTTGATTTCAGCTCAGTCATGATCTCCGGGTTGTGAGATGGAGCCCTCATTGAGCCCCGCGTCATCGGGGTCCCTGCTCAGAGGGGAGTCTGCTGGGGATTCTCTATCCCTCTCCCTTTGGCCCTTCCCCCCGCTCACACCCGCTCTCACTCTCTTTAAAATGAATAAGTAAATCTTTAAAAAAAATGACATTATCAAACCAATAGTAGGGAAAATGAATGTTTTTAGATTGAAAAGAGCCACCATGTATATAGTGAATGAAAATACACGCATATGCGCATGCACACACATTTCCATAGTGATTATTCTATCATTTCATTTTAGAACACCAAAGGTAAAAGTAAACATCCTACAAACATAAAAGGGAAAAAAAATTCTCATTTGGCATCAAGCTTTTCATTGACAGCAGTATCTTTAAACCTCTGATGGAAATTATTTTGAATCTAGACTTCCATACTCAGATATGATGATAATTACCCTTCTGATATGCAGAGATACAGAAAACTAATCTCTGTTATGTATTTTTAAGGAAGTTACTTGAGGATTTTTTTCCAAGCACGACGAATTTGAAAAACATTAAAAGGGAAGATGAGAGACTCAAAAAATGTAGAATTAACTCCAAAGTCCATGGTAAACAAATCCAGGATATCAGCTATATAGCAGACCCAGAATCAAGTATCAAGAAGAATCTGCCGAAGAAGAATGGAGTGGAATCCAAGCAGTAGATTAAGAATTTCAAGAGTACGTGAAGGCCCGCGGCAGGCGTTGACACGATGTGGTTTCTGCCCAGTGCTCTGAATGTCAAAGTGAAGAAATTCAATGAAGCGCGGGTGAACGGCGGGCGTAGCTATGACTCTCTTAAGGTAGCCAAATGCCTCGTCATCTAATTAGTGACACGCATGAATGGATGAACGAGATTCCCACCTTCCCTACCTACTATCCAGCGAAACCACAGCCAAGGGAACGGGCTTGGTGGAATCAGCAGGGGACAGAAGAATTTCAAGAGTAAAATAAATGTTTGGAAGATATTGGTGATATAGTAGAGAAGACAGATTACTTTTCTCAATATGAAAAAAATAAAGGCAAATTTGAACTCAGGAAAAAATGCCAGCAAGCACACATTTGCACACAGAAACCTTTGTAAGAAAGCCATAATCCAAATATGAAGCAAGTAAACAGATTGGCAGCTTTTGAGAAATTAGTGGGGTATAAGAGAAGCCATATGACGTACTAGGTTATACTAGGATAACAAATACCGAATCCTAGTACACTTAGCTTTCAGTAAATGGCATATATATAGCCATAATAATGGAAGTGCTACTCGTACTTTTTCAATTTTAATAATCAGTTTATAAACAAAGCATAGTAAACTTTAATAAACAGAATAGAATGTAAATGTTATCAAACTTAACAACATAAAGGTGAACATAGAGCTGACAGATAAGGTACCAATAGCCTTATACTACAGAGTGGAGATTACAGAAATACTGCCACAAATTCATGGGAAAAGAATATAATATTTCTATATATTTATTATTTAAAATTACATAGGTGTCCAGTAGAAATGATAGTCAATTTATAGTAAAAATGCATAATGCCCATCAAAAATTAGGGGAAGCTAGAGAGAGGAAGTAGAAATAGTGTTAAGCTAAATCTTTATATTTCATACCAGAGTCAGATTTGACAGATCAGGAGATTTTAGTGTATATTTTTCAGCACCAAAGAGCTAAATACTAGAAGAGCTACAGCAAAAAAAGGTAAAAGTTGTCACCTTTTGGAAACCAGATTTCAGATTGGAAAAGTGACTCGGGGATCATTACTTTTCATTTAAAACACTTATTATAGAACTGAATGTGTTAAAACAAGTGCATGTATTACCTTATGGTATTTTTAGGAAAGAAAATATCTGAAATCTGGAATAAATATTCCTTTTCCACATATTTGTCATAGAAGTCTCTGAACAAGTAGTTCCTCTGAGTCACTCGAAGAGAGACTCCTTGACTATGAGTTTTAGTTATGTGTCTCACATTTTAATGTGTATTTAAATTCCTAGGGGAGCTTATTAAAATGCAGATTCTGATTCAGTAGAGCTGAGGTGGGGCCTCGGTTTTTCTGCATTTCTAACAAGCTCCCAGGTGACCCTGATTCTGCTGGTCTGGGAACCACATTTTGAACAGAAAGAATATCCCTGGATATCTTCATTTTCCTGCTGCTTTGCATGTACGGTGACTTTCTTTCCCCCCCTGTGGGCACCCTCCCAGGCATGGTAACTTTTGATTGGATGCCAGACATAATGAATGTTACCTTGTTGGATGCTGTCTATTTTCGTATTCTTACAGGTATTCTTGAGCTTTGTACTAGGATGCAGCTAAGTTAACTTGGAAACAGTTTGATCCTTCTGAGGGATTGGTGGGTCCAGAATAATCTTTGGTCTAGGGATAATTTTATCCCACTACAGAGGCAAGATTCTTCTACTGTCATTTATGAGTTTTACATTCTGGCTGTTGGGAACACAAACTATTCCTTGTCCTGTGCTATACTGCCTGATGTCCAAATGTCTTAAAAGCATTGTTTTCATTTATTATTTTCAGTGTTGCAGTTGTTTTAAGCATGAGGATAAATTTGGCTCATTACCTTATCTAGGCCAGATGCAGAAATCCCTGGCTATTATTTTCTAACCCAACTGTTTTTGTTTATTTAGCTTAGTTTCAAGAACTGCAAAGGGCCTGAGATTGTACCCTGCTTACAAACTAACCAGTTAGTTTGCCACAGTTTTAGAATACTGGCAGAAGACATGAGATTCCTGGATCAGAGGCAAAGGGTTTATTACTCCTGGTACAGCAAAGAAGCTTGAGCTCCATATTCTCAATGGTTCCCCTTGTCCCCCAAGTCCTGTGGAGTCTGTAGACTGGCTGAGTTTAATGGTGTGAACATAGTGGGTCTGTGTCACAGCTGAGGCATCTTGAGCCTCATTCTTATAAAGAAGATGCTAGCCAGTTTGCCAAAATTTATTCCAAAGGGAGATTTTTTTTTCATTCTTGTCACTAAAAAATCTGCCATCTTCCCCAGAGGGGAGACCCTATGTTTATCTTTCAAGGCTGTTTGCTATAGGTAGTATAGACAATAATTGTCACAAGATGTGTTGAAACTCGTCAGCGTTGAGCTTTGCTAATTGATCTAGCTGTAGGCTTTTGGTACTACAGTTATCCCTGCTGTTTTTAATCAGGTATTTAGAGATGCAGAATATCTATGCAGGGTGATTTAAATAAGGTCCGGTCTCAGTTTGACAATAAAGAGAGCGTTTAGAACACACTTACATTGAATATTGAGCATTTACTCATTTTCAACAAGTAGGATTCTTTACTAGCATGAGAAAGCACTCAGGCTATTCACTTTACCAAGCAAGGTAGGCTTCTCCATTTTTAGAGTTCATATACAATCTCAACTTTAATATGGACATATATTCACAATGTAGATCCAATGCCAACTTATTGAACTTCTTCAGTAAAGTATAATAGTATTGTTGACCACGTGAAATGATGGTTTCCGATATAAATTTTGTAAATATCTCAAATATTTTGTAAATATCTCAAAATTATCAGCAAGCTGATAATTTGCTAAACTGGAAAGGTAAAACAGTGACAGATAAGACTGCTAAGGTACAGTCAGGATCTTGTCTTTTCTTTGGAGAATTTCTTGAGCTTTGATAATACTCCACATATAATGTCTCAAAGAAGCAATTCTAATTATGTGAAACAGAGTAGATATACCACAATCAGACTTGATTAAAGAATCAGAGTGATAATATTGACTTTATTATTTGGCAAAATCCCATAGGAAGCCAGAACTATTAGGTAAAACTATCTTGACAATGTCATAAGCATGTCCATAAAATCCACTCAAAGGATTAGTTGGCTCACATAACAATTGAAACATCATATTCTCTAAGGAGGCAGGTTTTATCAGGTATTTGAGACAGGCTCATGACAGTTATGGAGACCTTGTGCCTTTGGTATGGCTTCATGTTAGAGCAGAACTGGGAAGGGCTAGAGTTTGTAAATGACTTCAAGGATAAGTCTGTATTTATCTGAACTGTAAATGGATCTGAAGCTTTTTGTGGATGGCATGGGAGAAGTCTATAACTCTGTATCAGCCAGGGGCTCTTCCCTTTATGTACTTAGAATGAGGGGATGCTTCAGGAAGCCTGCAGACCTGTGTAAAATTTGATGTGTATGGATGCATTGCATTTTGGGGCAAGAGAGTCAGCAATTTTCATCAGGTTCTTGAAGGATCCATCTACTTTAAGAACAGTGTTTCAAAGCCCGAATTAACCAACATATAACTTGGAGACATTTAGCTGGGTGTTGTACACTTTAAAAATTATTTTGAATAAAAATTGTACATTTAAATGTTAGAGTTGGTAGACTGAGTCAAGGGACAAAGGAAAAATCCAGTTCCAAAGAGAGAGAGGTGAGGGTAATTAAAAAAAGAAAAACAACAACTATAGTTGGCCTGAGAACAAAAACATCTTGTTTGTATGTTTTGGGGGTAAACTAATTATTTGGCAACTAGCAGAGAGGCCAGGCTGGAGATTTTGTATTCGAGCTGGCCAACTAGGGTATCAAAGAAAATAATTTTAGTTGTTGCTAAATTCCTCATAAAACCTTGAGAGTTCCACCGTGGTATACATGTGATAGACTTTCTCTCTTCACAGAGCATCCATCAGCGCCTCCACCACAATTAGGCTAGTTCAGCCTCATTTCCCTCAGAATATCTCACAGGTCAGGTTGAACAACTCTATGGAGTCCTTCCTCAGTGATGAGCCCTGATCTTTGCCAAACTATTAAATTAAATTAGTACTATTTTTTTTTTGCTTATCTCAGATTGGGGATTACTTTATTACTTCGAAATTATGGATAATGTTTTTGAGACACATTTCAAATTCCTTTAGCTTAGAAACGGTTGAGCTATCATTTCCTCAAATTGTATTTTATATAAGAAGCATAATTCAAGACATGTGTTATATTATTGGTTACTATCCAAAGCAATTTCATATTATAAGGGATACTTGCCAAGGATGATTAAAGGATTTTTGGTGATTAATTGACCTATCAGAATCCTTTCCCTCAACATCCAGGAACCATATATTGGCCTAATAATGCACAGGAAGTTGATCCTGGATAATCATTACTTCTCCAGACATTTATTTATTTATTTTTCATTTTTTGATTATTTCTTCAGTCTTTTAAGACATTGTTGTCAAAACCCAGTTAGAGAGAGGAAAGATATAAAACTATATGGAATTCTTTTTTTAATTGGCAGTAGCCTGGTTTATACTTTAGGATTCCTTTCTAGTATCCTGCCTCTAGACCTTGGAAGATACTCTTCTGTCTGTCTGGAATAATCTTTCCTAAGATATTTATATACATGTTGTTGCTCCAGAGTGTTCCTGCTAAAGATGTTTTCTCTGGTCATCTTGGAAAATATCAATCTAAATCAACTAATTTTTAATAATATGTAAAATATTACATACATTTTTCTCTTCTTCATGCTCTTTTATTTTTCTTCAGCAACTACCAGAAGGAATAGCTAAACATTAGTAACATAATCTGAGTTGTCATATTTACCATGGATTTATAAAATATAATTGGTCATTTCTTAACTTTCTTCTTTAAACTTTCAGTATTTAAATCATCTTTTTCCTGTTATCTTGCATAGAGATGTGGCTTATATCCTGAGCTATCACTAGTACAAGTTATAAAGATCGAAGATCTACATTTATCATTTTAGTCCACATAATTTTAAGGTCAGGATAAGAGTCATACAAAGAGTAATTGAAATAGTAAAGGAGAAATTAGAATCCATACAAAATGTGAGGAAAAATATGACGTGAGTGACTGAAAATGAAAGTTATTGCAGTTGTCCATTATTTATATTCTTTGATTCTAGAAACTCAGCAGCTAAATTTAGGATTTAAGGAACTTAATCAACTCAACTCAGGTGCTTAAAAGGTTCCACCTGCACCCTTCAGGTGATCTGTTTCACTTTTATTCTTAAATATCACGTTTTGCAATTTGCGATAATCTTGAAATTACTTCAGGATTTATTTGAAATGCGTAGGACCCAGAGTCAATTAAACAAAAAAACTATGAGCCTCACTTTCACAAGGGTTGTATGCGTAACTCTTTATTGCTTTAATACTCATGGTGACAAATTGTAGACTAATTCATGATCATCTCAATGTAGAAAATGAACCATTATCTTTACAATATAGAGTGAAAATCATTTTAGAGATTTTTTTTTAAAATCTACAAATCTCAGTTTTGAGCAGAGATTTTTTTAAATCATCAACCTTTGTCCTCTTTTTGATGAACTGAAGTAAAAGTCGAAAAAAAAAAGAATTGTGGAAACAGTTAAAAATGACTTAGTTGTGGGCGCCTGGGTGGCTCAGTGGGTTAAAGCCTCTGCTTTCGGCCCAGGTCATGATCTCAGGGTCCTGGGATGGAGGCCCGCATCGGGCTCTCTGCTCAGCAGGGAGCCTGCTTCCCCCTCTCTCTGTCTGCCTCTCTGCCTCCTTGTGANAGAGGGCGCCTGGGTGGCTCAGTAGGTTAAAGCCTCTGCTTTCGGCCCAGGTCATGATCTCAGGGTCCTGGGATCGAGGCCCGCATCGGGCTCTCTGCTCAGCAGGGAGCCTGCTTCCCCCTCTCTCTGTCTGCCTCTCTGCCTCCTTGTGATCTCTCTCCCTCTGTGAAATAAATAAATAAAATCTTAAAAAAAAAAAAAATGACTTAGTTGTACTGATCTAGTGGTCTTATCCTACTATGAAGGCTTACCACTGAACTTTTCCCATTACCTGTCATCAAGAAGAGGAGCAGTATGGTCCCTATAAATTACGTTCCAGAGCAGTTGCAATAGAAAAATGGCAACCATTATTTTATTAAATTGCTCTTTATCTACACCACTGCTCTCTTTGCTGCCATGGTATTGTAAATTAGGTGGTAATGTTTGAAAAAGGGAGTTGTCACTTAGTTTCTAATCTCTGCTACTATTACTGGCAAAATAATTTTGTCTTTTAAGTAAATCCCATAAGACCTCATTGCATACTTTGTGGTGTGGGCTATAGCACTTGTTTGGTGCTAACACATTCTCATGATAAAAATAAATTTAAAGGAATATTTCATTTCATTAATATTGTGATGAGACAATGAATTGGTCAAGAAGTATTATTAACTTGGAGAATGGTTAATTTAACAGAGAGTACCTAAATCTCTTATTATTCCAACTTCCAATCAGACTTTCTTCATTGACCTGGAAATAGACTTCCAGTATAGAAATCTGTATTTCAGTGTTTTTCATAAATGTTATTTGGTTATGTATGGGAGTTTGAGTTTGGTGGGGAAAAAACCTAATACTTGTTCAGGGTCTATGATATATTAAGTGTTTTATCTTGTTATGTGCTCACAGTTCATTACCTTATAAATACTCAGTAGCTGTAGGTGTTATTACACTCATTTTAAACAAACTTTCATCGAATCATACAGCATTAAAGAGACAGACTCAAGACTTGTTAGACTCTAAAGCTGTGTTTTTATACTGCCTGTAATCTTCACACACATTCTGTGTATAAGGAACTATGGGAAAGGAACAGATAATTATGCTTATTTAGTATGAAGAGAAGAGAAGAGGCTTGAATGTGTTTTTAAGACATATAATATATAACGTATAATGTATAATGCTCAGGGGGCAAGATGATATGTGGACATCATCCTGAAACTGAAGTTTAGGAACTCAAGTCCTGGTTTTAGGCACTCAGTAAGTATTTGGGTGAATAAATAATTTTAACTAAAAAGAGATCTCATTTTCATCTCCATAAAACAAGAAATTGGTTGGGCACCTGGGTGGCTCAGGCAGTTGAGCATCTGCCTTCGGCTCTGGTCATGGTCCCAGGGTCCTGGGATCGAGTCCCACATTGGGCTCCCTGCTTGGTGGGGAGTCTGCTTCTCCCTCTATCCCTCCCTGAACTCTTGCTCTCTCTCTGTCACTCTCTCTTGCAAAAGGAAATAAATAAAATCTTTAAAAAAACAAACAGCCAAGAAGTTGGTTTAAATATTTCTAGTTCTCTTCCATGCCTGAATTCCTTTGATTCTCTAGTGTTGAAGGGTTATTATTGCCTTAACTATCTTGATTGAGATGAATAGAGAACGTGCCTTAGAATGAATTTATGAAAGGTACAAAGAAATTCTTGTTTACTGAAGTCAGGGTTATAATTGGAGGTCATGGAAATATCTTCTTTAGGATTTTTAAAAATTTGAAAGACACACTTTGTTGGAGTGCCTTGAGAGTGGGAAAATCACATATTACGAACTTGTCATTCATTCATCAAACACGCTTCTGAGTCCTTTGTGTGGGCAAAGCACAATGGAAGTAAGTATAAGATACAACCACTGCATTCAGGGAGACTTCGATCTAGTGGGGGAGATAGATATGCAAACGCAAATGGAATATATTTGTATAATAATGGATCTAGTCCTATTGAAGTGGTCGAAGGAATAATTTAGAAACCCAACCGTAATTCTGAATAGCTTTCTCTTTCCGTTTGCTCAAATAACCTGAAAGGCATTACATAACCTAAAGGAATACTTTACATGCTTCCTTTATCTCTCATCTGTTTTCTTCACACAAACCCAGCACTGCCTTTCTCTTTTCAAAGTTGCCCCAAATCACAACAACGAAGTTGCCCCACCTCAGCCCCTTCCCTCCCCTCCAAGACTTACCACCAGACTCCCTTGTTCCACTAGCCAAAATGATTAGTTCAAGGACATGCACATGACCAAAGCTAGGTCAGTCAGAGCCTCCCCACCCCTGGAAGACTGGGTGTATGGACTCTTTCTTCCTTTGCGTATCATAGGCTATGAGGATCGCAGTGTAGAATTGCCAGCATCTATTCCCTCCATTTCCCTAGTTGGATGCAATGAATTTGGCTAAATAGGAGAGCAGAACTGGAAAATGGGGAGAAAAACCAGCAGCATGAACCTCTTGGTGCAGCTGTGTTTGAGGCTGATAATCCCTTGAGTTTTTCAGTTACGTGAACTAAGAAATCCTATCTTTTTTCTCGTTCAGCTCATTTAAGTTGATTTTCTGCCTTTTGAAAGGGAAGGGGTCCTGTATAATGCACATCTTTCTCAGTGTTTGTGGGGATATTCACATATTAGTAGTTATTGTCCAATACACTTCCCTCAGGTGAGTCTTTATCGAGGGTGGCAAAATATTAGTTCAGAGCACTTAAATCTCTTCGTATCTCCAGACTCTGGAATAGTAGTTCTCGTAATTTTTGCGAGTTTCCAGTGAATACTATTATGTGAAATAGGAAATACAAGAAAGGGTAGTTGGTTTGGGAGTGGGACAGGGTTAATTCTGTTGTGCATGTGGAATATGAGTTGACAGGTGGGTGTGCCTGTGGGGCTGGAAGTGATGGTCTGGAATTCAGAAGCGGGGCTCTGAATGGCAGTGAGGAGAGTGCGGGAGACATATCTGGAGGATGAGAGCATCACAGGTTCTCCCACAGGGTCGTGCCCACCAGTGATCCTCAGACCAGGTACAAAGAACTTTCCAAGTGTTATGCTGGTGGGTCATTGTAAGGAAAACCATTTTCCAGCTAATTGCCTCCATAAATGATGTTTTCTAAAACTGATTTACTTGAGCAGTTATCTGAGGTAGACAATCTCTTTGCTACCTTTCCATCCTCAAAATGCCTTTACATGTGTTACAAAAGAAAAGCCTACTTTTCCCATGAGGAGTCTCACTCTGGGGTGTGACCTTGGGATTTCAAAGCCTTCGGGATAGCAGCAGAGGGACAGTTCAATTCCTCTTCTAATTAAGGCACTATAAATTTCCCCTTCTCATGAAGAGGTAGTCTCAATAATGTTTTACTTTTTGTAGACATAATTTTTACCTTATATGTTAACACTTTTATGTTTGTATATGCTGATAGATGTAGATTATTTTATCAAGTTTATGCCAGTAATAATTTAAATGAATTCTTAATTCACAGAAAATATGTAGCCTGTGTTTAAAAGAAATTAAAAATATATTTCGACATTTGTGGTAGAGATAAGGTGGTAAGGTGATAATGAATGACTTTCAAGTATAAATATGTATATAAAGATAGCATGCTCTAGAAAAAAGGGAGAGAAATATAGATTCAAGGAGAAAAACAGGGTTTTTCTCAGGTCCTGCAAATAAAAGTATTTGGACTATTTGAACACTGTTTATACAAGTGACTGGTATGTCTTTGACATTAATATGAGCACTGCCCCTTTGACAAATGTGTGACCAAAACAAATGTTTGGATCCTAAGACTCTATTTGGCTTCTTAGAATCTAATTTCGAGCCCCAAGTTAGAAATTTATTCCAGTGAGGCTTACCTTGGGGGAAAACTCAAGGACCAGTGGTCATCTTGTTCAACCAATATTAGAAATAGAATAATCCATCCATTTTCTGACTTTTTAGTCAGCCATATAGACCATCTACAAAAGGAAGAAACTCGGATTTTTTTTCAATTAATAAATGACTATTTTAGTTCTAAAAAAAAAAAAGAAGAAGAAATGGAATAATCTTTTAAAATCCCAGAAAAGGTAGTTCATTCTTCCTTCTATCTCTTCATGTGTCCTTCCCTCCATCCCTTTCCCTTCTTTGCACAAACACAAATACAGTTATGAAATGAACTTTTTTTTTTTTAAGATTTTATTTATTTGACAGAGAGAGAGAGAAAGATCACAAGTAGGCTGAGAGGCAAGCAGAGAGAGAGGAGAAAGCAGGCTCCCCGCTGAGCAGGGAGCCCGATGCGGGGCTCGATCCCAGGACCCCGAGATCATGACCTGAGCCAAAGGCAGAGGCTTTAACCCACTGAGCCACCCAGGCGCCCATGAAATGAACTTTTGTGCTAAAGATTGGTGATAAGTATTGAGGATCTGGCTGACAATGAACATGACCACATTCCTGACCTCCCTGAGCCTACCGTTCAGCAGGAAATGCAGCCAATGAAACAAGCAATATTGTGAAGTACAAGGACTATGACAGGGGAAGCACAGGATATAACGTTGGGAACATATAAGAAACACGTACCTTATCCGGGTGAAGTAGAGATGAGGGCTGTCAGTCAGTGTTTCTAAAAATATGTCTAAATTCACTCATTAATCCGTCACTTTGTTCTTTCTTGCCAGGCACTGTTCTAGCAGGGCTCAACAGATAAACTCATTGGACTTACATTCTATTTAGAGGGTAGAGACGCAGTGAACAGGCATGTAAGGTAATAAATGGCATAAGTCTTAGGTAGTGATGAAGGCCATATAGAAAAACAAGATGATTTAAAATCTAATGAGTGCCGAGTGTTTTCTTGGCACTGGTCTTAGAGCTGGGGACATAGAGAATAAGACACAGTCACTTTTTTTGTGGAGCTTTCACTTATTTCTGTTAAGGAAGAGAAACACCAATAAAAAATGTGTGGTAGGAAGTCATGTAGTGATACAGGTTATGAAATGAAGTAATGAAAAAGAAAGGGAAAGAACGGGGAAGTCTCTTTTTGATAGGGTGATAGTGAGGAAGATATCCTGAGGCAGTGATGATTGAGCAGAATTCCGAATGAAGTGAGAGACCAACCCTACAAATACCTAGGAAATGTTTGCTCCAGGTCGAGGAGGCTGCTAGTGAAAGTATCTTGAAGTCAGAAGGATGTGTCATGTGTTTGAAGAACAGCAAGGAGACCAGCATGGCTAGGCTGGTCTAGACAGGGCAGGGCTCACAGGTAGCAAGTGAGGCTGGAGATGGACAGAGGTCAGATCAGGAAGCTTTGCAGACCATGGGGAGGAGGATTTTGTTTTAAATGTGTCTAGAGGGGCGCCTGGGTGGCTCAGTCGTTAAGCGCCTGCCTTTGGCTCAGGTCATGATCCCAAGGTTCTGGCACTGAGTCCTGCTTCAGGCTTTCTCCTCAGCAGGAGGCCTGCTTCTCCCACTCCCTCTGCCTGCTCCCCCTGCTTGTGTTCCCTCTCTCCCTGTATCTTTCTTTGTCAAATAAATAAATAAAATCTTTAAAAAAAAATGTGAGTAGAAGCCATTGAGGATTTGAGCATGGGAGTGAGGTGGTCTGGTTTATATTTTAAAACGATCACCGTGATTTTGTTTTTTGTGTTAGTTTATGTGAACTTGGGGGTGACTTTAGCTCGGTTGGACAGAGAAGGAGATCTGAGCTGGGTTCCAAAGTTTCAATCTGTGGACAAAAGGAACTTTCCCAGGCTTCGAGAAGCCATTGTTTTATTGTATGTGGAGACATAAGTGAGAGGTGAAGTCTGGGGGTGAGAGAGGCACGTCCTGCTCAAAGGTCTAGAAAATGTTTGTTTGGGCTGAAGCCCAGAGTACAAGGTTAGGACTGCAAACAAGAAAACTGGAAATGTAGAGTTGTGAAGGAGGAGTTTGGATTTTCTCCTGAAGACAGTGGATATTCGGGAGGATTTTAGGTGGGGGAATCAGAGCAGTTCTGTATTTTGAATGGTTTGCTCAGGCTGTTGGAGAAGGAGCTGCTGGAGGTAGGAGACCAAGGAGGGCATGGCAGTAACCCAGCAGAGGGCTGGTGACCTGGATTATGCCAGGATTTGTCCGCACACTTCTTGGGGGCCATCCTCCACTAATTTGGGACAGATCTGTTTATTAAGTCTTTCTTATAGAGTCAATCCACCATCTTGGAATGTCCATCAATTTTTCTTAGTTTCTTCTCTTGTTACACAGGGCAAACTTACTTCTGTTTCTGTATGGCAATCCTTTATATAGTTACAGGCAACCATTAATGTCTCCTTTTTTTTCATATTTCTATTTTTGTGGGTAAATGTCCCAGATTTCGTTAACTCCTGTGAATTGGGTGTTCCCACATGACATAGCTTTGTTCCCTCTCAATATTCTGTTTATTTTTATCTTGACCAATTCTCTTTGGTCTGTGACCTGTCAGAGCATGCCATACCAATTCTACCTGCATAGTAAAGGGGGCAATTATTTCTTCCCTCTTCCTAATTAGTACATTTTACAAATAATGACTGATGTTCCCAAGAACTTTTCTAGTACTTGTCCAACACGATTACACTTGCAGTCAACTAAAATCCTCATTTTATTCTCTGTTACGATACCATTAAACCATATCCCTTTTTTTTTTGCACCTTTGGTTTCTTAATTTCAAATTATTATGTTTGGTCTATTGTTCCACTTATTTGTGATTCTGATTCTGACACCCACCATATGAACTCTAGCTCCCAGGTGTCTGATATCTACAGTAATGCCCGTGACAGAATTGTTTTTTTACAGCTATTTGGTAGCTCCCTACTCTCTTTTAATGGTTTTTTTTGCTCGCTGCCAATGAAGGATCTATTCAATAAACTTCCAACTTTTTCTGCAACCTTCCATCACCTTCCTGTCCACCCCCCGCCAAAAAAAGCCTGTGTGCTATAGGCTACATATTCTGTGTTCTATGTGTATATATGACAATTTAATTAGGTAAACATATCTCTGATATGGTTGTAGCTAGTTAAAATACATTTTCCCTTAAGGTTTTTAAGGAGATTTAATTGTTAATTCTGTAAGAATCTATGATATAGGAAAGCTGACTTTTAAACAGAAGGGACTTCGGTAGGTATTTAAGTTACAGTCACACATTAGTCTGGTCCTGGGTCTCTATGTTTTCTTTCTCAGACTTGGGAGCTGAATTTATACATTCAGTAAATATATAAGTGTCTGCTCCATGTTTGGAAATGTTCTCAACACTGGTTATTTGTAAATAACATAGATTCCATCCTCATGGAGTTTACTTGCTGGTGGATGAGACAGACTGTTAATAGATAAATGTTATATGTCAGGGGATAATACATGCAATGGGCAAAAACAAGGGAAGGTAAGGAGGAAGAGGCATTCTGGAATCAGGGCTCACTATTTTATATAGAGTAGTCAGGGAAGACTGTTACATAAAATGACATTTATACAGAGACCTAAAGGATGTGAAGGAACAAGCTTCACAGATATCATGGAAAGAGTTTTATGGGTAGAAGTAGCAAAATGTGCAAAGCACCTGAGCTTGGGACATGCTTGGCAAGTTCAAGGCTATTGTAATTGGAGCTGAACATGGTATGCAAGGGGAAGAATAGGAGATGGGTCAAAGAGGTAGTGAGAGAGGGTGAGTGAGATGTATGGTCCTCTAAGTTTGTGGTTCTCAAACATTAGCCTTTGTCCCTGTCATCTGAAGAATTTGTTAAAACAGATCTCTGGGGCCCACTCCCAGAGTTTTTATGTTTCAGTAGGTCTGGGGTGGGACCTGAGAATTTACATTTCCTTTTTTTTTTTTAAGATTTTATTTATTTATTTGATAGAGAGACAGCATGAGAGGGAACACAAGCCAGGGGAGAGGGAGAGGGAGAAGCAGACTCCCCGCTGAGCAGGGAGCCTGACATGAGGCTCGATCTCAGGACCCCAGGATCATGACCTGACCCGAAGGCAGATGCTTAGTGACTGAGCCACTCAGGTGCCCTGAGAATTTACATGTCTAACAAACCTTCAGTTGATGTTGCTATGTTGTAGAACACTGTAGGTCATAGTAAACACTTGGGCTTTTTATTCAATGGTATGAGAACTGCTGGATGGGGAAGAGTAGAGGAGTGACATTTTAAAAGCATGGTCTGGCTCTATGAAACAAATAGATGGAGGGGACTCAGGGTGAAAGCAGAGTATCCCAAAAGGAGGCTATTCCACTCATCATATAAGAGAAGATGGTAGCTCTGTGTAGGGGGCTAGCAATCCATTGTAGAAGTGGAGAAAAAGTTGAATTCTAGGTACAATGTGAAGGAAAACCCACTCTGCATTTTACATATCCTGGATACCTCTTGGGGCCATCCTCTACATATTTGGGACAGCTGTGTTTATTGATTAAGTCTTTTTTTTTTTTTTTAAAGATTTTATTCATTCATTTGACACAGAGAGAGAGATCACAAGTAGGCAGAGAGGCAGGCAGAGAGAGAGGAGAGAGGAGGAAGCAGGCTCCCTGCCGAGCAGAGAGCCCGATGCGGGCTTCGATCCTAGGACCCTGGGATCATGACCTGAGCCGAAGGCAGCGGCTTTAACCCACTGAGCCACCCAGGCGCCCTGATTAAGTCTTTCTTATACAGAGTCAACCCACCATCTTGGAATTTCCACCAGTTTTTCTTAGTTTCACCTCTTGTTACATAGGACAAACTAACCTCTGTTTCTGTATGGCAATCCTTTATATAGTTACAGGCAATGTAAATAAGTAATGGCATGGAGAGTCTGTCCTTGCTGTATTGTCTCAGGTGGCTGGCCCATGACTCAAAACTGAAACCTTTAATTGAGGTCATATTTTACATGCACTAATATACATGAATACAATGTGTCAGGGTAATTGACTCCTGTGATAGGTTACAAGTATGTATCTTTAAAATACGAGGCATATGCTCTAGATTTTATTTTGTTTCACCTTTGTTTTATTGAGCTAAAGTATGTCATTTTATGAGACCATTACTGTCAACTTCAAATTTCATTAAATCATTCATATTATAATAGGAGACATTGACAAAGGGGCTGGTTGTACTTTGTGTCTTTTATAGGATTCCTTGGAAATGTCATTATGATTATGTCTTTTTGTTAAATGGGATTTATAAGAACTGATTAACATTTATAAAGGAGACAACAGCCCCCTCCCAGCCAAAACTTACCTCTCAGCTCCAAGCCTATGAATCCTGGTGTTTTTGCCTTACAGAAACTCATTTCTATAATGCACTGTGGTCTCAGACTTCGGTTTTGTATCTGCAAGTTCTGGTGCAGCCGTGTCAACTGTCTTGAGCCAATGCATCTCCATATTGAATGATAGCTTTTGCTATCCGAATGGTAACACAGGGTGAGGGTCACTCTTCCTGACAGTGCTGCCAACTGAAATGCTTAGTGTACTTTCTTTTCTTTTTTTTTTTCTTAGTGTACTTTCAAATCATGGGTTATTAGAGCCAAAGAAATTTTCTAAATCACCTTGTCTGTTCTCTCATCTTACAGAGGGGGAAAATGAGAATATTTAAGTAGAAAGCTTTTTCTTCCCCCCACCTTCCTTCCTTCCTTTTTTTTCTTAACCATTATTAGAGACAAAAAGGTGTACATTAAAAAATAAAGCCATTATCTGTGGTGAAATAGTGAATACTTTAACAAGAAATTTTGTCAAAATACAGCAGTCACTCTGGCAAAGCCATAATGTTAAAAATGTGGCTTGTGAAATTGTCTGTGGAGTAATGACCTGAGGGGTGGCTGAGAGGTGTCCTTAGAGGTAGTTGTAGCTCCATCTTAAGCTGAACAAGAGGCCTACTGAAGAGAGGAGAAAGCAGTTGTTTCTTATTGGAGAGCAAATCCTTCTTTTAGCTATTCAGAGTTGTTTTTCAAAGACTGTACTATTTATAACAGTCAATAAAACTCTGAGGGATTAAAGCAAGGTTAGCAATCAGTTAATACAAGGGGGAAAATTGTGTGTAACAATGTGCTCCTCCATTGGGATACTGACCCTTAAACTCACATCATGCCTTAAAGCCGTTCCTACATGCCTTCTTTCTAGTCGCTAGTCAAGCACCAATTTCATTTTCTCAGATATTTCCAAGCTGTGAGAGGTAGCTGTCCAAAAGGAAATCTGCGGGCTGTTTCTAGAACAAGGCGAAAATTGATTGTGAGCGGGAAGACAAGGGCTATTCCCTACAGTGGGGTGGGGTACGGCAACCAGATTCCCTGGGGATGCTTTAAGATTGAACCAAAGCTTTTCTGCAGACCAGGCTTGTTCTCCGAACCAGGATATGAGATCAAGAGAGGTGGAGGGGTACAGCAGTCTTTTCAGTATCTTGATTCCTGTGTTTTGTTTTGTTTTGTTTTTTTCCCCTTAAGAACTGTATTTCTTGGGCACCTGGGTGGCTCAGTGGATTGAAGCCTCTGCTTTCGGCTCAGGTCATGATCTCAGCGTCCTGGGATTGAGGCCCGCATCGGGCTCTCTGCTCAGCAGGGAGCCTGCTTCCTCCTCTCCCTGTCTCTCTGCCTGCCTCTCTGCCTACTTGTAGTCTCTCTTTCTGTGTCAAATAAATAAATAAAATCTTAAAAAAAAAAACAACTATATTTCTTAGTCAGTTTAAATCTCTTTCTAGAATACTCCTTTCCACATTTCCACCTGCTTGCTGTCCTTGCAGTGTGGACCTACTGTTGTGTACTTCATGGGGCTTGTACAGACTTGCTTTACTTCTAGGCGAAGAGAGAGACTTAGAGGCAGACGAAAGGGGAAGTCCGAGACACTTTTTTTTCGCCATTTGTCCTTGTCCTTTGTGGAGATTTTCTGTGTTTCCGTGTGAACATGTGTTTATGGGGAATATTGCCTGTAGGATAGTGTCTCACTCTACTATGTGGGAGAACATTTTAGAAGGAAAATAAAGTTATCTGCCCTTCAGGGTGATCAGGCTCCAGGGAAAGTACCGGCGTGTGAAGAGATCACTCTGGAAAAAGAACATCTAACCACGTTGGAGAGAGGAGGTGCGTCAGGGCTACTCCTGACTGGGTATCCTTATCCCACTGGAGTATTTACTATTCCCAGAACATGCTGTGCAATTTCACCCTCTGTGCATATTCTCACTCCTGCCCCATAAAACCTGTCAACTACCCCACAGTCTCTGACAGTTGACAATGACTTTCCTTCAGGGCTCTGTGCAGACTCCTCCTTGAAGTCTGTCCTTTACTGTGTGAAGTGCTGTTGCCTTTATGCTCTGCCCACAGTTTGCTTCTCTCTCTACTCGCAGCCCTTATTTCATTTTTCCTTGTGTAATGTTTCGCTGTTTACGTCCATGTCTGCACCAGTAGATTCTAGGCTTCTTGATTACAGTTACATCATCTTATATTTGTTTACCGTGGGACACCTAATACAGTGACTCCTTGTACTGGCCCACTCAACACATGTCTGCTGAATGAATGAATGTAATGGATCAGTTTTTCCTTCGGGTTTATCAGTGGAAAAGCCTGAATGAAGCACAGAGGGTGTAGCTTGTCCGAGTTTGTATATCTTGAGTAAGAGATGGGGACCCGATGAAATAGTGAAACTAGTCTTTTTTTTTTTAACTAGTCTTATTTTGATTCAAATAAGATTTTGATATTTTCAGTGCATGTATCCTTTCTGCTTTAGCACATTTAAAAATACACGGTTTAGCTTTGTTTTTATGTGGGTTTTTTTTTGGTACATGTATATGGTAAGAACACTTAACCCGAGGTCTACCCTCTAAACACATTTTTAAATGTATCATATATACAGTAGTGTTAACTATAGTCACTGATGTTGTACAGCAGATCCGTAGAACTTATTCATCTCGCAGAACTGAAACTTTATCCCCACTGGAGAACATTCTTCAGCTCCCTTTCCCTTCATCCCTGGTAACCACCGTTGTACTCCCTGTTTGTATGAGTTTGATGATTTTAGATACCTAATGGATAGGGGATCATGCAGTATTTGTTCTTTTCTAATTTGCTTATTCCACTTAGCATACCGTCCTCCAGGTTGAGATTCATCTTGTGGCATATGGCAGGATTTCTTTCCTTTTTAAGGTTGAATAATATTTCATCATATGTACGTTTCCTTTTTCTATTCATCCATCCATGAGCACTTTGGTTATTTCCATATCTTGGCTATCGTGGGTAATGTTGCAATGGGTGCGGGACTGCAGATAATCCTTTCGAGATCCTGATTTCAATTCTATATACCCAGGAGTGGGATTGCTGGATCACAAGAAATTTTTTAGTATTTTAGGGAACCTCAGTGCAGTTTTCCACAGCAGCTGTACCAGTTTACATCCCCACTGCAATAGGTGAGAGTGGTCCTCTCCCCACATCCTCACCAATACTTCATTATTATTAACATTATTATTATTATTTTGAATAGCCATCCTGTCAGATGTGAGGTGATTGTAAGAATCCCGCACCCTACATCTGTTTACTTTTGTGACTCAGGGACCCTCCCACTCAAACACAAACACAGGGACACACTCCCATCACCCATCATCAGATAAATAGGGTACAGTGAACAAAGACAGTTTCTGGTTTCTGGTTTTGGACTCTGATTGACTGAGGTATCTGGATCAGAGTCCAAATTTAAAATCCATATGTATATAAAGGAGTGAGAGATTTTCCATAATCACACATTTTGAAATCCTTTGTTCTTTCCTAAAGGATCCGGTTTCTCCTCCTTCTCCCTCCTGTTCCTCAGAGCTCTCCTCCCTTTCCTCCTTGTTCTTTTTCAGCACTGCCCTTGTCTTCGTCATCTTCCTAATCTTTGTCTTCGTCTTTGCCTCTTCTTTCACTTCCTCCTCCTCCTCCTCATTATTGAGTAATCTGACAGCTTGGTGTAGGTTCTTTTGTCCTTTTCCCTGAACTTGCAAGGTCCCAAGAAAGTAAAAAGTGACGTTCTTTAGGGGAAAAGGCAGGTTAACCTATAGATAACTAAGACAGAGGAGATATATTTTGGTATCTCAGTACTTCAAAATAAGTAACCCTGAGGACCAAAGGCTAAATACCAAAAAGTTGCCGGATGTATGTCCTATTGATAGTGGGGTGGTTCTTTTGTGTCAATGTGACTAGGCTATAGAACCCAGTTATTTAATCCAACACCTCCATAGGTGATTTTGCAAGGATGTTTTATAGATGTGGTTAACATCTACCAACTTTAGGTAAAGGTAATTACCCTCAAGGATGTGTGTGGGCTTCATTCAATCAGTTGACGGTCTTGAGAGCAGAAGCTGGGGGATGGAGGGAGGGGTGTCTGGGTAGCTCAGTTGGTTAGGTGTCCAACTCTTGGTTTTGGCCCAGGTCATGATCTCGTGGATTGTGGGATCGAGCCCCACATTACAATCTGCTCTCAGCAGGGAGTCTGTTTGGGTGTTCTCTCCCTCTGCCACTCCCCCACTCTCTCTCTCTCCCCCTCTAAAATGAATAAATCTTAAAAAAACCCCAAAAATAAAACTCTGATCACTGAGTGAGCACTCACAAACACACACACACACAAAAGAGCAAAAACTGAGGTTTCCCAAAGAGGAGGAAATTCTGCCTCAAGACCACAACATCAGCTCTTGTCTGAGTTTCCGACTTGCTGTCCTGTCCTCTGAATTTCGACTTGTCAGGACCTATAATTACATGAGCCAAGTCCTTAAAATAAATCTCTTCCTATATATATCCTGTTAATTTGGATTCTCTGGAGAATCCTGACTAATACTGATAGGAACACTTATTAAAGTAATAACTGATAAAAACAGTGATTCCTGGAATCTCCATAAACAAGTCACTTTAATGGTACTTTATTTGCTATTTCATAGACGTCAACCAACTCTATAAATGACTAGAAGGAAACTAGACAGTACCTATGTTGTTCAAATAGGTGGTGACTGTCATCGCAGTGACCTGTAGCTGATAGTCTACATAAGGAGGAACTGATTTGGAGTAGATTATACTCCTCTTAAGAGTAATATGCAGTATAAATACAATTTTGATATGCTAAGAGAATTCCGTAAGTATAGCCAAATAAAGTATATTCAGAAGAAAATTCTCAGTTTGTGCAATATTATGGTCAGACATTTGATGTCTAGTTGTGACTTAAAACATACTCTTTTTACCATCACAGAAATAATGTTAGCTTCTGGGCACAAACATAAAAATTTATTATATAACGTGCCCAAAATATTCCTGTGTGAATGCTGTTTTAGAAGTTAAGCTTTCTGTGTAATTATATTTGTAATGGGGAAACTCAATGTTCTACTTTGGAATGCCTGGAACATATCTTTTATAACTGCAGTTTCGGTAGCAGGCTCTGGGAATTAAAGTCTTGACTGACCTAGCAGGCAAAGAAAGAGTTTTCCTGGTTCAAGTCACTAATGTTGGAGTCTGGGTCAGAGACCTCAGCCTTTTGCTTCTATGTTTAAAAATTTATTTACATAATCAGTACACAAATGTTGATTAATTATAGGGCACATATTTTATGCTAAATACTTTGCAAGACACTAAAGTTTTAAAGATGGAGATGTCTTGAAATTTTCCAGGGATTCAGACATACCACCACCCATCTCTCAAAGAAGTAGGCTTCAGTGTGGTAAGTATCATGTAAGAGATACAGGTGAGGTACAATGGAGGTATAGCAGCAGAAGCTTTGACTGGAGCATAGAGTGGCACCAAGGACAAAGGTAGGGACTGGATTATGAAGGATCTTACGAGGCCCATAGAGGAATTAAGATTTTAACCTAATAAGGAACTACCGTTTTGCTTATTCAGTACTCTTTCTTCTTCAGAGATCAGTACTCACCTTCTCTGGAGGGCTTGCTCCTTTTGCAAATTTAGCCATGGGCTTTGAATGGTAGAGAGGCAGACCTCTATTACAGCTGGATAAATAATTGTCTCAGCCCCTCCATTAGAATGACTTTTTCAAGGATGGGCTCATGATCCACATTGAGTTGGTCAGAATACCTCTGTGGATTTTTCTAATTACAGTTTGAGTATGGGTGTTTCTTTTCTATGTCAAAGATAGTTAGGGTATGAGTCAGGATTCTTAGCCATTAATTTATTGCTCTGGAGAGCAATGTTCTGGGAGAGTGGAGTAACCTACAGTGAGAAGTGGAAATAAGAGAGGAAAAATAATTTCTTTACAGTGCTTGAGAGCTTCCTTTTTGGTGTCAACAGACAAACTCTATCCTCCTTTCCTCCTTTTTTTTTTTTTAACATGAACCAATTGGCATACGTGTGTTTTAAAATTTAAATTAATTTGAGTTGGGTTTTTGCCATTTGCAATTGAAGAATTTTATTAATATAGATACCTAGAAGAATCAGAGACATTATTGTTGAATATAACAAGAGGTAATTTTGTCACTAGTGGGAGAATGGGATGAAAAAGAAATAGAAGAGACAGGGAGACCAGATAGTTCAGTGCTTCCCAGGTGTCACTGAATGGGTCACTGGGATTGGAATCACCTGCAAAGGATAAAGTACTTAGTTAATAATGAAGATTCTAGCAACTGAACCGTATTTCTGAGGAAGGGACATGAAAATCTGCATTTTTAAACATGCACATCAAGTGATCCTTTTGTAAACAAAGTTTTAGAATTATTGAGTTTGGAAGTTATCGTAATTGTGAAGGTGAGGGTTGAGGTCCTAGATTCAGGTGAGAGATAGTAGAGTAAGAATGAGAGAGAGAGAGAGAGGAGAGAGAGCAGGAGGGAGAGGGAGAGAAAGGGACAGATAAACGATTTGCTTGGTAAAATGCACAGTTGAAAGTTGTATGGCAGTGTGAGAGGTGCATCTAGGATGATTCTCTCAGGTATTTGGTTACCTGGAAGTTGACTGCATCATTATTCTGATAAACTGGACCCTAGAATAAAGGAGTAAGTGTGAGAGGATGGACGAGGAAATTGAGGTTTTGATTATTAGTTTAAAGTGTTTATAAAGCAACACAGTAGAAATTTACGCAGAGCTAACCATATAGATCTGTATTTTAGGGGAGCAATCTGTATTAGATTTAGTGGTTATCAGGGAATAAGGGAAGTTGAATCTATTGGCAGGGCTGAGATTTCCCAATGAGGAAACATCAGGAGAGAATGTCTGGGGTGGAGCCAAGACCTGGGGACCACTCCTGTTTAAGATCATATGACCAGAGGGTGCCTGGGTGGCTCAGTGGGTTAGGCCTCTGCCTTTGGCTCAGGTCATGATCTCAGGGTCCTGGGATCGAGTCCCGCATTGGGCTTTCTGCTCAGCAGGGAGCCTGCTTCCTCTTCTCTCTCTGCTTGCCTCTCTGCCTACTTGTGATCTCTTTCTCTCTGTCAAATAAATAAAATCTTAAAAAAAAAGATCATATGACCAGAGAATTGGCTGTTGAAGTCCTTCTTTTCAGAGGTAGAAGACTTCTGATTAGATGATAAGGTTCATTATATAGTCTTACAAGAGACATATTGAAGAGGAGTGAAGGTTATACCAGTTGAGCAGGTCAAGAGATTATGAAGCTCTCCATCGGTATTAGTGTCCCTCTGGATAAAAGCTGGAAGTAATGAGTGACCTAGATGCTAACATCTGCAATGAATGTGCAATAATTTTGAAATGACACCACTAGAAAGGGAAAAAGAGTGTCTGATGGTATGGGAATCAAAGGAGAAATGTTTTCTTCTCACACTTAAGTGGGTTGAATTAATTGATTGGGAGTGCCCATGGGAAGCCAGGAAGATACAAATGTCATCCCTTTTCCTTGGGGTATGTGAGTCCTGAGCGCAAGGGCAGCCTCCATTCCGAGGAGTTACATGAAAAGCCTTATCTAGGAGAAGACTTCTGTTTTTATGTAAGCACAAGGATGAGAAGAATACCCTAGAAAACAGCCAAGGAGGTAGAGGGGTATTTGTCATGGAATTGGCAACTCCAGAATTGGAAAGAACTAAGAGCAAAGTCAGCTATGAGATAATGAGAGAGAGAGAGACGGGGAAGGGAAGGAGTGGTCTGGGATGTGGAAACAGGTGCAGAACCACATGGAGATAAGGGAACTGGAGAGGAAAGGTGACCAGGGAGGTGTAAGATAAAATCATTAAGTCATGAGTTAAGGAGAGAATACACATGTACATAAAGACATTTGTGATGTCATTCAAGACCCTATATAGAATTGTGCCAAAATATTTTCTTTATGAAATAAATAGAGTTCAAAGGAGACAAAGAATATGCTGAGAAGTGGCAGTGGAAAGATCTTGGGATGGAAGGGAACATACACCAGTTAGGTTAATTTATATGAAGTGCTGAAAGTGCAAAATATAATGTAATACTATGAGGTGGTGTAGCCAGGGCTGTGATCTAGAAGCTTCAAGTCCTTTAACAAACGTGTTACATCAGTACTTTTGTTTTGTTTTGTTTTTTAAATGTGGGTGCCTGGGCCCCTATTCTCAGTTTACTAAATCAGGTTTTCTGAGGGTAAGACTTGAAGACCTCCAATTTTTTTATTTTTTATTATTTTTTTAAAGATTTTAAAAATTTATTTGACAGGGAGAGAGAGATCGCAAGTAGGCAGAGAGGCAGGCAGAGAGAGAGAGAGAGGAGGAAGCAGGCTCCCTGTTGAGCAGGGAGCCCAATGCGGGACTCGATCCCAGGACCCTGAGATCATGACCTGAGCCGAAGGGAGAGGCTTTAATCCACTGAGCCTCCCAGGCGCCCTGATTTTTTTAGAGCTCTTTTTCTATATTTTATAATATATATAAAATAGATAATATGTATTTCAATATTATATATCTAATTATTGATATAGTTCAACTTAGGTGGCAATAAACATGTATGTGAATAGCAAAAAAAGAGATTACAATGAGTAAATCTCATGATTAAGGGTAAGGAATAGTAGATGGTTAGAAAATCATGGAGAGTGTTTAATTCTAGTATTTTATTTTGGAGGCAATGAAACACCACATTATTTTAAGTGAGTAATGACTCTGTGAATGATGTATTTTAATGGAATTATTATGGTTTCTGTAAATAATATTTACCAATATACTTACAGTGACTCAGAGTTATTCTACTCATGTATTTAGAATTAGTATATTTAGAATAACATGGTTTTAAATGAAGTTCATTCAAAATTTTGGTAGAAATGAAGACTCTAATCTGTAATCCTCTAAGCATTATGTTTGTCTGACATTGAAAATTTAATATACATTGTTATTATTTTAATGTACGCAATTATATTTATATAAGAAATGTATTTAAGTGGAAAATCATCAGTTTTTGCTGTATTATTGTTTTTCAGTTTCTTTAATGAATTAAAAGTTACTGATTTTTATTTTTTTATTTTATTATTATTATTTTTTAAAGATTTCATTTATTTATTTGACAGAGAGAGATTACAAGTAGGCAGAGAGGCAGGCAGAGAGAGAGAGAGGAGGCAGCAGGCAGGCTCACCGCTGAGCAGGGAGCCCGATATGGGTCTCGATCCCAGGACCCTGAGATCATGACCTGAGCTGAAGGCAGACGCTTTAACCCACTGAGCCACCCAGGCACCCAAAAGTTACTGATTTTTAAACTCAGAAATGAAACTTATGTACCAGTGCTTTTCATTTACTAAAAAAATGACCATCTTTAGCTTTGTTCTTTGGACCAATGAATTCTCTGGTGAAAAAGTTAAAAAATCCTAATTTGGTGAATTAAAAACAGCCTATTTTTCATTACTCTTGGGCATACAGAGTGACTTATTTTATGATTTGCTGAAATTGTGTATCTTTTCTGATCTTTCCTGAAGCAAAAATTGTGTGCCACCTTTGCAAACTTTTCCTTACATTTGGATCTGTCTCTGAAGTGACTTAAGAACTCTATAATTCTGATCAAGAATTCTGTTTCTCTCTGAAAAACTCCCTTCTGTATCTGATTTTGGATGACATGATGGTGATTACCTTTGTTCCTACTTAGATATGTTGAGATTGCCTCCAGGCTTTGAAGTTCTGAGATTTAAAGAAAAGATGAAATACAAATACGTATGTGCTGTTTTCATATGGAAATGATATTCTGAATGAGAAATAACTTTTTTGTTGGCATGCACTGAGTCTTATAGAATAAATTAAGAGGCACTTGGAAGACAGACTCCATGCTTTTTCTTACAAGTACACTAAGATACACTATCGAGTAAATAAAGACCAAAACTTTCCAGGATTTTAAAGGATGACTGAAATTTTCATTAAATTTTAGCACTTAAGAATTTGAAGATTTTATTTATTTCTATATTTGAAGCATGTTCATTTCATCCTTGACTTTCAGTTTCTTTTGCCAGTAGTTCTCTATTTTATTGTTCTGATTATTAATGCTGCACGTTTTCATGGTAAAAAAAAAAACAAAACAAGTGATATAGGAAGGCACGTGGTGTCACTTTCTTGTAACCTCTTCACTTGGACTTAACTACTCTTAACCTTTTAGTATATATCCTTTCAGACTTTCTCCCGTCTGTATTAACCTGTGCAGGTATAACACAATCTGTGTGCCTCCTTCTGTCTTTGGTGGCCCTGTTTGGGGTGTCTTGTTTTTCCTCTTTGGTTAGCTTTCTCTTTTAACATGCTTTTCGCCACTCTATCTGTAAGGGCTTCCCTATCTATTTTTTATTTTGGCTTCTCTGCCTTTGATCTTCTTTCTGTCACACTCTTGCTGTTTTTCACATTCTCTGTATTCATACTCATATGTATGGAGTATATGAATATATATATGTGAAAGCGTGTGTGTATATACATATAGTTATATCAAAGTAGGACCATTAGACACATGCTGCCTTGTAATTTAAAAAAAAAAAGCACCTTTCTATTGCAATCAATATAGATCCAAAGCTCCATTTTTGATGACTGAGTGGTATTCTATGGTATAGTGTGGTATAGATTTAATTTATTTTACGCAATCATTTTAAACAATTTTTTTTGACGTTTAGATTGTTTCCATTTTTTGGTTACTGTATTTAGTTCTTTTATTGCACATTTTTATGCATTTGTATGACCATTTCTTAGTAATTGAAATAAGTTACTATTAATTATTGCTAATAACCCTTATTGTAAATATTCTTAATCAGAGGTTCTAAATTATGTAAACTTAGAAATTCACTATGAAGCTAAGCTCAAGGTAGTTATTATGAGACTTCTTGGGAAAGAACAGTTTTCTTTAAATAATAAAATATTACAAGATGTTGCTAGCAACTATTGGTGGGATGTGGCTTTATATTGTTGTTGGACATTTCTAACGGCACGTTTGCTGATGGATGTATTCTGAGCTCTCTTCTTTATGACTAATAGGCTCAGTGTTTGGAGAAAGGCAATTAGGGTTATGGCTGTTGTTTGTGATCCAAAGAGCAGAATCAAGCAGTACAGTCACGTAAGGAATGAGACTTACCACCCTGCCCTGAACACTTGGATCAATCATATTCTTTTCTCGCAACAGCAGGCCCCCTTTTAAGTTATGGCTCCCCATTCTTTAGTTCTTTGTCTAAATAAGCTCTAAGCTGCTTGAGATAGGAGCCTTGTTTTCACTGTGTTGTTTTGTAAAATGCCATATGCACACATGACATTTTGTAGATAATAAAAACAGCAATGATTATAGGCTGTTGGTAGTCCTCTGTTGATATCCCTGCTGGTAACAATACACTAAGATATCACTTGACATTCTATTGAGTTAACAGAAACTGTTGTGTTGATTTTTACTGCTGTTAAGAGCAGGGAGAATATTGATTTTAATCAGAAGAAACAGGGAGAAATTGCTTTGACATGTGTTTTTTACTTGATCTTTGAGAGTGTTATGAAAAAATAAAAAGAGTAAATAATAATCTGTGCAGAGTTCTTTCAAAAGGGTTGAAAGGTTGTTTGAAAGTGTGACTCAAGGGTAGAGATTTAGTTTGGGAAATGGAATATTTAATCAGCCATCTCAAAGTACTTTCTTGCATGACTATTAAAAGCCTTTCATTGGAATATGAAATAATTGTATTTTTAGTCAAACTGTGATTGAAATATAAAAAAACATAATTTAGTTTGTTCATCATTTTAATATTTATATATTTATTTATTCAACAAATAAAAATCATCTACAATAAATAGGATGGTGTGATCCTAATCTCTGGGGGTACACCAGAGAGCAAAGCAAACAAAATCCTTGTCTTAATGGAATTTCCATTCTGGAGGTGAAATAGTCAAAATTTAAAAATATTACATAATATGTCAAATGGCAATAAGTACTACAGAGAGAAAAAATAGAGCAGATTGGTAGAAGGTGATCGAGGCGATAGAAGACAGCAGTGCATCTGGATTGATAGTAGGCATTTTACATATTGTGATCAGGGACAGCCACTCTGGAAACCTAAAGAAGCTGCAAGTCAGCCATGTAGGTAGAAGGAAGAGCAGGGGCAAATGTCCTGAGGCAGGAGTATGTTCAAGAGACTGCAAAGAAGCCTGTGTGGTTTCTAGAATAGCAGATATCACCAATGAGGGGGGCAGATTTAGGAGGCCTCCCACATTTAGGGGGCAATTTGGAGGCCTTGTATAACTTTAACTCTTACTCTGAGTCAGATGGGGAGCCAGGAGAGATTCACAAGACAAAACTGACCTGATCTTATTTTCATTGAGAGGGATAGTCTGGAAGCTTCAAGAATAATTGCAAGGGTGGCCGACTGGAGAAACGCTAGGGTGTGCTAGTTCAAATCCAAGCAATGGGAGATAGTGGTTTGGGTCTGGGTGATAAAAACAGAGGATGTGAAAAGTGATGAGATTTTTTTGGTCATATTTTGGAGATAGAGGTGACAATTTCCTGATGGATTCGACGTTGAGTGTGAAGTAAAGGAAGCAAAGATGTTAAGGCTGGACGTTGGAGAGTTTAGTATTTAGTTTTTAGTTCCAAGAGAGAGGTCATGGCTGCACTGGTAAATTTGGGAGTCATCAGCCTAGAATTGACATTTAATTCCATTAAAGATAGGAAACCAGGAGAGACCATTTTGGGAGTCAGTTTAGATAGAGAAGTTCTGGGAGCTGAGGGTTAGGGATTGGAGGATCAGCAGTGAAGCCTGAGGGGTGAGATAGTGACATACAAGCAGAAACAAAAGAGAGTGATGTTTCAAGGGCTGAGTGAAGTAACCTCTTCTGGAAGGAGGGAGGAATGCCTGGGGTCAGAAGCTGTATGAATAGGTCTAGTTAAATGAGGGTTGAGTTGGTACCTGGGAGTTATTGACCATCTTGTGAGTCGTTCAGAGGAATGATGGAGACAGAGTCTTTCTGGAGTGAGACAGAGAAGATAAAAAATAGAGAGCAGGATAAAAAATTATTGAGTTTTGCTCTAAACAGAATGGGATTGGTGGGCGAATGACCAGACAGCACACATGCCGTGGCTGCTGGAGAAGTGTTTGTTGGGGAAAACTCATAGGGGCAGGACCAGTATCGGGGGATGGGGGAGCTTGAGCCCCCACTGCCCGATGCATTTAGGGCAATATATAGAAAGCGAGCAGGGCTGAGTGTCAGATTCCAGAAGAGCTACTTTGACATGAAGCTGTGGGGCTTTAAAGCTGCACCAGCTCCTCTCCTGATCTTATCTGAGACGGTAGTCATACTTTTGATTCCAGCCTGATTCCTTCAGTCCCTACCTTAACAGCTCACAGGGCTGGGGTTCAAGTTTCTGATTGACTGGGATTGATTACAATGAGTACTAACTCCCCAGTTTCCATGGGAGCTCTGTAGGACAATGAATTCTTTTCTAGGAGCCTAGACTAAAGGAGATAGTCTTGACAAGGTAAGGCTCATCCCTTAGGTAACCAGAGAGGCAGTAGAGGGGTATGGGAGGGTTTTCCTTAACTTCTTTCCCCTCTCCTCTCCCTTCCCGTGTTCTCCCTACCTTCCCTCCCTTCTTTGCTTCCTTTCCTTTGATGTACAATATTGTAGATTTTTATATGTTCATAGGAAGAATCTACTAGAAAGGAAAACCATTGAGGATGTGGGAGAAATAGTCACTGGAGTGATTTCTGTTGAGAAGATAAGAGGATTAAGATTTAGTATGAGTGGAGAGGTTGGACTTTTTGAGGAGAATGGATAGCTCATTCCTGTTAAAGCAGAGAAGTCAGGATTTATAAGCACAAATGTGCGTATGCTATGGTCAGAACTAGTAGACATTCTCTTAGGATTGCATCGAATTTCTCAGTGAAACGGAACCTTGCGTTGAGAGCAAGGAGCCAGAAGCAGGTGTTGGAGTGATTGTAACAATATGTGACTAATAACTTTATTTTCCCAATGAAAACACATTTTATTAGTTATATACCCTGCAAAAAGAAACCACTTTGCCTCTCTTGCTGAGGATTGCATTTTGTGGATTTCTGTCGGACAGTCTTGGCTAAATTTGTTTAGCTTCTGGTCAAATGCTTATTTCAATGGGGCATGTTCCATATGAAAAAAAAATCTCATTTTTGTGGTGTTCTGTGATTTGAGTCATGTTAGATGCCTCTGTAAACATAGCACAGAAATAAGCAAAATCTACTTGGGCTTATATGGCATGTGTGCAGAAGAATCTGTACTTATTAAGCATACAAATATGTTTAAAATTCAGTAACCTTCCTGTGGCTCCTAGCAGGCAAAAGCATGACATTTGAAATTGTATCTTCATTGCCTTCTGAAGGCATAGGATGATTGACACATCCTAACCTATTTATAACTGTGAGACTGAACCAGTTATTCACATAAATTCTTTTTTTTTTTCACATTTGGAGTTTAGATAATTGGATTAAACTATAGCAAAGTAAGTTAGGCCTGCTATGATTATACTCCCTTGGTGGATGGGGAGACTGGCTATTCTGGAAAAATGCATTTACTTTATATGTGTCATTATTATGTATGATTCTTGAAAAAGCAAGAAAAAAATCTTCTATTTCAAAATAAGTAAAATAATAGATAATAACTGGATCCCATAATCCTTGATTTCCTCAACTTTAATATGGAAGTTGAGTTAAGGTTTCACTAAATGACTCCTATACACCCTCCAGTTACAAAATTTTTTGATCTCTCAAAATAGTTGTAGCATGTCATCCATTTGTAGCTGAGTAAGTTATTAGACGATGCCATATACCAGTTTCCCAACATCTCTAGTTGTTGCTTCTGTGATAGCATTTCCTTCATTCCTTTTGAGATGATTTTGCCTTTTTACTTCAAGTTGTTAAGGTAGCTCAAATAGAAATGGGAGTTATTTCAAACCTCATATCTTAATGGCAGGAGTGTGGAGGTGAATTTTCCACAGAACTTGTTAAAAATGTAAATTTCCAGGACCCATCTTTTAAGCTTTTGAAATAATGGTTTGAAACTAGGCTTAGAAATCTTCATTTTAGTAAGTACTACTCAGGTAGTTCTGAGGTGGGTGGCCAATAAAATACACTTTGGAACACAGCCCTAGTTAATATGCAGAATTTATGTAGTTTTGCATTTACGTGATTTAGTGACACTGGACATGAGGACCAGCTGCCATGATGCTTAGCTAAGAATCAAAAGATGATGAAAATTAGCAAAGGGAATAGAAAGTAAAGGGCTATGTGGCAGGCTGACTCCTACCTGATAATTTACGGGATTGTCACCATGATGGGAAGAAGCTGAACCTGGGAGAAGGTTATAAAATATTTAATCAGAGAAGATGTCGTACCTAAATTTCATTCAAATGTGCAACCCTCGGAGTGGGTTGGGAGGCACTCACACATTGAGTTCCAGATGTAACACCTCATCTTGTAAAAACAAAAACAAAAAGAAAACCAGGGGCACCTGGGTGGCTCAGTCGTTAAGCATCTGCCTTCGGCTAGGGTCATGATCTCAGGGTCCTGGGATTGAGCCCTGCATCGGGCTCCTTGCTCTCCACGGGAAGCCTGTGTCTCCTTCTCCCACTCCCCCTCCCTCTCTCGCTGTGTCTCTCTCTGTCAAATAAAAAAATAAATAAAAATCTTAAAAAACAAAAACAAAACCCAACTCAGATATTTTATAAACCAGACCAGCTTTGTCTTCTGTTAGTGCCTCTGGAACCACAAAGTAACAGCTCCTAAAAATATGCTCCTCGAATCTGTAACATAATCTACAGTCCATCCATCCTTGGACTCTCCCTTGAACCCAGAAAGCTGTCATGTTGGGAGTTAGTCTAGGTTAAGAACCCTGCTGAGCTGTACTGGTAAACTGTCTTTCACCCTTCCTCCCCACCTTCTCCTTTTTTAATCTGGTAGTTTGTTCCTATCCGGACCTTGTGTATGTATGTGTTCTCTAGTCCAAGTGTTCACGTGAGTCCATGTGTTCTCAAGTCCAAAGCCGTGCCCACTATTTTGCCTTTAAAAATTGTGTTTATATTTAAAAAAATGACAAACTCTGTTAAAGTGAAGAATGATGACAAATGTTTATTTTACAAACCCTTAATATTTGTCACTATAATTGACAATATTAGCATTGCAACCAATATTTTAATCAGCTCTTCTCTGTTTCCTTTGCTTCACATGTACTTCTCATTTTCTTTCTGGGGGTGAAATCCTACCAGTTCTTTGAAATTTAATTAAAAGCTTACTTTCTCTGGAAGTCTCCCCGATCACCACCCTCATTCAGTGTCCCTATCCCCCCAAATGACTTACCTCTTCCTCTGAGGTTTCATAACAATTTGATCATGATACCTATCAACTTGTGAACTCTGTAAGCAGGGTGACCTTATGTCTTAATTTGCTTGGGTCAGGTTTTCTGGCATAAGTATTAACAGAGCCCCATTTCGTTAGAAGTGTCCCAGTTTGGATAATAGATTATATCTCCATCCCATAGTGAAGGGGCTTTTTATTTCTAGTACTTAGTTTGTTATCTGAGTCTGAATTGAATTTATCATCTAATGGCTATAAGGACTGTTAGAGGTCTGTTGGAAGCCTTTGGTATTTTACAGGTATTATTATTTATATCTATTATTTATAGATATTAATGTGCAAAGACAGCCGAAGTGGGAGCCCATGAAGCCATTAGTTACTCCAAAGAAGGTAGAGATAACCTGGCCCAGATTTTTGAGGAATTGGCTGTACCTAGGTACCTTACTGGTACCTTCATTGGTACCTTACTGCTAATCCGGAGGAATATCCAAAGGAGAGTGAAGGCCTTTGAAGATGCTTTTATTGTTTCATGGTAAAGAGGAAAAAACTAATGTCCAGATTGTAAGTTAAAATGAAATATATTTATTGGATTGTTCTTTACTTTAAAATTATGTCTAGTGTTAGACTATTGTTTGTATGTTAGGATTTTCTTCCTTTTCTGAATTGATGGTACTTGAAAAGCTCTTCATCTTTCCTTATCAAAATAAGAAGTGGGCAACTCCCAAGTCCAAACCTTGGCTAAGGAAATGAGCTGGGGATGGAAGGTGCTATCTGGACTCACAAGGCAAGAATAATCGAAGGGCACAAACCTGTCAATGTGGAAAGACCTTCCTGTCCTCTTCTACAAAATCAGAGGGATAGTATCTGTTTTGTTCACTGCTTCATCGGGTCTTACACAGCCTAGTATACAGTAAGTATTCAATAATTATTTGTTATTTAAATACATTCATGGGCTCCATGAATACATTACTCCACTGAAAACATCTGAAGGGACCCAACTTGGCAAACAGTTGAGTTAGCTGTGCCCTGTTGGGTACGCAGCCCTCACTGTGAGGAGGGATCGGTGACACCTCTAGTTATTGCTTCTTGCCCTTCACCCAATTAAAGTTTTAGCAAAGTGTTCCATATCTTTGTACGTGGATTATTGTAGTGGTCTCTTTTTTGTTTCTAAATTTTTTTTAAACATTGTGGCAAAATACTCATAAGATTTACCACCTTCACCATTTTTAACAGCACAGTTTAAGGGCATTCGGTGCGTTCACACTGTTGTGCTACCGTCCCCACCATCTAGCCACAGAACTCTTTCCATCTTGCAAAGCGAAAATTCTCTACCCATTAAACAATTGCTCTTACTCCCTCATCCTGCAGCTCTGGCGAACACCACTTCCACTTTCTGTCTTTGTGAATTTGACTCTTCTAGGTACTTCACGTAAGTGGAATCATATGTTTGTCCTTTGTGACTGACATGTTTCACTTAGTGTAATGTCCTTAAGGTTCACCCATGCGGCAGAATGTGTCAGAACTTCCTTCTTTTTTAAGGCTGAATAATATACCCTATATATGTAGGTATGTACCCTATATACCCAGAACTGTAATTGCTGGATTATATGGTAATTTTATTTGTAATATTTTGAGGAATCACCGTACTGTTTTCCCTAGCAGCTGCATCATTTTACATTCCTACCAATAGTGCATAAGCATTCTGATTTCCCTACATGCTCACCAATAATTGCCATTTTCTGGTTTGTTGTTGTTGTTTCATAGTAGCCATCATAATGAGTGTGATGTAATGATCACTTACCTGGCTGCTTCGTTGCCAGGATCTCTCTCTTCTGATCCATCTTCTTCACTAGTAGCTAGAACATTTTGCCTTTCTTTCTTTCTTTCTTTCTTTCTTTCTTTCTTTCTTTCTTTCTTTCTTTCTTTCTTTCTCTCTCTCTCTCTCTCTCTCTCTCTCTTTCTCTCTCTCTTTCTTTCTTTCTTTCTTTTTAAAGATTTTTTTTATTTATTTGACACAGAGAGAGAGAGTTAACACAAGCAGGGGAAGTGGGAGAGGGAGAAGCAGCCTCCCCGCCAAGCGGAGAACCCGATGTGGGGCTCAATCCCAGGACCCTGAGATCGTGACTCAAGCTGAAGGCAGACGCTTAACTGACTGAGCCATCCAGGGACCCCTAGAGCATTTTTTTCTTTTCTTTTCTTTTCTTTTCTTTTCTTTTCTTTTTTAAAAAGATTTTATTTGTTTATTTGACACAGAGAGAGATCACAAATAGGCAGAGAGGCAGGCAGAGAGAGAGGGGGAAGCAGGCTCCCTGCTGAGCAGAGAACCCGATGCAGGGCTCGATTCCAGGACCCTGAGATCATGACCTGAGCTGAAGGCAGAGGCTTAACCCACTGAGCCACCCAGGCGCCCCCAGAGGATTTTTTTCTTACCTGTATATATGACCATGTCAAATCTATTAATGACTCCCAATTTCTCTTGTTTGAAATTTTAAGCTTCTTAACATGCTAACTTCTCAGTTCTCATTTCTATCCACTCTATGCTCTAGCCATAATGACATATTTGCTCTTCTTTACATTTGCTGTTTGCTTTCATGTCCCTATGACTTTATACTGCTGATTCCTTCAGCTTAGAGTGCTTTGTTTCCTAAATTTCATTTCTTATCTTTGTACCTTTTCCCTCATTAAGTTCCATCTGTCCTGTTACTTTTCCTTGAAATTTTTCTCTTGCATTCATATTGAACAGCTCACTTTTAAAAATTTAGTCTCTTGCCAAACAAAAAAAAATCCATGACATAATGGATTTAATAAGCTGATCATGTTAATTCTTCACACATCCTAGTAAACACGTTAGTATTAACATTTTGAAAAGTCTGTCCACATAGTATAGAAACTCGTCTTGAATACCACCAGTGCTGTGTGTACCACGTTTTGTGAAAAACTGTGAACCTGTCTTCCCTGTCTATCTGATCAGCTCCAATTCCTTAGGTAAATATATGTAATGAATCATGGTGTTGACTCTGGAGTTAGAGGAATGGGTCCAAATCCTGACCTACTGCTCACAAATTTTGTAACCTTGAGCATGTTATTGAACCTACCTGAGCTCCAGTTTCCTCTTTTGTAAAAAGGGGATGAAGATAGTTTTTATCTGGAGACTTCCCGTGAGGAGTTTTTAGGGTAATGATTGCAGAACTCAAGGTTATCAGTGTTCTAGCTCTTCTGTTCTCCCCAAATCATTAAAAGATGATCAACATTTGCTTCTGTAAACTCATTCAGAGTTATCTCATTATGGGAATTGATGAAAACAAAAGGAAAGTGGAATCAAGTCAGGACATGCTTTCATGATTATTCTAAAATAAGGTAAGTAATTACAGTAATTTAAACTTAACTTTTTTGAGTCCCTAAAATAATGATATTTCAGAGCTAAATGGGATGTTAAGTTGTCCTTTTGGATGTTTTTTCTACCTGTTTTGGCCCTTGTCTGCAAGATTAGTTAATGTAACTCTAAGTGGAATACAGACAAAGGGTTATGAAGAGAGCCTTCAACCTCTGCCTCTTCCTCTGCAATCCCAGTGACTTCAAAGAAAACCAGATAACACTGAATATTTACTTCCGTCTCCACTAGTCAAGAACACAGGAACTGTTGGAGAAATTGGTTCTATCTCTCTGCCTTATTCCTTTCTTAGTCTCTTGTGTCCTGGTTAGATTTTTCCCTTTTCTTTTTTGTGTTATCACCAGCCCTTTGTGCTTGGAACTGTCCCTTCCTTTAGTCTTTGTGCTTAACATGAGAGTTCTTTTATTTACGCTTTCTTTTTTTAGTATTATTATTAACATATAATGTATTATTTGTTTCAGGGGTACAGGTCTGTGATTTATCAGTCTTACACAATAAACAGCACTCACCACAACTCATACCCTCCCCAATTTCCATCACCCACACCCCGCCCCTCCCGCGCCAACCCTCAGTTTTGTTTCCTGAGGTTAAGAGTCTCTTGCGGTTTGTCTCCCTCTCTGGTTTCATCTTGTTTCATTTTTTCTTCTCTTCCCCTGTGATCCTCTGCCTTGTTTCTCAGATTCCGCATATCATTATTTACCCTTTCTATGAAAATCCTTTGTGCAAAGAAACTGAAAGAAGAAAAGAAAAAAGAATGAAGATATAGGAGGAAGAAAGGGCAAACAGTTGAGGAGTTGCTAGAGTCTGTACTTCTGTAACTGACATTCAACTCAAGTATTGGCTTTCTTGTTACATGCAAATGACTCTGTCTTTATTTCTTAGTTGGTAACTCCCTTGAGCAGAAACCATACCTCTGCCTTCCCTGGGAATGTGCCAAGTACACACTGAACATTCCAAAAGCAGTGACACCATGTTTTTATGTTCAAATTGAAGGATTCTCTGCCGTGTGAAAGATACTCAGTAAGGATAATACCAATTTTTTTTTTCCTGTCAGGTCTGTTTTGGACATAAGCATTGAATAATAATAATAAAAAGATTTACTAAGTAATTTTATTTCCATGTCAATAAAAAAGAAAGCTGGGCATGATTTACTTTTGAAATGATCCTCTTTTGTCTTAAGTTATTAAAACTATAAAGATTTTTCCTTAGTAGTTGTTTAACATAGTTATGCATCCAAGACCTTTATCTTACAACTTTATGGACTTCTAACATTTAACCCACGTGAACTTGACATTTAAGATGAAATAGGTGGTGTGACAGTGATACTTGAAACTCCAGAGGTGTTTACTGTTTTTCTGACCTCTAGTTTCAAGTTTTTATGATCCCTTCAGAGACATTAGACCTTTTGATCCTAATACAATATTTTTTATTTAAAGAACTAATTAGCCTATTTGTCAATAATACTCATGAAATGAGAGGTTGTACCTTTTGGCAAAAAATATGAATTATGGATCATGCAAGTAAGCTTACTAGAGAATTCAAATTATAGTTCTAAAGAAGCTCCTGAGTTTAGTTTGGTAAGTGAGTTCTTAGTACTTTTAGCTAAAATGAATCCATTCTGGCAGAAGAAAGAATGATTTCTTGAATGCAAGAAGGCTCAGATCACAGTCCTTTTTCTATCGATTGATTTCTGCATAATTTCTATGAAAAGTTGTGTGTCAAAGGAAACTGTTTTTATGTCATCATAGCAAAATCTAATAATAATTGTTACTTAAAACAATTAGCCTCTCTGGCAGCAGAACAGATTTAATTATATATTTCCATGAGAAATGTAATCCAATTTTATAAAATAAAATTAAATAAAGCAAATAAGCTCACTTCTAGAGTAGCTGCAAAAGAAAACATCTTTAGCAAAGAATAGGTGAACGATGGGATGGGATATGAGATACCCAAGGGACTGCACACTGCCAAAGATTTCCAAGTATTAATTTGAATTAAAAGGATTAAAGTATAATGTATATGTAATTTTAATGGGGAGAAAGAAATTCCTTTAAATATAAATTTATTTGTTGCCTGATTTTTTCCCGCTCTTTTAATAGTTAATGTACTGATCAGAATCTCTTATTTTGATCAACACTGGCTTACTCTACAAAGGACTGAAAACTTAGATTTGGAGGCGTTTGGTTAATCTGAGATACACTCAGGGACCGGGTCAGTTTTTAAACCACGCCTGGGTAAGGCCAGGATCTGCGCTTCATGGCAACTAAGTTTGTTCTAATAGCCTGTATTGGCTGTAGCTGAAATTTGACTGCAGCAGAGATATCAAGGTCTTTCTAAGAAACTATCTCTAAGATTGATGGAGATTCTAGATTAGCAGCTGCTGACAGTGACTGAGGAAAGGAGAGGTAATAGTCAAAACTGGTAGAGAACCAGTGGTTAGGGAAGCACGGAGTCCTGGGTTGGTGGGTCAGAGAGTGCCTTAATTCAGAAGTATTTCATGGTGCCAGATGTCTCAGAGTAAATGACTGGGTCCTCCAACTCAATGCCAAATCGTCGGTGCATTTAGCAGGAATTTCCCCAACAAACATGCGAACAAACCATAGTATTCCAGAACTGTAGAGCTTATTTATTTATTTATTTATTTATTTATTAATATTTTATTTATTTATTTGACAGAGAGAGATACAGTGAGAGAGGGAACACAAGCAGGGGGAGTGGGAGAGGGAGAAGCAGGCTTCCCGCTTAGCAGGGAACCTGATGGGCTAAATCCCAGGACCCTGGGATCATGACCTGAGCCAAAGGCAGGCGCTTAACGGCTGAGCCACCCAGGCACCCCTGTATAGTTTATTTTAAGTGGGTTTCAAAACCACTTTATACTGTCTTGGAAGGACATTCAAGGGAAAGCTACAAAGGAAACATTAAGTAACACCACTTCATAGAACAGGACATGAAAAACACTTTGAACTATCATCTCTCACCTGTACAGATCCTGCTTCAGTCCTGAGAACTGGTTTGGCTCAAACTCCTTAAATATTACAGAACACTGCAAACATTAATTGTTCAACGTAAAAGAAGTTGCTTTTATATTATACAGTATTTATAGTAGCAGGTGGCTTTAAAATCAGCTATAAAACTGATCTTCCTGACCCTCCATATACACAACAGGGGAAGAAAAGTACTAGCTCTGATATTTTCTCATGTGATGAGTGATCTGACTGGTGATGATGACTTATTCTAGATTTTCAGCTGATGGGTCTTTCCACAGGGAAACCACAAGGGCTGCCAATTATATTTCAGCTTTTTCCTCTAAGTCATTTTGTAAGATTAGATCTCTTACAGCTGAAATGACAAAATTAATGACAGTGTATAATAATGTTTGGATATAATAAATGATGCCAAATGGAATTTCTGTCATCCGGTCCGGTAGATCTGAGACTAACCATTATTCTCCAGTGAAAACTTTGAAAGTACAAATAAAGTCATAATGAAGTACCTTGCTAAGAAGTAATAAAATCTTGGCTAAAATTTACCTTCCAACTCAGAGTCAATAATATGTTAGCTGAGTCAGAGTGTGAAACAAAATAAAACTTCCAAGTTCTCTCCTTTTGGCTTGGCTACTTGTTTGAAAAGAGCACTAGGGAGATTAATTCCATTAAGTAATATTGGTAGAGTTAATAATATATGGAAGGCGCAATAAGGAGCGCAAAGAGGAATGAGGCTCAGTACCTTTACTAGATAATTTCCCATTTTGGAGGAGAGCTAAAACCTAAAAACAAATGATATTAAATAAGGAGGAATGTGATAAATCAAATAGTTGAGAATAAGACCAGAGACCTGAAGGTCATTACAATGACGGTAAGAGAGCATAGAAGAACATATACCCCTTTCTAAAGATTTGGTGATTGTTATTCCTTATAAATCATTTACTAAATATATAATGTTGGTGTCTTGATGCGGAAACTCTGTAGCCTCCTTGCATCTACCCTTCCTCTTCAGTCCTCCCCAAAGGGAAGGGATGCTAATTTAATTGGTTAAATTTCAGAGCATCGATTGGGCAATACTTGCTAGTAGGCAAGGACGCTGCACATTGATATATCAGGTACAAAGACCTGTCATGCATTTACCCCTTCCTGCCCAATGTAGTTGAAGCAATGAACTGATTCAGGCTGTGCTGTCAGAGATATCCTGACTATGTTTTATCATATGCTCCCTTTCTGTTTCTTCTCCCAAGAGCTTTGTCCAACTCTGTACGAGCAGCTCCATATGTCCATTCTCTGGTTTTCCAGCCAGATCTAGGCTTCAAACTTTGACCGCGTTCTTTCTAGATGAACTTGACATTAGCCGCAGGAGGAAATTCCTCTTATTCCATCTACTCCCGCCTTTTGGAATGTGTGTTGAATATGGCTTTTGGTGTACTGCAGTGATAAAGATCCCATACTTGGGTCTAGGAGTTATGGGGAAACAGACATTGCATCTTTTCTAATACCTGGTGTGGTTTTCTTTGGTTGAGTGGGGACGTATGAATGGAGACTTAGGTTTGGAAACAGTGTGCTTTGTAACAGGATAGAGTTTCTACATCGGGAGGTGGAGATGCACCTAAGATGGGGACCTCAAAATATAAATAGAGAGCTATGTGGAGCTGGACGGGCAAGAATAAGAAGCTACACTTTACAAGGCTGTGCCATATCAAGGGCTATTATTCGGGGAAATCATGAAATTTTTAAAGTATAAAGCATTACACAATTGTAAGTTATTAAGTTACTATAATATAAGAACTTCAAATGGCTTAACCGAGCAATGTGATATAGTAGGAAAATTAGACCTCCAGTTGCAGACACAATTTACTGATAGAGTAACTTTGACCTTGCTTTCCTTAACACTCAGTTCATTTTGTAAAATGGGAGTAATAAACTTTACTTTATAGAGCTGTTGTGAGATTTAAAGTCAATACAACACATTAAGCACCTACTGTAGACCCTGGCACACTGTGGGACCTCAATAAATTGTTGCTATTGGTAGACATCCTGTGGCACTTGGTAGGGTTCCAATAAATACTAGTTCTTCTAAAGCTTTTAATCATTCCATGGCTAGTTATGTGCCTAGGTCTGGTAGCAAATATGCTCTATCAGCAGTAAAAACATTCTCTCAATTTTATTATGATATATATTGGAAATCTTAGATTTTGATGGTGGATATATGGCATTATTATGCCAAGATAATCAAGGATAATTAAATCCTGTACTGAATTACAGATGACCCTCCCCTGTGGTCCTAAGAAAGATACATGCACAAGAAATATAACCATGGAAGCAAAGAAACCCTTTATTACTTGTGCCTGATGTTCCAACAGAGAATTCTTATAACCTGACCTTTTCCTTGCTTCTCAGTCCAAGTTTGAGGGTTTACTGTGCTACTGCACAGAAAGATAAAATATTAAAAAAAAAAAGAAAAGAATGTACCAGAGTGAGGAGATGACTGTATTCATGGGCCACTTCATTTTTTCATTCATTTAAATACAGTTACCCTATTCACTAATAAACACTAGTAAACATGACTAACCTCTGTCCTGGAATCAGATGAACATTTTTTCTTCTTTGAGGAAGGTCCAAAGAAGGATGATGGAAGGAAAAAGTCTTGAGAGGCTTCCCTCTCATATACATTATGTTCCACCCCCGTTGGTTGTGTCTTTAAACCACTGGGCTTAAAATCGAATGTTACAATTAATCAGGCCATTTCTCTTAGAGGAAATGTAGAGGAATGTCAGGGAAGTTCTATCATCCCTTAAGTGTGTCTGCTTTTAATGTCTAATGGTCTAAAGAGATGGATCAAGAGTATTAATTTCAACGCCATACAATATAATAGGCATCTATTCACCTTAGTCTGCTGGTTGCCAAGGAGAAATAAAGAAAGCTCCTGGTACTAAAGAGAAAGTAGAGTTTCAAAATTATTTTTCCTTCTGCATACTATGATAAAATTAAGTCTTCAAGTATATAGATTTTTCTAATTTTCTTTTTCTGTTGCATTCAACTGAGAGTGGTTTCATGCTAGCACAGAGTTGGGGTTTGAGTTACTTTTTCTCATAGAACTTTCCTTCATCACCTCTAGAGAGGGAACAATCCAGCACCAAGTCTTGCATGGGTCCCATGTCACCAAAGATCCAGGAGTTTACAAGGTGTTTGAAAATCACATCATTGAGCTCACACTCACAAAAATGAGAAGCAATTACAATATTCTCATAACTCAGTGCACGTTACTGTGTATTTGTCTTTGTGTGAACAGATTTTTTTTCATTTCTCTTGGGTAAATGGGTGCCATTTCTGTGTCATATGGCAAGTATATGTTTAGTTATACAAGAATCTGTTTTCCAAAGTAATTATACCATTTTTACATTTCCGATAGCAGTGTTTGAGACTTCCAGTTGCTCCACATTTTCTCTAGCAATTGCTCTTGTCTGTTCGTTTAATTTTATCCATTCTGCTAGGTATAGAATGGTATCAAATTATGGTTTTAATTTGCATTTCACTAATAATTAATGATGTATTTGTATGTGCTTATTTGTCACCAGTATTTTTTTCTTTGATGAAATGTTTGTTAAATTATTTTGCCCATTTTTTAAATTGGGTTGTTTCTTTTCTATTAATGAGCTGTGAGAATTCTTTATGTATTATAGTAATAGTTATTCACAAGATATGAATTTTACCAATAGTCTCTTTCAGTCTGTGGCTTGCCCTTCAAAGATTTTATTTATTTACTTGTTTGAGAAAGAGAGAGAACATGGTGAAGAGCAGAGGGGGAGGGAGAGGAAGAGGGAAAGAATCCTAAGTAGACTGTGCCGAGCAGAGAGCCCAACCTGGGGCTCAATGTCAGGACCTTGAGATCAGGACCCGAGCCAAAGAAACGAAGAATTGGATGCTTACCTGACTGAGCCATCCGGGTGCCCTGTGGCTTGCCCTTTAGTCTCACTATATCTTTCAAAGAACAGAAGTTTTAAAATTTTGCTTGTCTCAGTTATCTTTTTTTTTTTTAAAGGATTGTTCTTTTGAAGTTACACCTAAGAAATTGTTGCCTAACATCAAGTCACATAGATCTTCACCACTGTTTTCTTTGAAAAGATTTGTAGCTTTAGCTTTTACATTTAGGTATATGATAAATTTTGAGATAATTTTTACATATGGTACATGGTAAGAGTCAAGGATCTTGTTTTCTTTTTTCTTTGTTTCTCTCTTCTGTCTTTGTCTCTTTCTATTTAATTGCATGTAGCTACCTCAACACTATTGCCTAAAAGACTATCTTGTCTTCATTTAGCTCTGTCTTTAACACAGATTGATTTTGTCAAATATCAATTGAACCTAGATATGTGGACCTATTTCTGAATTCTCCGTTATGTTCCATGGATCTGCACATGTGTCCTTAGACTAATAGTTGATTACTTTAGCTCCATAGTAATCTTGAAATCAATGACAGTGAGTCCTCCAGCACTGTTCTTTTAAAAATTATTTTGGGGGTGCTTGGGTGGCTCAGTTGGGTAAGCATCTGACTCTTGATTTTGGTTCCATTCATGATCTCAATCAAGGTCCTGGGTTCAAGTCCTGCATAGGGCTCCCACTCAGCAGCAGGGAGTCTGCTTGTCTTCTTCTCCTTCTGCCTCTCTTCCTACTCTCTTTCTCTCTCTCTTAAATTAATAAATAGATCTTTAAGGAAAGTTAAAATCAATAATAAAAATTATTTTGGTTATTCAAAGTTCTTTGCATAGCCATATGAAATTCATAATTAGCTTGTTAATGTCTGCAAACGAAAACAAAAACCCAACTAGGGTGTTGTTTGGATTGCACTGAATCTAGACAGCAATTTGGGCAGATCTGAGATCTTAACAATAATAAATCTTTCTGTCCATGAACAGGATTTAGTTTTGGTTTCCTTTATTTTTTCTCATTAATATGTTCTAACTTATAGCATGTACTTAATACCCATATTTTATTATACTTACTCCTAATTCTTCTATTTTGCTAAAATTCATGAATGGATACCAAATTATGTCAAATGCCTTTTGAGGGGGCATCTATTGAGATCATCATATCATTTCCTCTTCTTTTTTAGTCTGTTGACATGGCAAATTAAGTTGACTGATTTGGGGATGTTGAATTTGCATTCCTAGGTTCAAGCCCACTTAGTCCTATTTTACAGGATTTCATTTGCTAATATTTTTTGGTAAGAATTTTTATATCTATAGTTTTTATTTTTTATTTTATTTTATTTTATTTTATTTTATTTTATTTTATTTTATTTTATTTTATTTTATTTTATTTTATTTTTTTCTCTCTCAGAGAAAGAGGGTGTGTGAGCAGAAGGAAGGACAGAGGGAGTGGACGAATCTTTTTTTTTTTTTTTTTAACATATAATGTATTATTTGCCCCAGGGGTACAGGTCTGTGAATCATCAGGCTTATATATTTCACAGCACTCACCATAGCACATACCCTCCCCAGTGTCCATAACCGAGCCACCCTATCCCTACCTCCCCAAACCCCAGTAACCCTGAGTTTGTTTCTTGAGATGAAGAGTCTCTGATGGTTTGTGGGAGTGGATGAATCTTAAGCAGGGCGTGGAACACCACCCTCCCCCCCGCCCCCGCCCTTGGCTCAGTCTCAGAACTCTGAGATTGTGACCTGAGCTGAAATCAAGACAGCGATGCTTAACCAACTGAGCCACCTAGGTGCCCCTTTATTTTCTTCTTCTAAAACCTTGTCTTATTTTGGTCTCGGGGGAATGTCAGCCTCAGAAGACGAGTTGAGAAATGTCTCCTCTATTTTTTGGAAGATTTTGGGTAGAATTGGTATTTATTTCTTTGGTATTTAGTAGAGTTCACTAATGAAGCTCTTTAGGCCCCAAGTTTTCATTGTGGGAAGATTCTTTAGCTCCAAATTAAATTTATTGCATGAACATTGGGCTATCCAATTCATCTGTTCCTTCTTGAGTGAATTTTGATAGTGTGTCAGGAAATTTTTTGATTTTCATCTAAGTCATCTAAATTACCAGTATTATGCTGTTCATAATATCCTCTGAATGTCCCTTTAACTATGTGATAGGCAGTGATGCCCCCTTTTCTTATCAAAATATCAAAATTTCTTTTTGTAAAGATTTTATTTTATTTTTTTATTTATTTGACAGAGAGAGAGAGAGAGAGAGAGATCACAAGTAGGCAGAGAGGCAGGCAGAGGGAGAGAAGGAAGCAGGCTCCGTGATGAGCAGGGAGCCCGATGCAGGCCTCAATCCCAGGACCCTGAGATCATGACCTGAGCCGAAGGCAGAGGCTTAACCCACTGAGCCACTCAGGCACCCTAAAATATCAAAATTTCTTATCCAAATGTTGTCTTCTGTTTCTTTTTTGACTAGTCTATCTAGAAATTTATCAATTTGTTGCTCTTTTAAAATAACTAGCCTTTGTGTTTGTTGATTTTATCTGTTGTTTTTCTATTTTTATTTTTATTTATTTATTTATTTATTTTAAAGATTTTATTTATTTATTTGACACAGAGGGAGAGATTACAAGTAGGCAGAGAGGCAGGCAGAGAGAGAGGAGAGAGGAGGAAGTAGGCTCCCTGCCGAGCAGAGAGCCTGATGTGGGCCTCCATCCCAGGACCCTGAGATCATGACCTGAGCTGAAGGCAGAGGCATTAACCCACTGAGCCACCCAGGCGCCCTGTTTTTCTATTTTTAATTTCATTGTTTACCAGTCTTTATTATTTTCTACCTTCTGTCAGCTTTGGTTTTAATTTGCTCTTATTTTTCTCTAAGAAAAATTCTAGTTTTCTTTCTTTGTAATAAAAGCAATCGATGGTGTAAATGTCCCTGTAATCACTGCAGTAGCTATGTGCCACAGGTTTTGATATGTTGTCTTTTCATTTTGCAGTCGTTACGGAATTTTCTAATTTTCCTTGTGATATATATTTTTTTTGATCCATAGATGCATTTAAAATTGTGTGGGTAATTTCTAAATCTTCAGTGGTTTTCCAGATAGGTTTCTGTTACTGGTCTTTAGCTTCAGTAGTTCACAGCCTAATGCTCTCTGTTTATATGAGAGAAGGGTATGGGGAAGCAGAAGTTCATTCTGTTTGCAGGGGCTGCTGATCACCATGCACGCATGTATGCCACCAAGGGAGGCTCTTCTTCCTCAGTCATTTTTGTCTAATTCTAAACTGTTAAGTTACCCCAGTTATGCTAATGTATCATGCTAGCCTTTAATTTTTTATCTGGTTCTCAGATCTCTTCTTCTCTGCCTTTACTGCAGTCTCTTCTTCCTCCATGCTCTGCCAAAGGTGAAAGTGTGTGTGTGTTCTATTTCCCTGCCAGGATGCTTGTTACTCATTGGAATTTAGTTCATTTGGAGGCCTGGTAGCTTCACTTCTCTGACAGTGTCACAAAATACTGATTGTGTTAATTGTCCAGCTTCTTTGCTATTGTTAGAAACAATGGCTCAACTGATAATTTTCTTGTAGCTCTCTGCATCTTTAGTCAAAGTGGAACTTCAACGACTAAGATTTTTTGGTATTTAGATAATTGAGTAAATGATCCAAGTTTCCATAACTAGGAAGTGGTGTTGAACTCCAAAACTCACTTTACCTCAATGATATCACATTGAATCATAAGCTCTTTAAAGACCTAGGGCAATGTTAAGTTATATTTACATAGGGTTTTCCCAGTTAGGAACACTTAAGTTTTTACATTTAGTAGCCAATTGAATCTTTGTACTTCTGTGATTTGCCCATTATTAAGGTCCTTATAGGTGAGAAAAATCACTATTTAATAATTTGAGCTGGTAAGTAATAAAGATAAAACTCAAACCTGCTTCTAAACACATGGAACTTCCTCAATTCCAGGTCAGTGTAGATATTTAATATGGACATAGCTATATGGATTCTTTAAATGTTGAGTTTATTTCCTAAAAGATGAAAAAAGTTAGTGAGAAGTTTAGTTCTCAGAGAGAAAACTAATTAGTGAGAAATAGCACTTAATCCAGTTTATTAATTCTAGAGCTACTTTTAGCCACCAATATCATTCCTTTCTTTAGATGAAAGTAAAATGGATGACGCTCTTTGAAACTGAGCTGTTATTTTAGAAAAAAAAGATAGATGATTTTGCTGTTGTAATGAGCTAAAACTGCTTCAGAAATAGTGTCAACATATCTTTCCTAGCATTTGTCTATCAGTGGGAGACTGTTATTAGAGCACAAATTAGTATTTTATTAATATTATCACTTACACATGCCATTTTTAATAATCCATGTACAATTATACTGAAAAATTAAAAAGACGTGCAAAATTCATCTTAAAAGCAAAGCAGACATTAGTTGTAAACCTACAGATATTTTAGACATTAAGATTTATACAGTGTAAAGTTGAGGCAAGTGGATAGTCCACTCATGCCAAACGTACGAGATGACATAAATGTGAAGAGGATGTTCTTCCTAGTATATGTTTTAAGTGAAGTGCGTTCTATTCCTAAAAATTATTCCAAAGTCACATGAAAAGAAATGGTAAAGTTTTGAGTGTGTAAGTTGGGAAAATTCTACCCCACGTGCCTTTATATTTTAGTAAGTTTCAAGTCAAGATCCTAGAAATAATTAGGAATGAGAAGTATGTAGGAAGATTTAAAGAACATCACAAATCCAACTTGTCTCAAAGTATATTCTGTAGTGCCTAGATTACTGCCACTGAATTATGTTCATGGGCCTAGTGCATTTCTTCTACATGTAACCTGGAAATGTCACCTTTTTTTCTGGAGGAGGGAAAAAAATCCATATTAACTAGTTTTCCTTTGCAAAAAGAATGGTCCTGAGAGAATGGAGTTATGGTCAGATGAGTTTGTATAGGAGATGGATCAGAAAGGGTGTAGAGTTTATGACATTTCCTCAGAGAGACTGGTCTTGATAAACATGAATACACTGGGCATATGAGAGAAGAGAATGGTAGTGGAAGAAAAGATTACAACTCTGATGGTTGTCCCCAGAGACTTAGTAAAGCACATACTTGCTAAGATGGATCCTATCTCCAAATCAGAGTGTACACTATTTACCAAATATCCACCATGTATGAGGCATTATTTTGGGAGAAATGGGATATAAAGATAAGAATACTTTTTTCCTTTAGGGAGTCTGTGGTCTATTTGGGAATTTATCATTACAGAAAAAAGCAGAGATGGGCAGTAGTAAAGATCAATATCCATAGAAGGAACTGAGAACGTCCATTGAGTTTTACAGCCAGGTGCTACTTACAATTCCTAGAATGAGGTAATTGGGACCAAATCCCAATGAGGAAGTAAGATTTGAAATGGTCCCTGAATACTGAGAAATGTTTGGATGAGTGGAACACAGAAGTGGCATCTTCCTAAGGGAGTTAATCAGAAGAAGCACAGTACAAGAGGAGATACATTTGTTTGGAGTTTTCTCAGTTGGGCAAGGTGGAAGACTCGAGGAGAGTTTTAGGACAGAATTAGATTGTGGAGTCTACTGCTCAAGCCCCTCACTCTATTCCTTAAGTGTAGTGTTGCCTTGGTCTCCAACCCAACCCATTTTCACTTTGCATAATCTCCCTAGGGACCTCACAGCCTCTCCCAAGACTTCAGGTGAGAAGAATATGTGTTGAAAATTTTTAAGTTCGTATCTCTGGCCATTATATTTCTATATTTCTGTATCTCTAGCAAGTATATCCAGTTGCTCATCAGATTTCTCTACTTGACTATCTTCTGACTTTAGAGAGACGATTGGTTTTCCAATCTGTATCATAATCTTGCTCAGTCCCCTCTCCAAACTCTTTCTCCTTTTTCCTGCAATCTTGTCTTTTGAACTTATTACTCATGTAATGTTGGGCAAGTTGCCTAAGCTCTTTATACCTTGCTTGCTACATTTGAAAAAACAGGGATAAAATTATTGTTATTTTGAGGAGGATAAAAACAAGTCAAAATATGTAAAACTGTAAGAACAGTACTTAGCACATAATAAATCCCCCCAAAATATCATTTTTTAGCCATTTAAGCCGGTATGTTTCATTTCCTTTCTCCCAATATTGAATTGGTCACGAAGTGCTATCAAATATATGCTTCTCTGCTTCTTTCTCTCAATCCCTGATGGCATGACCTTAGCTCAGATATGCATTACTTCTCGACTGCATTGTTTTGATAATTGTAATAAACTGATAAATGCTCTCCCTATCTCCAGTTTCATTTCTCTCCCGTCTAATTTCAAAAATGCCACCATTGTGACCTTTTGAAACTGCACTGAACAAAATGCTTCGAGGAAAATGAGTTGCATTCATAATGAGACTCAAATTCCCTTGAATAGTAGCGCATCAGACCCTACATGATCTGACCCCTGTCAGCCTCCTTGGCAGCCTGTGGTGCCACTTTCGCAATGACTCCAGATGCTTCAATAGATCACATCTTCCTCTGCCTCTCCATTTTTGCAGATGCAGTGCCTTCCACTTTCAGTCAGTCCACTCCTCAGTCCCTTTCTTTGCCTACCCACTTTTACTTCATCTTTGACCAGGTGATACACTTTGGCTTCCTGCATGTCTTCCTTCCCAGCCCATTTTGTTTCGGTTGGTGTATCAAGAAAACAGCAGGAAACAGATAACAGAAACTCAAAATAAGTAATTTGAGAAGGGTTTAAAATACGGATTATTTATTTACAAATGTGTAGATAGGATTAAGGAAAACTCATCATGGATAGTGCAGGGTCTTAGAACTGCCACCAGCTGGAAGCCCCTGATGGGGCAAGAGGAGCTCATGCCTTATGGTTGACCCCGGAGAGGGTCACTTAACAAGAGATGTGGTCTGTTGTACATCCTGTAGCTGTTTCTCAGGGAGGACTTGGGGGAACACATACCCTGTCCTCAGGATTCTTGCACCTCCTGTCCCGTTTTCAGTGTCTTCCGCTGTCTGAACTCAGTGTGAAGCCAGAAGGTAAGGCTGTTGAAATAGCCATGAAGTCTGCCTCCTGAGAGCACCACAGAGAAGGGTAGAAGGGGAATCTAGAAGGACAATTGAACAACATTTGTCTGCTTTAGTCATCAGTTGAGAAGTGTTTGATCATAGGGACGATCTTTATATTTTCTCAGCATCTAGCCAGGGACCCAATACATTACCATGTACTTGAACGAACAAACGAACAAATGAATGAATGGCATGTCAGGGTGAGGTCTATGCCCTATAAGACATGGAAATCAGTACTGTTGGAAGCTAATTATCTAATTCACCTTCTAGAACTCTAGATGTGTGCTCCTGTTCAGGCTTTTATGTTAGGACATGATGTCTATTTCTCTCTTGTGTGATATGTAAATGAGTGCAAATATGCACATGTGTTGTTTACTTCATAATGTTTAAAAATGATGATGGGTCAGACAAATACCAGACAATTCACAAGCTCTAGATGGATGAGAAAACAATTTCTCTAAGAAAATTATCTCCGTTTAGTCATTTATTCACTTGATTTAACCCCATGCTGCTATTAGTTATGCAGGGAAAATAGTGTTTTAATGACTCTTCAGAAAATGTTCACCACAGGAAGAAATACTGTATGACTGGAATAGGCTAAGAGGATATTTATCTCTCTGTGCATTTTGTGGGTCTTAATACTATCACACCTACATGCTCCAAGAAAGACATTATAGTGGAACAGCGGCTGACAAAGGTGTTTATGATTCATATGGAAATTAGGACTTCACAAAGAACAATGCCCATTTGAACGCATTAATTGGTCTCAATATAAAATATCAATTACGTGATCTACCCTTTATACTAAGCGGTGTGACTGTGATTACAATTAAAGGTAACTCAGAAAAGAATATAAAGAGTTAATAATGTAATTCTGTCTCTGGGTTTTTTAAGGAAACATTCTCATTTAAAAAAAAGTGATGTTAGCTTATTGTGAATTGTGATCAACCAAATTCTGTTGTAACAAGAAAATCAAGTATTTAAGAGTTTGAGGAAGACATACCCCCACCCCCTTTTTTTTTAACAGATGAGGAAACTGATCTTCAAAGAGGTTGTAAGTCATGGAAATCTCTTTTTAGTTGGTCGCAGGGATAGACCCTGTTTATGGATTCTCAAGCCTAAATTCCTTATACTACATCATGCTGTCTCCCTAATGCTGTGCACTAAGGGAATAAGACATCATGTAAAGTTAGACAGCCTGTCCCCATGGGATTTGATGTGCGGCTGTGATTTCTGGAGAAAGCCCAGGACCTTGTTACAGAATACAGTGATTCATTTGATAAGAGCTTTCATACAGAATATGGAAGCCTAGATCCATGTATAAACTGTAGAACAGAAAATGTCTCTGCTAAGGAGGTTTTGTGGATGAATGTTTACAAGATGCCATAGTTCATTATTTCCCTTCATAATGGCTTATCAAAGGAAAACAGAAGTGGTGCCTATGTTGTTTTTAGAAAAAAAAACTAATTTTGTTTATTTTCTCTCTGTTTTCATAAACAAGGAGAAAGTTTTTTTCTAGAATATTTTTTTGTAATGGTAACTTTTCTTTTTAAAAAAATGATTTTATTTACTTATTTGTCAGAGAGAGAGAGAGAGAGAGAGAGAGAGAGAGAGAGAGAGAGCACAAGCAGGTGGAGCAGCAGCCCCCCTGCTGAGCAAGGAGCCTGATTTGGGACTCGATCCCAGGACCCTGGGATTATGACCTGAGCTGAAAGTAGACACTGAATCAACTGAGCCACTCAGGCGTCACTGTAATGGTTATTTCTTAAAGGAATTCCACATCTTCCTTTTTGCTGATGCACACCAAATCTTACCTCCTTTATGCTTCTGTACCTCAGATTTACTATTAATTTTTTTGCTCTATTCCCAGCCCCCTCTGTGGTCGTTTGTATGGGCTTGAAACCTGGGTAAAGGGAAAAATGAGCTAAGAAACAACTATCCACTTGATTAAATGGAACCCATTTATTCTCATATCATGGATGAAAACTAATCGTCTGAAATCTCATCACCATTTGTTTCCACCTACTTTAAGTTCTGGTTGCTGAATGAGAATCTTTAAGGCTTGGAGCTATTTTTTGATGTTTATCCTTGGAAAACTGGTACTAATCTTTGTCATTTATGACAGTTCATACATGGGGACTGCTGAGTGCCAATTTGAAGAAAATAAAATATAATGTTACCTGAGCCATTTTCCCCACCCGGCAAATATCAGGGCTCTTTCCTGAGATAAGAAAGGGGTTCACTTTCTGGGCCTGAACTTCACCGTAAGTTTCAGAGTAAGACGTCTGCCTCCATCTGGATTTTCCTCAAAAGCTTCTCCATCTTCACTTGTTTCTTCCTCCCCATACTTGCTCCTCCACCAGTCTCCCCCATTTCAGTAACACTGAAGATATGACCCCAATTTGGGTAACTAAAGAAGAAATACACACACATGAATTAAACACCTAGAAGCTCATCCTATGGTCTCTCAAGTGTATGGTTAATTATGCCACACAGGAAAAGAATATACAAACTTGTCCATCCACTTGCCTTGAGGTTGTGGCTCTCCCTAAATGCTCACTAATTAGGAGAACTAATCCCCTTAAGGCATTTAGAAAACATATTCTGAAGTAGGTATTGTGAAAAGATGCATAGAAGGTTCAATATGAATTCAAGATATGTCTATATAAAAAAAAGACAAAATAGTGGAAGCCTATTCCAGGTCTGGGGTAGCATAACTGTCTCTTAGAGGGAAGCCTGTGCACTAGGTGAAGGAACACTTGGGCTGCCTTCAGCACTTCTTTCTAAGGTATTCTGTGAAAAGATGGGGGATAAGTTTCAGTAAGGTTTGGAATAGTGTTTGGAAAGCTTTCAGAGCTAGGCTTCGAGGCCTATAATGGGTGGAAGTAGTAAACGGCATGTTATAAATCATGCCCATTTATGAGTAGCAGGTGGGATAAATCATGGAGTAAGTGAGGAGGGAATTAATGAGAGAGTGCTCTATACCTAAAGCATTTGACAAGATACATATAAGATATATATGTATGATAGATATATAAGATAGAGAGAACATGCAAGTGAGCTAGCCGTAAATAAAAGGCCTGGCAAGAAAGAGAGGGAGGGAGGCATTGACGAGGTGTGGTGCTCTGAAACTGTAGGTATCTGCCACTAAACACCTTGATTTGAGGACCAAGATTGCTGGATGTTGCAAAAGTAGTGGGTTGTGTGTCTGAAGAGATTATAAAAAATGACTGCCTGAAAAAGGTCAATTATTGTCTTTTAAAAGAATTTATCCTGGACTTCTAGACCCATGAGTTGAGTTTGTTCCTCTAAAAACACTGGCAAGGGACTAAAGAAAAACCTATATATAAAATGAGAGCTTTGTTAGTCCTTCAAGACTCCATTCTGACTCTTCTAAGAGTTAGTCTTACTTCCCAGCTCTCTCATATCTTCACAGTTTTCCTCTTCACTGGCCCTTTATCAGCTTGTCAATATATAAAAATGTCTATATGGAATTATCGCTGCTTCCCTTGATCTCGAGTCCTCCTATCACTCAATATCATCACTGTTCTTTGCGGCTGAATTTGAAAGAAAAGTCTCTCCTCGTTGCTTCAGTTTTTCCTCCAGAATTCTCACACCCATCACTCGACAGAAGCTAGTTACTAAGTAAGGTAACTCACTGACAGCCTCCAACCTGCCTTACCTAATGGCTTCTTTTCAGTGGTTCTCCTCAACGTCTGTGGCATTTGCCATGATGAAGCATCCTTTGTCTTGGGAATCACTATTCTCCTGCAATTGGTATTACCAAAGGATGACTTCTTGGTTCTTTGCTGTTCTCATGCTCCTATCCGTTGCCATCGCCTCAACTGTGCTTGATTTCCACAAACCTCTGTCTCCAGTCCAGACCTCATGTTGGAGCTGCCCATTACCAGCTTCACCTGGTGGGCCTGAAGGCCTCTTGAAGATCACAGAGCTAACTCTGTTTCCTGGTAAACTTGCTCCTTCTCCTCTGCACGTCTCCCCTCTCAGAATTACTTTGCAGTCATCTCCTCAGGAAACTTTGACATCTGTGACTCCTCTTTCTTATATCCCCAGGAAACAATCAGTAAGTCTTGCTGATAGCATGTTAGAACTAACTTTGGGGTTCCTTTTCCCTTCCTTCATTTTTTTCTGCCTTCCCCCCCATTTGACTTTTCTCATTTCAGAGTGAGTTTCAATCATCCAGTCAGATAGCCTCCTAATAGTGGTTTTGTCTTCATGTGTCTCAGTGCCTCTCCACACTTCTCCCAAATTACCTCTGATACCTTTCCGTTCTCGTGTTCTTTCCTTCTTGTTTTTCTTATTCTTAGAGAGATGGGGTGAGGGGCAGAGGGAGAGGAGAGAGAATCTCAAGCAGACTCTCCTCCACTCCACCCCCAGCACTGAGTCTGACCTGGGGCTCGATCTCACAACTCTGAGATCATGACCTGAGCTGAAATCAAGAGTGGGTGCTTATTTGGGAAATTCAAATAAAAACCACATTGAGATACCACTTTACACAAGTTAGAATGACCAAAATTGACAGGATAGGAAACAAGTGTTGGAGAGAATGTGGAGAAAGGGGAACCCTCTTACACTGTTGGTGGGAAGGCAAGTTGGTGTAGCCACTTTGGAAAACAGTGTGGATATTCCTCAAAAAATTAAAAGTAGAGCTACGCTATGACCCCTCAATTGCACTACTGGGTATTTACCCCAAAGATACAGATGTAGTGAAAAGAAGAGCCATATGTACCCCAGTGTTCACTTGATCTTAGCCAAAAGGCCGAGAAGCGATTGTACCCCAGTGTTCATAACAGCAATGGCCACAATCGCCAAACTGCAAAGAGCCAAGATGCCCTTCAGCAGATGAATGGATAAAGAAAATATGGTCCATATATACAATGGAATATTACGCTGCCATCAGAAAGGATGCATACCCAACTTTTGTATCAACATGGACGGGTCTGGAGAAGATTATGCTGAGTGAAATAAGTCAAGCAGAGAAAGTCAATTATCATATGGTTTCACTTACTTGTGGAGCATAAGGACATTAGGAGAAGGAAAGGAAAAGTAAATTGGGGTAAATCAGAGGGGGAGACAAAACATGAGAGTCTGTGGACTCTGAGAAACAAACTGAGGGTTTTGGAGGGGAAGGCGGTGGGAGGATGGATGAGCCTGGTGTATTAAGGAGGGCACATGTTGCATGGAGCACTGGGTGTGGTGCATAAACAATGAATCTTGGAACACTGCGTCAAAACTAATGATGTATTTTATGGTGATTAACAACACAATAAAAAAAAAAAGAGTAGATGCTTAACTGACTGAGCCACCCAGGCACCCCATGCCTCGTTCCTTCTTAAAACAACAAATGATTACTCATTATCGAGAGCATTATGTTAATTAGCACAGTCTTTGTGGCTTTTCCTCATCTGTTGCTGGGCGACCTTTTCAATCTTGTCTTTCCCACCATCTCTTGCAACTTCTCCTGAACTTCCAACTCTTCAGTCACACTGAACTACTTGCTGTCACCGCCGATGGGTCATGCCCATCTGAGCCTTCGTTATTTTGCAGATGCTTTCCCCTGTATGGAATTTACTTCTGCAGCTTTTTGCCTTCTAATGAACTTTTTCTTCAAGTCCCAGCTCTTGGGCTGCTGCCTCTGTGAAGACTTCCTTAATCCCCCCTCGGGAGGCGGAGTGAAGCCCTCTTCGAGTGTCTTATCACACTTTGAGGAGTTGTGGGGCAGTGTGCGGAGACTGTGAGTTTGGATGGCAGACCAACATCAGTGCCAATCACAGCTTCTCCACATTCTAGCTAATTTGCTAAGTTATTAATCTCTCTTGGTATGTTGTTTCAATCATGTCTAAAATGGATCACTGAAAAGTTCCTCCCAAAGATGCTAATATTTATTGAGAGTTTATAGTGTACCAGTCACTCTTTTAAGATTTTGACATGAGTTAACTCACCTAATTTAGGAGTAGATTTAAAGAGCCTGTCACATCATAACTATGTGCCAGCAACAAAACCCATACTACACTGTCAGTGCTCCTGGGTTACAAAGTTCTCTTGTGCCACTAGACCCTCTGCTTTCTGGAGGTAAGAACTGACTCCTTCATCCACCACCTTCATGTGGTACTCAGCTTATAACAAGTGCTAAATAATTGCTGCATTTTTGAAATTACAGCAAAGCAGAGTTGACCATTGAACAGGGAGCCTGCTTCCTCCTCTCTCTCTGCCTGGCTCTCTGCCTGCTTGTGATCTCTCTCTCTCTCTGTGTCAAATAAATAAATAAAATCTTAAAAAAAAAATTAAAGAAAATAAAAGGCTAACTTTTATATTAGAATAAATATAATAAATCACATTGTAATAAGGTTGTTTAATTTAAAATAGATTCTTTTATCTTGTTGACACATGTTCCTTTTTTCATAAGATTATTTTGCTGGAGGATAGAGTGAATAAAATAAAAGGAGTAGGTAGGTTTCTAATGAGAAAAAAAGGGAAACAAAATTATTTGAGGTTAGGTGAGACTTTTCTTGTGTAATTTTGGTTTTGTGATTTCAGAAGGGCCACATGGTTAGTATTGACATTTGTCATCATAATTTGAATTCATTATTCAAATGGCTAATACCTAATAGGAACTCAGAATGGCCAACTGGACCTGTTCCCTGGGATTTTTAGTTAACTCAGAAGATGCAAAACATGGTTAGACTTGAGAACCTTGAGGGTCCCCTTAGAGAGATGGTTCTATGCTCCAAGTCTGTTTCATAGTGACCCATATGTGCTAAGAAGGGTTCGGATGCTCTCTTTTGTCCATAAAGGGAAGGGATGTTGGAGTAGGTGCATGTACCTTATTGTCCCTGATTCTGCTTCTTAGAGATTGCTTTGAATCCACCCCACCCACCCCACCCCACCCCACAGCAGAGTAAAACAAACCACTCCTTTATGGGGCATTGCAAAGAGGAGCTGTGTGTATTTATGAGTGGGTCGATGTAGGAGGGTGCTAAGGAAACATCATCCTGAAAAGTCAAGTCCTCATTAAGAAGTAAGCGTGCAGTAAAGGAAAGAAAATTGGAAAGCGGGAATAAAATAAGGGTGTAGCCTGGGTAGTTTATTATTTTTTTTAAAAAAAGTCTTTTTGTGACAATGAAAGCAAAGACAAAAGAGAAAAAAAATAAACAAATGGGGCCACATCAAACTAAAAAGCTTCTGCACAGCAAAGGAAACCATTAACAACATTAAAAGGTAACCTACAGAATGGGAGAAAATATTTATGAATCATGTATGTGATAAAGGGTTAATATAAAAATACATAGGGGCGCCTGGGTGGTTCAGTCGGTTAAGTGTCTGCCTTCAGCTCAGGTCGTGGATCCCAGGGTTCTGAGATTGAGCCCCGCATCGGACTCCCTGCTCAGATCAGTGCCCTGAAAGATAGCTCACTGATGTCCCACAGAAAATTCAGCCATACTTGAACAAAACTTAATTCCTTCTCTTTTTCACTCTCTCCCCCAATCTTAGCTCAGCCTACATTTTTAAGCTTTGTGAGTGGCATCACTGCTTAGCCTTCTGAGCCAGAAATGTGGGCATTATCTCAGATTTTTCCATTCCTCTGTGTTCTACATCCTACTTACTGGTCAGCAAGTTTTATTCAATCTCCTTAGTATTTCCAAAACAGGTTACATTTTCCCACTCTGTTCTCACTGCCTTTGTTTAGATCCACATCGTTTCTTGTCTTGAAAACTGCAGCAGCCTTAGTCATTGGTTTGTGTGGTGTCTGTTTTCTTGCCTGCTTATTGCATAGTGGTCCCTTCTTCCTTCCTTTCCTCCTATGTGTACAAAAGATATCAGTAAAAAAATCCAAGTTCTCCTTCTGTAATGCTTTCAGTAGTTGTATCAACTCTGCTCTCATTGCTTTGATTTTGTTCTGTGTGGTTTTCTGGAGACAGAATCCTATCTTCCGACTGTGCTTCAAGGGAGGGTTAGGGCAGCCTGGCTCCGAATGATATCTGGAAGAGTAAGAATCCAAGAGGTTGTTCTGCAATTTTCCTAAAGCAATCAAGAGCACCAGCCCATCTTAGAGGCATTAGACTTGAGGGTTCTCTCCAAGCGGTGCACTTTCTCTCTTGGTCTGCTTGTTGCTTCTCTGCTTGTACTTCTCGGAGACAGTAGTTCATTGACTGATGGCCAGCCTGTCTGGGAGCAGTCAAAGCATCAGGAAAACTCTCACAAGGACTCTCACCACTGTCAGTTTTATCATCTTCTCTTTTTCTTTCTTAAAATTTTATTGTTGTTAGGTAGGAGGAATAAGATTGAAAGTTTTCTAGATTAACGAAATGACTGAAAGTTGTTGGACTATTAAAAAATGACTAGTTTGCCAATTTATGAGATTCTCTGGCCAAGCTGCATAGATCCTGAGTCTAACTATAGCTAACTTGGAATTAAACTAGGTGGGCCTGGTTTTTTCCTCACAGAATCCAGTAAATGGTCTCCTACATAGTCTTATGTGACTTTACCAGGTCTCATAGAGACCTCACTCCAGGGGGAGTGATCATTCTAAAATTTCATTTCAACACTATCACTTTTCTACCTTTTTTTTTTTTAAAAAAGATTTTTTTATTTATTTCATAAAGAGAAAGAGAGAGAGGAGGGCCAGAGGGAGGGGGGCAGAGAGAACCCCAAGCAGAATCCCTGCCGAACACAGAGCCTGACATGGGGCTCGATCTCAGGACCCTGAGATCATGACCCTGAGATCATGACCTGAGTGGAAACCAAGAGTTGGTCACTCAATCAACTACACCATACAGGCGCCTCAAGAAAAATGTTTCTCCTTAAAATCCTTCGAAGGCAGCTGATTATCTTTGGTATAAAATGCGTGCCGAATGATTTGCTTTTCGTTTATGTCCTGTGCTCTCCCCGCCATCCCACTGTCATTTTATCCTTTCCTTCTACTGAAGCTCCACCCTCTCCCTGCCACCATGCCTTTCTTTGTCTGTCTCTGGCTTCTTCACCAATTAAAAGTCAGCACCAATGCCATCTGAGCAGGGAAGGCTTTTCTCATTGTCATTACTTCCTCCCACTTCCTGCACAAAATGGGGTAGGTAACTTCTTCCCTGTCTCATGAAATCATCCAGTACTTACTTTTGCTTTCACATTGGTGTGCTTCCTGATTTCATAATCCACTGGATGGAGAAGTCCCAGGGTCAAAAGTTTCTGACTTAATTTGACTTTACTGTCCTAAGTCTAACACAGTGCCTGGGGCTTAGCAGGTGTTGAATACATCTTTGATTAAAATTAAGAACCAAGTATAACTCCATGGGAATGGAACTTTTAATGAAATCTCAGACTTTCTCAAACCATTTCCACAGATAACCCAAACTTTCTAGTTTATATCACACCTTGTAGAGGATTCTTAGGGTGTTCAAGTTGGCCTAAATATTTCATGTAACATAGCATATACTTCTGAAGAGAAAAATTGTCCACGTAAGCCTCTGGTGTCTAAGGAGGCATATATGAAGAAAGGATCCTTAAGCTGCCTGTAAGCTCTCAGTAAGTGCTTTCAGAGGATCTGACTGAATTTAGAGATGAGAGGGAAAGTTGTTAGCTGTTAGGCTACTACAGCTGAAGCTCCATGGTTCACTTGAGGTGGAGCTGGATCAAGACCATATTTTTGCCCATTATTTTGAACAAGTAGACATTTTCATATGTTACCGGAATAGACATTAACAAGGTTTAGTGAATTTAATTGTTCTCATTGAAATGATGGAACGGACTCTAGAAGATTTCTGTTCAGGTTCATGTGGAGCACCAACACGTGGACATATGAAGGAGAGAGAATAGTATCCTCGCTCTCTCAAGTTGCTATCTTATTCTCATTCTGTCAGCCTTGACTGTTAAATGAAAACTTGCCATTTTAGTTGAAATAACCTACCTTTCCATCTTTCATGTTGACCCAAGATGCCAGATTTATTTTCCTATTTTCGGAATGTCTTAGAATGGTGGCCAGCCAAAGGTCTCTCAGAGTTCACAGTAGTGATGAGCTGAATGTGCCACTAGATGTCATCACATTTTCAAATAAATGGCTTTAAGGACCATTTCAGTAAAGGCTAGCTTCAACTCTTAGCTTTTGTGTTCCTTTCTGTGGCAGCTGTGGAGTAAGTGATAAAGCTATCACTGATCTGAGCACATTTACCCTATTTAGATTTTGGAATTTATTTTGCCTTATCCAGCCCGTTGCATTGGGAACTGGTGCTTATGATGCATGGATGGTACTTTTCGTGATGCAATACTGATCTTGTCTTCACTTAAGAAGATGTGAAAACTATTCAGAAGCACAAAACAATATATATTTAATAGCCTTTCCATTACAGAAAGCTAATAAAAATTCCAACATGAATAGATTTTGCTTAGGAAATTGCGTTTCCGTTTCTCTTGGGAAAAATGGGTACTTTATTTTTTATGTTCCTTTGTAAGTGACTACTAAATTGCACAACTGTGCATTCCAGAGTCATGCAGCAATTTTGTCAATTTTTAAAAAAAATTACTACTAAATTATTGTGATCAATTACAAACTTTCCAATGAACTTCTGATATGGTGTTAGTCATACTTCACCAAAGGGCTGTACATACATCTGTTTTTCCTCCAAAAAATAAGATAGATTAAAAATAAATGTAAGAAAAGGTAGTCAGTGAAGCATAGCAGTCTCACACTTGCATATTTTATAATCTCTGCTCACAGCAGGAATAGTAGTTATCTAGTTGCATGTCTAAATAATAGGCTTTCAAAATCCAAAGCTAAATTTAGTGTTATTTGGAGCTATGTATGTTCTTTGTTTATGTTTTTTGAAAAGATTTTTAATAATTAAAACTTTTTGTAAGGAACTGATGCCTCGAGCTGGAAATCTCATTTTCTCTCTGGTGCATGTATTCCATCTTTCTGTCCATTTCTGTGGTATAGACTAGAATTTTCAGATTTGGACATAAAAGGTCCTCCTTCAATACCCTCATCTGTCACATCTATTCCACTTACGCAGTGTTCCCTTGTATAGAGGATTTTTCTTCTGGAACAGCCAATTCATCCGGCCAGGGAAACCTCCATAATGGAAGTACCAAAGCAAGACAACAATTGTTATATATGGTCAGTGCCCTAGGATTCTTCACACCCACTAACAGAGTTGATTAAATTTCCAGGGAGTGAACCCCAGCCAGGGCCTCTCCTGGGAACTCCTTGCCCTCTGAGGCTGTTTCTGTGATGCTGAGATGAGTACTTCCTTCCTACTGTGGCCGGGTCAGGAGAGGCACTGGAGTTTTTCACTGTTGAGGGAAAAGTATTTAAGGATGAGAACTGTCACCCGTAATAAGAGAGAAATGGTTGACAGATAAAGGTTTACAAATGAGCAAAGATGATCATGATTACTACATTACACTGACAGGGTGACACCGTGTCACGGTCTTCTTGATATGATTGGTGCCAAGAACAGATTGGGGGCTGCATATACCTTTACTAAATCGAGTTATAAGAAGGAGGTTTTAAAGCCTGTGGAAGTTTCTTTGCTACACTCTGAGGTCTGTGTTCCTGTAGATACAAATTTTTTTTTTCTTTTAAGATTTTATTTATTTATTTGACAGAGAGAGACACAGTGAGAGAGGGAACACCAGTAGGGGGAGCAGGAAAGGGAGAAGCAGCCTTCCCGCTGAGCAGGGAGCCGGATGCTGGGCTCCCTCCCAGGACCCTGAGCCGAAGGCAGGCGCTTAATGACTGAGCCACTCAGGTGCCCCTGGCTACAAAATTATGCTGCCTTTTGAACAAGGTAGTATCATACTGATGTAAAGTCAGGGTGATGTGCTTGAGTGTCTCCCGGGGTACTTGAATTTTGATAATGGTTTGCTGGTCATACTCTCCTGCCTCCGTCTGTCTTGGGCACTTGCACGTATTGCAGACCAGGGGTCTGTAATCTGGGGATACATTCTACTTCCTCCAACAGAGAAAGAGAAAAAATAGGGCTTCAGAATGATAGAAGGGCATGGCAATTGCAGGGGAGTGCACCATGATTACAGGTGCAAGTCCCGGTCTGGAAACAGACTGAAGTCAAGCACCCACCAGATGGAAATGGAAACCATACCCTTTCCCTCTCTATACCTCCTTCTGACCACCATGGTCGTTGGTCATCTCTTGAATATGTAAAGGACAGAGTTCCATGGGGTCATTACTCTCCCGTAATCAGCTGACACCCATTGTAGTTACATGGGGCTGCTCTGAACACTCATTTTCCTTATGGACAATATACTGTTTACCTCTGCACTTCTGCTCCAGAAAGGAGACTTCGAAAAATTGTGTCTCATTGAGACATGACTGTATCTTATAGCTGACTCTGGAAAATTAAATGGAAAAGGGTCAGATATATTTTTAAAAAATAGTAAGTTATGAAAGGGGAGACTTCTGTTTAGTAAATTCAGGGTCAACCTCAGAAGTACTTTTCCCGATATCTACATATGAGTTGCTCTGAAGACAGATTTCATTTAGACCAGTAGGCAGCACTTGGGGAGTGGTCCTTCATATCCATTCACTTCCAACCGGACAGCTCTGTTATATATGGAAGTAGAGGGTGTAACTGAGCTCTGGGGTAGACTTGTTTGAAACCTGGCTCCTTCCATTACAACTTGGGTGATCTCCACAATTTACTTAATCTCACTATTACCAACTTTCCTCTCTGGTGTAAACTGGGGGCAATAATATTACCCATCTCTGTAATGCTATGAGGTTTAAATATATTAATATATACATTTAGAATAGTACCTGGCACATAGTTATAATAAATATTAGTTATTGCTATTATTATCGTTATTACATTGGATTTCTGCCTACTAATTCCTTTGAAAAATGGAACAATTTTCTTCAGCCAAGAAATTTTGAAACCTACCAATCTAGACTATTAATGTATGAAAATTCTCTTTTCTCCACTCTAAGCATTTTGCCTGGTAAATTGGAAAGGGTTCCACAGTTCAGAGCAATGAAGCGCTCAGGTCAGTGCTGGGTGAACCCCGATGAATTGTTCTTTGATGAGTTGTCATTTTCTATTCTTAAAAGAGGCATTAAGAATTTATAACAGTGTTCTAGTTGCATTATCATTTGGATGGTATGTTTATGCTAATTTCTACTGCCAATCCTAATTACCAGCGGTTAAATTCATTAAAAAATAATTTTTTTCCAGACTCTTGTCTGATTCACCTTGCTTCCTAGAATATCTCAATTTCCTTTTGGTTCACTTGCCGCAAGTATCAGATGATTTATTCACCGAACAGTACACATCAGAGAGGCTTTTACTTATTCACCAGTCATTTACTTGATGCTTCTTGACGCTTTGTGGGTGTCCAAACATTTTTCCATATAACCTTAGAGGTCATCTAGTCCAACAGATCACAATATAGAGTTATTTTTGTATGGTCAGTGACAGGTGGTTCTCCGTCTGTTATACAAGGGCTAGATTCTTGCCTGGGAATCGCTCATCCTGTAGTTGGTGACACATTATATAGAACTAAGAGTAAAGTTACAAAGCTTTCACATTTTTCAATCTGGTAAGTCAAGCATACGAATATTACTCACTTGTCCCAGACAAACTAAGTAGCAGTCAGGTTGAGAACAGAAATCAGATGCCCTGCTTCTAAAATACAACTTTATCATAATACTGCTTTGTTCAGAGCCAGTTCTTATAAAATGTGCTGTAGATAGTGATTAGCTATTTAGATAGTCTCCAGACTAAACGTAGTTGAATGAAAAGAATACTTGTTTTTGTGGTTAGAAGTCATGGATAAGAAACCAAGTTTTTTCTGAATAAGAAACCTCAATTTTCTTAATCTGTAAACTCAGTATTATAGTGCTTGTTCTGTCCACTGTGTAAGCTAGGTTTGGCATCAGATGAAAGTACTATTGAGTAACTCTTACTTTGCTCATACTCTTTTGTAGGAGGTAAGATTTCTAAATTTAGGAATACCCCCTTCATTAGCATATCTTCTCACAGTCTTGTGGAAGTTCTTACCGTTTTGGAGAAGGACAGCATTCTTTACCTCATACATCTTACAAGACCTCGGTACAGGGTGTTAAAGGAGATGAAATAAGCTTATGGAGCAGGAATGAATCTATACGAATAAATTCAGTCTTTACAGAGCTATCTCTGGTACAAAGTGGCAATTGTTCTCTAATACTCCTTTTCCCTTTCTCTCAGAAACAGAACATCCCCAGTCTTAGCCCGTGGCTTCTCAGAGTAAAGATCTCATTCCTTTGTCTACAGGGTGTGTCTGTGTGAATACATTCCTGCCAGGGGGACTGAGCAGTAGCAGTGTGTGAACCTTCAGGGGAGGAGTGTCCCCTCCCCTCTCAGCTTTCTCTTCTTGCTGTCTGTACTGTGGATATCTGTAAATTTTGACTCCCTCATCCCAACAACACTTGAAACATATACTGTTGGTATTCTCACTTTGCTAGTGAGGAATTTGAGGCACAGAGGAGCCAGGTGCCTTAAGCACATAGTCCTGATGGAGCTGGGATTCGCCACTCAGGTAGTCTGGCTGATGAGACTGTGCGTGAAATTACTGCTTCTTCTAGGAGGGCAGTGGAAGTTTTGTTCTGCCTCTTTCCCAGCTGGGCTGGATGGGATGTGAGTGTAGTCATCCCTGTGACTTCCCTTTCCTATACGTCAGCAAGGGTCCATATACATTACCAAGTTTTTGGGTTAGCCTTTGTGGTCTACTGGTCGTCTTCATAGGACATTTCAGTTGAAATGTCCATTGTAAGGAGGGTAAATTGAGAAACATGTTGACTGGAGCATAAAAGGCTCTTCGTACGTTTAGTCCAAGGTAGGAGAAAAGCCTAGAATAGAGATGTTAGATGCAGTAGAATTAACATTTCAGATGTGATGAAACTGTACCTATTCTGCTCCCAGTTGCCCAATGAGTCTTAGTTTTATAAAGATTTTATAATGAGAAAAACTCCTTTGCCTCACTATTCAAGGAAATAGTGAGGTCTGTTGCTCCTTCGTCTAGAAAAATTTGTGACAGCTTCATGTGTTTTGTTTTCAGAACTGAACTCCAATGGGATTAAGGCAAGAGGGATTTCTTTCCAGTCAAAGGAGGCTATTAGAGACTGAATCAGGAGCAGAGAGAAGACCGTAGATCAGGGAACAAAACTAGAAGTTTATATGGTTTTACAACTTCATCTGGGGGAGGGGTGGGAGTTCAAGGAAAAGTCTTCAATGGTTTCATATTACAGATAAAAGATAACATGAGGAGAGTACTTTTTTAACTATAGGAAGAGTAAATTTATCCTGAAGGTTTAAAAGCTGTTGGGCAAAAGAGCATGAATGATGTTCAGTGAAAATCAACCGAGCAGTTGCAAATCCATGTGGTTCTGCCTGTATTTCCCATCTACCTGTGGTCTGAAAGGGACTTTGTACTGAAAAACCAGTTGTACCTCCTTCACCCACCAGCTTGGCTGGAGACTATAGTAGTCTGTTGTGTGGATGTTCTTTCTGTCCCTTATTATTGCTCTGAAGGTTTGGGGTTGCTTGGAGATCATAAGGAATTAGAACCACTGAAATATGTATCATTCCAACCTGCCTCACTCTTTCAGTCAGCTTGCTCTGTGTTCCCATGCCATTCTTGGATTATGGGATCCTGGTCAACCCTGAAGACCCAGGTAGGATTCAGTTTCCTTCAAGTTTTGTGTGACCACAGATTATAGTCCAAAGGCACATAATTCAGCCTGGGGACATTCTTTTCATTTCAAACCTTATCCTTCCCAAAGTGCTAAGCTTGTGAAAAGAAAGACCAGGTTGCTCTACCGTGAACTTCTCCTGAAACGAACAAACATGGAGACTACTCTGTGCTTCAAGGCAAAGGAAGGGAATGAGAATGCAGGCCAAATAATATGTCCTAAAATTATCCTGTTCTACACATATCACATGTAGACATACTTTATCTATAGACTGAGAGTGGGCAAATGAGAATCCAGCAAAACAATCAGTCTTCGAAATATCCATCTGCCTCATGATCATTGAGGTCTTGGCTGGTGAGTCTCTCTGCCCTCAGTTGCCCATCAGAGGACTTTGCCATGTGGGTCACTTCCAGTTTGCAGTCATTCGTGGTCCCAGCATCTCCTGCTTGCCAGGAAATCTGCATTCAGTTTCCTCTGGGATCCCTGAGCTGAGTCCATCTTTATTATAGTCTTTGTCCCCTCAGTTCCAGGAGGCCCACTGCTGGCAAGTAACTCACCTTTCATCTTGGACCAGGGGACAGTAATGTCCTTTCAGTTGTTTTCCTCTGGCATTACTATTTCTCTTTCTCTTCTCCCCACAATGTCTGGCATCACCTGCTAACCTGTATTCCAAAATTCCCTGACATAAAACTCGACTCACAAAGCATTTTATGAAGCATGTAGTGCTCTGTAAGTGAGCAGTATTTTTCTGTATTAAAACAATTATACTTGCTAAAACCTGATTTTTCTTAAATAGTTGTACTCAATAAAAGCCGTTTTCATGGAGGAGGATAAAACAAGCAAATGATTTTGAATCTTTCAAGAGCTTTAGAAATTGATGGTCCTTGTTCTTTTTACACTTCCTACGTTGGAACTACCTGTGACAAATGGAGTCTAGAGCATTTGTGTGAATGCATTTTTGGCTCTAGTCCCATCAGAAGGGTCAGAACAATCTTTCCATTGGCTAGTCCAGAAAACTGCTGTAACTGCTCATCCAACTGACAGTTTGTCAACTGGTTGTCCAGCTGGCATCATTAGCTTATATGAGACTGAACATGAAATGTTTAAAAACTAATACCTCTGAGCCACTGGAACAGTGTGTCTGTGCTGTGGGGAGACCTGTTTTCAGCTGCAATTCCAATCACAAAGTAATGCTTTCTTCCAAAAGGAATGAGCAGGATCAAATCCTCCCATTATTACAAGGCAACTGGAGAATGTAGAACATAATCGCATGGCTAGGCTGTGTTGTAGAGGGAGGTCTTGCAGATGGAAGAATATTCTCATGAGTGATGAGAATGTCAGGAACCTTAGGAACCATTATGTGTGTGGCATTTACTAATAGTGTGCCTGACACATAGTAGATGCACCAAATAGTTAACTCAACATGAAAATGAGGGATGTTAGAGGGAATGCATCCACTCTGGTTGGCATTTGTAGAGACTCAGACCTTGAAGTGAAATGTAAGTAATCACTGATTAGAGACTGAGATTTGCCTTCAGTGTTAGGCTGGGTATTAGTATCCGATTATATACACACTGCACCCCTTCAAAACTCCTTAAAACTTCTTAATGGCTACCTGTTGCCCTTAGGATAAAGTCCAGTTTCCTCAGTGAGCCATATGCCAGGATTTTTGTTCTTTTTTTTTTTTCCTCAAGTTTATTTTGAGATACACTTCCTGTTCTTCAACCCATCACCATAAAATTCTATGCATTAGCCATCAAACAACCTTCTCCTGGAATAGGTAAACACCTTATCGTATATCCATACATTGGAATGCTACTCAGCAACGAAAAGCAACGTATTTCTGATGCACCCGGCTCAAAAACTTTATGTTGAAACCCAGACATGAGAATACATACCAAGAATTGCATTAAGAGGAAATTCAAGAACCAACAAAGCCAATCCATAATGATAAAAGTTAGAACAGATATTGACTATAGTTGGTAGCAATTGAATTGAAGGGTCAAAAAAGGGGGTTTTTCAGGGGGCGATAATGCTCTATGTCTTCATTGGGATGTGAGTTACACGGTTGAATGTATGTGTCCAAATTCATTGAAGTACATGTCAGGCATGTAAATTTTCCTGAAGAAAACTTCTATGGTTTGCTTCTTATAGATCAGATTATGCCACATCAGGTCTCAGTACCTTTGTTCATGTCCTCTGCTGAGACTCCCTGTATTCTACTCTCTCTCTAACAGCTCTCCACCTGGTAAATGCCTACTAGTTTATGAAACTCAGGTAGAGTCACCCCTCTGAGAAGCCTTTCCTGACATTATTTTGGAACACTGACGAAACCAAGTAGCCCTGCCTTTGTGCTTTCTTCAAAAGTTCCGTTGGACATTTTTATCCATACTCCAAGAATACATTATCTTTAGTTGTTGAATACTTACCCTTAAATTAACTATACAGCAAGGTCTCTATAAATGCTTTTAGGATGTGGTTTCAGCTGTTAACAATAAGTTATTTTCTCAGGAATTTGCTTCACCGTCCTCTCATTCAGGTGTGAATTCCCTCCTGTGATTCTTTCTCTATACTTCCCTCCCCATGCTGCCCTTCATCTCAGGGTCCTGGGTAGTGCAGTGGGAAGGTGGAGTCACATAGACTTTCAGGAGACTGGTTTCCCTCATGGCTTCTCTGACCTTAGGAAAGTGAGTCAGTTTCTCTGAATCTCAGTTTTCTCTTATCTGAAATGGTAATCATACAGTCCAACTCTTGGTGTTATCAGGAAGAAATGCAAACATAGTGAATGGCTTCCAGTTTGGGGCTTGACCAAGTAGTGCTCCTCCACACTTACCAGCACCTGTGTGCTGCCTGTTGACCTCATCAGATTGTTGCTTCTTACTGATGTGGGCCCAGTGACTTGTTGGGCCTGCTGTCCACCTCTGGCATCGTTTCGGTTGTGCTGTTTTTCCTGGTCAGACAGATATCTTCACCAAGGGCAATCATAGATTTTCCTGTTTTCTGGCTCTTGAGGCAGGTAGGGTTATGGATAGTCTGAGAGTTCTCCAAATACAACTTGGCCAAAATTTTTTTTTTAATATGTACCTAGCTCTTATAATAGTACCAGGCTTTCCTCTTGAGTCGTGTCCTCTTTGTTTACAGGATAAACATGTCTGCTTTCCTAGATATGCACCCAGAGTTGTGCCTCTGTTACTTTTCATGAAGTAGGCACCTACTGTCTTCTTTGAGAATTAAATTTTTCTTGACTACTGAAGGCCATGAAGCCCTGATACTATGTTTAAATAGAGTAGTTCACAGCCCACACCAGCCACAGTAAAGGAATACTCTCTTTCCTGTGGACTACTATCTTATTCTCACTGTCATTTGACAAGAACAGTCAAGTTTCCAAGGGTATTGCTGGCAAGCTACATCACCACCATCCTTTTCTAAGTAAGTTGGAGGAGTATGGCGAGGATGAACTCTCCTAGTAAGAGAACACAGGATCCTTGCTGTAAAGAAGTTAAGAATATTATACCCCATATCTGATCAAACTTAATTTTTTCCTTTTAATTAACACACATATGTTGTCACACTATTATTAAATCATCAAGATTAGGCTAGCTTTTGAACTCACAAATAGAATGAAGAGAGGGAACACATTTTCCTGAGGTTAATGACTGACACTAGTGGTTTGGCACATCATTTGTTAAATGAAAGATACAGAAGGAGGAAAATTATGTGTGAAAAGATTAGAGAGTGAAGAATCACAGAGGATTACTGTGTTTTGGGTAAGAAAGGCAGAAAGTGAGGGGTCACACATCATGTTGGCTAGATGAAAGAAAAGCACTCTTGGGAGGAAGACACCATATTTGTTCATGAGTAGAGAGGTGGAGGAATGGGAGGAAGAAGGCAGGAAGCAGCTGGCTGTCTCAGAATGCTGGGGTCATAGGTGGGCAGGAGTCTGGAAAGGAGGGAGGTGGACTATGTGAAGTGATTGAACTCATTCCTTTACGTTAAGCCTTCAGATGCCTTTGTAATAACTCACAGGACACTTCAGAGGAATCACGTAATTGAACTGGCAGCACAACAAGGAGGAGGCCCCCGAAGGCACCATTCAGAAAGAAGCGCTGCTTGCCCGGCCTGTCCATCTCGGGGCCAGGATCCTTGCTGCTCCAGACGCTTGGCTTACAAGGTACAAATATCCACTTCTTACAAGCCTGGGTTTTACAAAAACATTAGGTGTGACATTAGATGAGGAGCTGAGCCCAAATATATGAATCATATTTAATTAATATAATACTACTAAATAACCATAAACATTGTACTTTACGTATGTGTGTGAAAAACTCCACGAGGATTCCCAGTATTGTTCTGTTATTGATGGCAACAAAGGATTTGGATGCTACGAGAATGTTCTATGCTGGATCTATTCTGGGTCTTCTTTCTTTGAAAACTTTGTGTCTGTGATGATCCTCTTCTGTGTCACCAGGTTCTTCATCGTGTGTTTTCCCTTCTTGAATCAGGATTGATTAATTGCTGGAAATTCTCAATTGTTTCATTTACAATTGGTAAAACTCACACTTTAAGTGCAGGTTTTGTAACCAGCTCTCTGTCTGTTCTTAATTTGCTACTTTATGTATTTAATTGAGGGATTATTAATTGTAATACAATTGTATTACAATCATAATTGTCATTGTAATGTTATTACAATTATTAACTGTAATAACAGCAACAATAATTGGAAATGCTTCTCTATTCTACACACTTAACATATACGTGTACAACTTAGTTGCCACAAAAACTTCACGGGGTAGGAGGTGGTGTCATCCCTACTGCATTGTTGGGACACTTAGGGACAGAGACGTAAAGTGACTTGCTCCAGGTCTCTGTGGTGGTGATTAGCAAAGGGCTTTGAGCCTAGGCAGCTTGAATCCAGAGCTGGTGCCCTTGAACCCCTGCCATTTACTCTCTCTTAAAAGCTTCATTCTTCTTCCTGTTTGTAACTTGGCTATTAGCATTATTGAAATGGTTTCTCTCTCTTCTCCATAACAACCAGAAGAATTCCAGGCATCATCCTCCATTTTGATGGAAGTCTTGACTTTTAATCAGACCAATACGTGACAAAGCTAACTCTGCTATGCAGAAGTCTGTTTTTCCCCCTTTTTTCACATTATCAAATGTCTCATAACCTGCCCCTTTTAATAAATATATTTTTATTTTAACCTATGTGCTACTCTTTGGCATCAGTATATTTGGCTTTAATATATCTATAATCCAGAAGAACAGGCCATCCTGATAATGGTGATGATGGTGCTTTGATGTGGATGTTTAAGGTGGGAGAGAGAGTTCATCACTGGGTAGGGAGTGAAGTGGCGCTAAGCCTGCCCACTGTCTCATGAGGAATAAAGGAGTGCTGGGAGGGAAGGGCCATTGAAGTGAGTTTTGAGCCCGAGCTTGAAAGAAATAATGGGTTTGTGCTGATAGCACCCTACAGCGTAATCTGTGTGGATGAGAGTCTGAGCAAAGTTTGGAGGCAAAAATGACCAAGATGCAAGAAATCTGCAGCAGTCCCCTTCATTTCTCACCAGATGTAACGATCTCTATTATTACGGTTATTGTTTTTTGGCTTCTCAGATAATTTTAACTTATTTTTAGAAATGTTATCACAGCTTTATCTTTATTGTGACCAGATGCGACCAGATTCAAAGCAATTGGAATTGTCTGGAAATGTTAGAGTTTGTGTAAAGCAGACACATCAGTCAGAGGTAGACTGCTGTGGGTTATAAACACAAGCCAAAACACTTTGCACAAATGACAAAAACAAGAAACATAAAAAATCTCTATAAGAATACATTGCCAATTTATGTATCTATTAATAGAGTATCATAAAGTTTATTAAGTTGCTTCAAATGCATATTTCCTATAAAATCACTAACTTTGTAAGCTAATGCTATTTATTTTTAGTCATTAATTCACCTTTCTTTATGAGAGGTAAGAGCCTCATAAAGCCTTTGCATTACAAGGACCTGAGAGATCATTGAATATAAGCCTTCCATTTTGTAAATGACAAAACAGAGGCTCAAAGAGATAAAACGATCTTCCTGAGGTCGCATAACTGGTTACCATCAGAGCTGAAGCTAGAATTCTGGTCTTCTGACATTTAGGTCATGAAGTGCTTATTTTCCTAATACTTTCTGAGGTGGCCCTTTATGGCAGTACTTGGAAAATCATCCCCTTAAGAGTCTGCTGCTAATTACATCATACATTATCCACAAACAGTGCAGTACATGATAAATCATAAGAAGACTTTATGAAACTAAATAAAATATAAACAGGATTGAATTTTTGTTAGATGACACATTAGAGAGATGGACGTTAGGGGCAAGGATAGAGAATTATGGTGCTGTTTTAGGGAGACTTGAATTAAAAAAAAAAGGAACTTGATATAGCAGTAAACCAAGGTAGATTCTTCATCAGAGAGTGATGTGATTTTATGATGTTCTAGGAAGATTATTTTATCAGTTATATGGATATTGGCAAAAAGTCAAGTAGAAACCAAGAGAAGAAAAATGATATCAGAGGCTTCTGAGGTGATCCAGAATTGACATGAGATAGAGTATCTTCCAGTGATGGCGGCAGCCGTGGACCACTCTTCATTGAGCGTCTACGTCTGTTCAGGCTGCTAGAACAAAAGACCCTAGACTGGGTGGCTTAACCAACACCAATTTATATCTCCCAGTTCTGGAGGCTGGTAAGTCCAAGATCAAGGCATAAGCAGATTCTGTGTCTGAGAGCCAGCCACCTGGTTCACCATCATCTTCTCACTGTGTCCTCATATGGCAGAAGGGGCCAGGGAGCTTTCTGGGGCCTCTTTCATAGGGGCACTAATGTCATTCATGAGGTCATGCCCTCATGACCTAATCACCTCCCAAAGGCTCCACATCCCAATAGCATCACATAGGAGAGACGAGATGTCAACAAAATGGATTTTGACACCAACATTCAGTCTATAGCAATCAGTGACTGGATAATATCAGTAATGGGGAAAGGTGAAAAATTATTTGTCATGGTTCCTAACCGAGGCTTTGAAATCTATGGAAATTAGAAAATGCAGCCCCCCAAGCCTCAACCTTTGTGATTATGATTTTGTCCCACATGGATTCTTACTCAAGAGGTAACGGTATATATGAAGTGATAAATAAAAGTGTTTTGGGAGCCAACAGGAAAAAATGACTTTTCAAAAAGGAGATGTAGGGATTCTTATGTTGACAAAAGCAATTAATTCTTCTTCTTTGAGAAGGTGTTTAATAAATTAAATAAGTAGATCACTGCTAGTTAATGATAAAGCTGTGTATTCCTTATAGGTAACTGAGGTTAGACTCAAACACAACACCCCTAGACTTCCTAATGTAAGCAGATAGAAATAAGTACATATTAAGAACACAAGGATTATTTTATTTTACCTTTTTTCCTTCTCCTCATTTTTCATTCTCTTTCTCAAGTCTTTGGGTAATTTTCCTTTTAATACACACCTCTCTCTCCGTGCTCGGGCTCCTCTCTCCAGATGGAGTCCTATGGGAGGAGGAGGGGTGGGAAGGAAAACTAATGGTGCCAAACCTCCTACCTGAGTGCGAAGGCAAGTAGTCATGATTGTTTGCCTCGAGAGAAACTGGAGCATGGCAGGATTTTGTTTGTAAGCACAGAATCTGCCCCTGTGTTTCTTATTGTCCTGCTCCAGTTGAGTCATTCTAATCTGAAAGTCCTGCTAAAAAGTCTAGAAGATTCACGAAGGGGCTTCTTTCATCTTTTAAAGATGGCCGCTCACTCTTTTGCATTTTCAGAGTATGTGCATTTCAGCCTCTACCTTGTGAACTCTAAAAAGTCCAGGCTGAAGATTCACGAGTTTACGTCTCCATCTTGGGCTTCTTTGAACTCCAGATAAATATATCTAATTGCAGGCTCAACATCGCCTCTTGTATATGTAGTAAGTGTCTCACTTTTAATATACTCATAACTGAATTTATCAGCTTTCTCCAAAAACCTGTCTCTCCCGGGCTTGGTCATCTTAGTTACTTGCAATTCCATTCTTAAGGTTTCTCAGGACACAAACAAAAACAAACAAACAAAAATCCTTGGAGTCATTATTAACTAGTTTCTTTCACTCACCTCTCGTGTCTAATTTGTCAGTAGGTCCCATTCACAGTATGTTCAAAATATATCCTGGCTTCCAGCTATGCTGGACTGGCTTGGAGCTAACTAATCCTCCCGCTGAGAGCAACTAGAAAATCTGGATAAAATATACAAAAACATCTGCTTGAAGGCATTGTATGATTTCCAAGGCAGCCAGGATTTGAGGAGTCATAATCCCAGAATAAAGAGAATTGCAGAGAAGTGAGATTTACCTTCTAAGCCACTTTTGCCCCTGAGGCAGTATAGTCCAGACATCAGAAAAGCTGAGCAAAAAGCAGTTTTGGGAAGTCTGGTGGTACCGGGGAGATAAAAAACTGGGTTATAGGGCCTGCCAGGTGAATGGGCCCCGATTCTCAGTTGAAGGCCCTAAATGTCAACATGCAAGGAATAAGGGTGGAACAAACAGATCAGGCCTAACAAAGCTTAAGCCCTGAGTGGGTTAATGGTCCTGCTCCTACTCAAAACTGCCTTCTAGAAGCTTAAGAAAGGCCCTTGGAGAGAGATGACATCATCCTTTGGTCCTCTACCATTTTTTATAAACTGTCCTGATTTATTACATATATAACCTTGGGAAAGAGTAGAGAATATTTTTTTTTAAAGATTTTATTTATTTATATGACAGAGAGAGATCACAAGCAGGCAGAGAGGCAGGCAGAGAGAGAGGAGGAAGCAGGCTCCCTGCTGAGCAGAGAGCCTGATGCGGGCCTTGATCCCAGGACCCTGGGATCATGACCTGAGCCGAAGGCAGAGGCTTTAACCCATTGAGCCACCCAGGCGCCCGGAAAGAGTAGACAATTAAAAATACCTGCAGGTGATTCAGATATTGGAATTTAAAATAACTCTTAAAATTGTGTTCAGGAGGGGCGCCAGGGTGGTTCAGTGAGTTAAGCGTCTGCCTTTGGCTCAGGTCATGATCCCAGGGTCCTGGGATCCAACCCTGTGTCGTAGTGGTTCTCATCTGGCTGCCTATTCAGTGGGGAATCTGCTTCTCCCTCTCCCTCTGCCCCTCCCACCCCTACTTGTGCTCGCTCTCTCTCATGCGCTCTCTCAAATAAATAAATAAAATCTTTTAAAAAATTGTGTTTAGGAAAAATTAATGACAAAATGGAAAACTTTGCTGGAAAGCTGAAATCGATAATAAAGAATAAGTGGAAAATCAAAAACTGAAAATTACCATTTTCTGATGGTGGTAATTTTTTCAGTGTCTTCTTTAATTTTGTTTTGATAAATCAAGAGGTTTTTCAATTTTTGAAGTCATCTCAAAGAACGAACTTTAGGTTTTATTGGTTCTTTCTAGAGAAATGGCTTTGTTTGCAAGAGGCAGCTATAGATTAACTTAGTAAACTGTGCCAAGATTCAGTTTTCACATCCAGAAAATGCAGGTTTTAGATTAAATGAGTGTTTGTTGAACTTTAGAAAAATGTTGATTTTTGAGTTGTAAAGAGAACAATTCTGTGGAGATGTGCCAAAGGCTGGCAGAAATTCAGAACTGAGCTTAGGAGAGAAGTCTGGGTTAGAATCATAAGCTAGATGATGGTTCATCTGCCAAGAGGTGGCAGTTGTAGCTAAAAGGGTGCATGGGATCACCAGCAAACACAGTGAAGGACAGAAGAGGGAGCACGCAAAGGACAGGAATGCCGATCCGGACATCTGTGCATTTCCAACCAGCTGTCTTTATCAATCCCAGAGCTTGGTCACCAGCCAACCTACTAACAGTGCAGAACAAACAAACACCCTTCCCCTGAAAAATAAAACAATTTATGTTTTTTTTTTTTTTTAAGATTTTATTTATTTATTTCACAGAGGGAGAGAGATCACAAGGAGGCAGAGAGGCAGGCAGAGAGAGAGAGGGGGAAGCAGGCTCCCCGCTGAGCAGGGAGCCCGATGCGGGCCTCGATCCCAGGACCCTGAGATCATGACCTGAGCCGAAAGCAGAGGCTTTAACCCACTGAGCCACCCAGGCGCCCAAAACAATCTATGTTTTGCTGAGCAATTTTCTTCTTGTTGTTCTTCTTTTTAACCTTTTCCAAAAGAGAGTAAAGTGGATATATATACACGTATAAATGAATGACTTACGCTTCGAAAAAGTAGGGATTTTCGAGCAATGTTAAAGAAAAAATGGCGCTTACAGATCAAAGTAAAAAGCTAAGATTATGCAGTCCTATTCTCTGGGAATCAGTTAATTTAAGGACAAGGGTAGTGAGTTGTAGGTGACTCTAGCAGACGTGGTGACACCAAGGTATTTGAAGATTTCCATGGCTTTGTGATTTTAAAGCAGGGATTAGGTTCCTTGGAAGATAAATCAAAACATCTATTAAAGGCATGTATTTATCACAACCGTAATATTTTCAGGTCTTCTGTTTTAGCCATTCACATGTATAGCTTTCCCAAGATTGAATGCTTTTAATTTCTTGAGCATATAGACCATAAATATTATGTGAAACTTATGACATGTTAGTCAATGACCTATAATGTCAAATTGAAAACTGTGCTGATCTGGCATGCTGTGTAAGAAATTTTCATCTCCCTGGTATTATCAAAATCCTGACATGCTTTTAAAAAATTGTTAAAATTAACTACGACACTTGCTTTAGTATACACATTGCCTTATAATTTACAATGTATTTTCCATCCTGAAAGATTGATTTCAGATAGGTCTGGCTTGTCTGGCTGGGGAAAAAAAATTGTCATTCCGTTTTATAGAATAAAACAAGACTCCACAACACACATTCAGTTAAAATGAAGCAAAACCTGCAGTGTTTGAGAATGGTAATGCCTTGTGTTATCTGGATTTATTGATCAAAATAAAATCAGTGTTCCATTTCAGATCTGCCTGCAGCAGCATGCTCTTTTCAGCAGCCCCAAGTTTTTTTTGAAAAGCTTCCCACTAAACTTCTCCACCCCCCACCTACCTCTTTTCATCATAAAAAGAGTCTTACAGAATTGCATACTAACTGGAAGATTAATCAGTTGTTTCCTATAAAGTAAGGTAGAAATAAGCCAATGAATTAAAAACCCATAGGGAGGGGAGCTTTTGAAAGATGCTTTCTTAGCACCTGAAATTACAAGAAGTTTCCATTGAACCCAACAGGTTAGATTTGAATAAATCCTAATCTTAACATTAAAAAGTATAGCCTGAGAGACTGTGGAAAATACTCTCTCTTATAAAGTCTTAAAACATTTTCTTTTGTGAGGAATTAGGTATATAGGGTATTGATTTTTAACTCAACTAAACAAGAGAGAAAAATCTATTGCTGAGAACCACCCCAAAACTTAATGTCTAAAACAACAACTATTTGATTTCATCTCAAAATTCTATGGATCTGGAATTCAGGCGGAGCTTGGCTGGGTGATTTTTCTGCTTCCCCATTGTCTTGATGGGGATAACTTAGTGGTACTGAGCTGGCAATGAACTGGTGGGCAGTTTCCCAGGTGTTTTCACTTGACATCCCAGGTGTGGATGGTTGGAAGACTGGGCTCCCTGAGTCTCCACCTTTTCACTGGAAGTAGTTGTAAAAAAAAAAAAAAAATTGCAACAGATTTTAACACAGCATACACTGTTTCAATTTTGGGTCTTTGGAGAAGCCAAGATGGGATTAGATAGGCAGGAGAGTTATCGAGGTTAAACATCTGTGAAGGACGGGGAGCAGAATCATCAGAGCCTTCACACTGCAATGAAGGTCTGACATCTATGAAAGGAAAGGTGGAGAGGAGGATTGGGAAGTAAAAGACTCAGACTTTAATGCAATCCTGGCAAAATCTCAGCCCTGAACAAAAGTTGCCCATTGGAGGAGTCCCATGATGGGTGAAAATGAGCTGGATCTCATACTGCATTGTACTAGGTCATTGGCTGGAAGCATACTAAGAAAAATAATTGCCTGGTGGATCCAAAGGGACAATAGCTTGAGTTATTAATCAGCTGTGCTTCCCACAGTACGTTCTATTGAATGACAAGGTAAGACACCACCATGGCTGCCATATTTACCCAAGTAAGCAGTCCATAAGTAAAACTGGGAAGACGTGATATGGTAGTAAGTAATTAGGCCTATAAGAATAAGTAAACACCAATATCTGGGCCATCTCCTAAAGACTAAATGATCAGAGAAGAACCACCGTCTTGATTAGCAGACTTTGAGGGAGTCTGAGGAGTTGTGTTTGCTTCCTCAACCAAAAAGAAAGTAGCTGTCATCTGGCTGTAGGCACTCAAGTGTTTGGTCAGGTTTATCTTCTGGGCCGTTTCTGATTTATGATAGAACAGTCTTCCCTTTTGCCTTTCAGTGGCCAATGGGCCTGGGCAGGGGGGTTGAGCGTGGATTAGAGGCTCTGTTGGGATGCTTGGGGAACAGTGCGGTCAGTCTTCTGTGGACATGGAAGGAAAATAATGGCGGCTGTGAGCTATGCTTCGAGTCATTATGCAAAATCACTAGAGCCAGAACAATTCTATTTGATTTACAAATTATTTATGCCCAGAAGAAATGTGGAAATAAAGTTCCTGGGAGCTAGAATGTTAATTTTCTGCTTTGGCTCTTCAACTGGAACTGTCTAAATGACTTCCAGGACTGAAAGTCCTTTTACATTTCTTCTGGAACTTCCATGGAAGCAGGTCAGCAGTGACTACAATGGGTTATCCTCTGATGTGGAAAGTGGTGACAGAACCTTCTACCTAACGGCACGATGGGAAGACAATAAGAATTTTCTGGTCCTTATCCTGGAATGGAAACTGAGTTCTTTCAATTCTTGAGAATATTAGGTTTCGGTGGAGTCATTGGGAGTTGTTGTGCATGATGCTCTTCTAGGCAACTTGCCGATTGATTGGTTGACTGATTGATGAAGTATAGTTGACATAGAATGTTATATTAGTTTCAGGTATACAACAAAATAGTGAATTGACGATTCCATTCATTACTCAATGTTTATATTTAAAAAGCAGGTATCAGGGCTCCAGCTCTAGAGTTTCTGGCGATAGTAGGTCTGGGATAGGGTTCAAAGCTTCTTTCTGTATTATTAAGAAGCTTCACTGGTAAGTCTGGTGAGCACTAAAATTTGAGGACCATTGCTATCAGACAGAGGTCTGATATAAGACCTGCATCTGAAAGGATGCAGTTATAAGGATAATGCTCAATATCAGGTTTATTTGTAATCCCACTATTAATTATAGACATATATATTTTCAAACTGTTACTTTCAAGAAACGCTTCATATACACTTATGTTGTATTAGGATTTATTCTTGGATATAGGGATACAAAAAGAATGAGGCACCATCTTTTCTACAGCTCACAATTTGATGAAGGAATAGGTAAATACACATTACATGTCAAATATAAGTAAAAAGTATAACATAAAAGTGCATAGAGGGAAGTGATATGTTCTGGTGCTATAAATAATGTCTTTACGGAGAAAGTGATACAAACTGGGTTTTGAAGGATATACTGGTCTGCGCTAAATAGATCAGGGCAGGAAAAACAATCTAGAAAGAAAGACTGTTTTATACATAGGCACAGGGATATGCTTGAATATCTGCAAGTAGTTTAAGTAGAACATAAGATGTAAGGGAAAGAGATGTAAAGGATGAGTCTGGAGAGGTAGGCAGGGAACAGAGTATAAAAGGTCTTATTTTCCATGCTAAATAGTTTAGGTTTTTTGTTTTTTTTTTAATATTTTAGGTTTTTACCCATTATGCCGAAAAGTGTTTTTTGTTTTTGTTTTGTTTTGTTGTGTTTTGCTTTAGTGGGTCATGGATCCCCTGAGACAATCTACCAGAAAGGTTCACGTATTTACACATGCAAAAAGATTTGCATCTAATTTCAGGGGAGTCATAGTCCAAAGAACCCCTGTTGTAGATAGTGCTTAAAGAGAGTCACATCATCAGTTTTGTGCTTTAGATTAATTACTCTGGTTAGTATCAGTTCAGCTGTTGGACTGGGTGAGAGAAGGCCAGACTACAGGCTGGGAGATGAGTTTGGAGGCAGTGGCAGAGAAGTGAAATGGGGAATCAAAAATACCAGAACTGAGGATCGTTCCTAAAGAGAAAAGAAGTAGAAGACTTCTCCTAGGTTTCTGAGTAAGCTTTTGATTATATGGAAGTGTTATGCAATGCAATAAGAAATATAAGAAGAGTTCTCATGGAAGAAGGAATGCAGATAATGACTTTGGTTTTGCACATGTTAAGTTTGATATGAGAGCTGATGTTTCAGACACAGTTTTATCCATGGGTCTCTTGTTCAGAGGAGAGATCATTGTAGCAGATATAGTTGTTGTCCAACTAAATCTGCAACATTTCACCTCTTTCTTGTTGTTCAAACTCTGACTTTGTGCCTTCACCCTCCTCTGTGCAGTTTGGGAAGATAAGACTAACCTCATTCTCAGTAAGGATTGACTCTCAGCTTAATCATTCCCCCTTGCCAGTGATTTGCTTAGGAAGCGGCTGGTGATTCAATTCTGGTCAATGAGAAATAAAGGGATGTCTTCTGGGACCTGCTAGGAGAGTTCCTTAATGCCCATAAGGCCATTGATGTGTGAGAATGTGCAGCCTCGAGCAGGTGCAACTATCTTTAACCTGTGGAGTGAGCTAGCCATTATGCGGAGGATGACCTTTCTGCTATTTGTAACCAAAATTTTTCTAACCTTGGGATTGGGCTTGATCTCTCTATTTGTCTTTCTATTCATCTATCATGGAAAAAATAGCACCCCATAAAATTTGCCATCTTAACCATGTTTAAGTGTACAGTTCAGCAGTGTTAAGTAGAGAGCCACATCTCCAGAACTTTTCATCTTGCAAATACGAAACTTCGTGCTCATTAAACAACTCTCCTTCCCTTCACATCCCCCACCCTCCAGCCCCTGGCCACCACCATGGATTTTGTGAATGAAAAGTTGTAACTAAAGCCATGAGAGAGAACAAAACCTTGTCCAGAGAGAACGTGAGACTGGAAAGACTCGTATGTTAGGAGGAGGTAGAGGAAGAGAGGTCTACAGAGGAGATGGAGAAAGGTGGACGGGAGGTAGAACAGAGAGCTGGCATGCAAGTTCATGAGGCCCACGTGGGAGAGGGGGATGGATTCACGATCATGTCCGGTGCTGCAGAAAGGTGTATTCAAGTAAGACCTACAAATGTCAACAGTGTTTTGTAACTGGGAAGTCATGGGTGATGTCGGTAAGATGCGTTTCAGTGCAATACGGTTGGAAGCCAGAGCTGAAGAGGGAATGGTAATTGATTAGAAGGTTTCAGCGCAAGAGAAAAAGGCACACAGTGACATCTCCCCTTTTCTAAACTCACCCCTTGAGCACCCAGCTACTGTTTGCCTTGTTTTCAGCTCTATGATGGAGAGAGCGTTGCCGCAGAGACTGGAACAAAGCCGAAGCTTGAGCTTCAGGGGCCCGGGTTATCCCCCTGCTGCCCAAGTGAGCATGTGTCCTCTCGAACAACTTTGACTGTTGGCCAGCTTTGTGAGCTTTGTTTAGCTCTGTGAACCCTGTGGCTGTATGTTTTTTTATTCTTACACGAGGGTCCGGGAAGAGGTATTGTTTCTTTGAAAGGGTTGAGTTTGCCCAGTGGAGGGATCTAATTTAAACGCTGTCCCAGTTTCAGGACTGTGTGCACCTTAGGAGACATAGTTGGTCCTCTCTAGGACAGCTTCCGGCACAGCCTTATCTGCTTTAAATTTAAAGCAGCCTCATTATTATTTGTCCATTTCCCCATAGCAGTTGAGGTGGAAAATATATTAGCATTATGCAGTGACAAAGGTCACTTTAATCTCCATAATTTTTTTAACTGTATCTACAAAAATGAACATTTTAATGAAAGGTTGCAATCTGTTTAATTATAACCCCAAGTGGCTGAGCTGCCAGGTTAGTGGTCTAACGCCATTCATCCTCTGAAACTCTATAAATTGAAAGAATTTACAGCAGATTCCTGGATATCCTCAGGGCTAACTTTAAACGTGACTAGGTTGTAGATTCCCCAGGCTTGACCAAAATGAATTGTTTTTGTTTTTTCTTAAAGAGATTAGTGGGTAAAAATGATCTTAAACACCACAGAATAAGTATATTAAAATAATAAAAATATACATTATTTCTAAGAAAATTATGGTGAACGTAAAATGTGGATTTCGGTGAACATCTCATTTCGTCATTTAATTCATATTTGGTGAATGAACCAAGTATCTACTATGTGCAAGACACTGAGGCAATGTCCATGCGTACCATGTATCAAGCTCAAAATGTTTTATAAAGTAAAAAAGCCTCTTATTTTTGAAAGCTTAGTTTTTTATATGCTGAGTTGTTTTATGTGGGTATGAAGATGATATGTATGGTTAAGTGGCTCTACTCTGCTAGAAAATATTTATCTTTCCTCCTCCTATTCCAAGTCATTGCTCCTAACACTGCATATGGATATGAGTGATTCTCCTGGTTGTCAATTAAAATTCAGAAGGTGAATTCAGAGACCAAAGTGTTATTAAGATATTAAAATATGCTGCACTACGCAGTAGAAGTCAGGGTATGAATAGAACCATCTTTGAAATATTGTATGAAAAAATCTTTTGGATATACATACTGGTTCACAGAATATTTGGTGTTTGCTATGAATAAAATAAGTTTTGAAAGCAACTTGAGGCAGTAAATATCAATTAAACCCATAAGGATAGACATATGTTTATATGATAAAGAAAAGTTTTCGGAGAACAAACCATCCTGGGCTTCTGAATATTTAAATGGGAATATTTCAATGTTCTGCTAATATATTGGTGCTAAATAAAAAGACAGTGACTGGGAACAAAGCTCTTTGTTTTTTATTTTGCTGCTATGCAGTTAGGGTATTTGTTGGAATCAAACCTAAGATCTCTGTTTATTCATTGGCCTGATTCCCAAAATGTCTCCAGTGGAAAATTACTTGTTGCCATTTAGTCCCTGTGGATTCCTACAGATATGAGGATTTAATTACCTGCTTGTTCACTTTATGAAGTGGTCAACCTGTGAAGCCAGCTCTAAGCTGATAATCACCTGGGAGGAACAACTGCTGGCTTTTACCCTGATGATTTTAATTATCTTTGGTAGCTCAAGAAATAGCGAATCTCTTTAAGGTAGTTGTTAACAAGAATTTTTGACAGTAGGGAAGACAGGGGATATATTTCAGTGCTAGAAATGCTGGGATAGAAAAGAGATGCTATTCATAAGTGAATGAACTAATGGAGGGGAAGACTGTAATTGGATGTTCTCTCTTGTTCCTCTTCCTTTAAATTCCCACAATAACCAATTTATTCTGGAAAGACCTTCCTTGGACTATAGGCATTATTCTCTTCATTTTTGATGTTGGCAACTTCTTAAAAAAAAAAAAAGACACAAACAGAAAGAGTTTCAAATTAAATAGACCTGATGGTTGATTTCAGCCTATAGACCACTGATTTCCACCCATTTCTGCTTCAAATTTGTCCTCAATATATATACGTGAGAGTGATTTCTTTCTCTTCTAAATTCATATAATAATTATTGTCTGTGCTATTCATTTTGAAATTAATCACGAACTGCCTCATGACATCTTTCCTATTATGTCTTGAGCTATCGTTTAATTTTTTATGGGTCTGAAACTTTTCACTTGCCTTGAGCCTCTAATCAATTGTTAATTTCTTTAGTGCAGAAACTGTGTCTTATATTTCTTTGCATTTCCTCTTGTGCCAGACCCAGTGACACCTCAGTGAATTAATGTTGGTTTTGTTTTATTTCATAAGATGCATGATATTCCAAATGTATATCCACCTTTTCTGCAAGAGTACTGAAATGACAGAAAATGAAATATAATCAGTTCGTATTCATGAAATGATGTTTATTTCTCCCTGGAAATGCTGCACAATTTGTGAAAAGACACAAATACTTGCAAGGAAACTCAGAAACCAGCTCACAGATGCCTCAGATGTGGTACCGGGGAGAAGCCTTTCCCCTTCTCTTCTTCCATATACTGAAGAGTGAGTAGATAAGGATCAGGGGAACAGAGGAAGAGATCAAGCACCAAATCAGGAGCTTTACCGATCCATTGCTTTAATTCTCACAGTTCTGCAGGTAGCGATTATGATCTCCATTTTACAGATGAGGAACTGCGAGGATCGGAGGTAACACAGAAGGTCACAGACTTACTGTTGGAGCTTGGATTTTTATTCTGGTCTGTTGGATTTGCAAACCTTAGCCAAGCAGCTTCCACCTTGGCACCTCCAGGAAGGCGGGTTGGTGTAAATGTTCGAGATGAAAGGGCTAAGATACAAGGTCAGCACAATGCCAAGGTTGTGAAGTAGCTTTAGTTTCTCTTTAGCAGCTCCTTCCTCTCTTCTCTTCATTTTTCTTCCTTGGCTTCAGTTCCCTCATGCTTTTCCTGGCTATGTGAATTCTGCACTGCTGCTTCTAAGGCAAGCCTTCCCAGGCCAGACCACCAAACCTAGAATCTCATCTTGATCTTTACTGGGTTGAATTCTTATTAAGGCATTAGTTCATTCTGCCATGTTCTGGTAAGTCAGTTTCCATTACATATGAATGGCCATTAATGGATTAATGTTATTCTTCTAGATAGCATTTAGAAGACAATAGGTATTGTTAGGAATTTCGGATATGGCAGGAGACACAAAGAGGAAAGTTCCCAACTAGGAGATCCTCATTTCCATCTCAAGACAAGTTTTATGATAGACTTATCTGAAGGGCAGAAGTATGCTCCTGCATCAGAATCACAGAGGTGCTTTTTAAAAATGCTAGTTTCCAGACCTAGTGGATCAGAATCTCAAGATTCTGTATTTTTTTTTTT